>OX596233.1:52229913-52653478 GCA_951394345.1 Salicornia ramosissima
GATATTAGTACATTACAATTCATTTCCAATACCTCCCACGGAAAATCCCGAATTGGATCATTTCAAATTGACGGGTTAGTGTGAGCTTATCCATATGGTTGTGCACTCTTCGAATAGAAATACATTTTCTAAAAGATTATGGCTTTCGTGCTTTGGTGGGTCTCTGAGATCCTTTCGATGACCTATGTTGTGTTGAAGGGATATCTATATGATCCGATCGATTGCGTAAATACCGCGGTAGCAAGAAACAATGAAGAATAATCAGTAGATATCATGTGTTGACCAAAACAAAAAATGCATATTAAATAATTTTTTGGCCTAAATGTCGTTGGAAGTCCTTTTTTTTTACCAAGTTGTCGCCAAAATTATTTTTTTTTACCAATTTGTCATCCGAAACTAATTATTTTTACTAATTCGTCACCCGAAGCTAAGTTTTTTTTTTTTACCAATTTGTTGCAAAATTATTTTTAATTCATTTTCCAGTCAACTAAACAACGGAAAACATTTGTGAAAATGAATTTTTCAATGTAAAAGGTTTTCATCGAAAATCATTTTCATCTGAAAACGTTTTACACCCTACCAAACAGACCCTTAGTGTCAACCATCGCTATACAAAACTTTTTCAAAAACGTTTTATATTATTTAACATAGTTAAAGGACAAGAATAAATCTAGGTTTGCGTCAGAATTCATTATTAATTAGATGTTTAAAAGGAGTAAATTAATTTACCACACCAATAAGTTATAAGCTAATTTTCAGGAAAATTAATTATTTTCCATCACAAAATCTAATAACAGAACAAAATTCAATTCAATTCAATTCAATTCAATAATTAAATTAAACTTCTTATTAATAACCATCCTTTCTTGATGCATTTTTTATTTACATATACAAAACCCACATTTTCCCATAAAATTTCTTCCATTATTATTATTTTTTATTTTTTAAAAAAGGCAAAGAAAATGAAAAACTTGATAATAATATGTATAGTAATAAGTCAAATAATAATGCAAATAAATATGATACAATTAGTAGAAGGAATATCATTAGAACATTATGACATAAAAATAAGCAATGGAATGAAGGCAGGGAAAGCACCATTGAGGCTTCGATGCAAATCAAAAGATAATGATTTGGGCCCACAAATTCTTCAACATGGTCAATCTTTTACTATTAGTTTTAATGTTAATTTTTGGGGGACAACTCGTTTTTTTTGTCATTTTTATTGGAAAGATAAGGATATTATATTTGATGTTTTTAATGCTGCTGATGAGAAATTTACTGATAAAGATCGACTTTGTTTTTGGGATGTTAGAGAGGATGGTTTTTATTATCGTTGTGATGCCGATCATTTTGTTAATTGGGAAATGATGCATGATTGGACCAAGTAATAATATTGTATCAGTATCTTATGTTATGTTATGTTACGTTATGTTATTACTTCAGTAAAAAAAAATTATGTTTTTGGTTATTAAGTTTTATTTATGTTTCTAGATTATTATTCATAAATTAAAAATAAAAAAAAAAATGAAAACTTTGGTTGATTACTATTTTTTGTTTTTTTTTTAAATGTTCGTTATATTTGGAATCTTGATTGCAAGGTGGGAGAAAAAATAATTATGATGAATCTTTAGTTTATTATAAACATATGAGATCGATCTTGTTATATTTGTTTCAATATATAATTTTTTTTTTATAAAGTATAGTGGGGGATATTGATTTTTAAACATGTACATGCATTGAAAAATGTGGAAAAAACAAACATGAACAAAATATTAAAACAAACGGAGAAGATATTTTTATACGGGTGTAACTTTTTCCCCTTTGGTAAGGTAACCTTGCCCAATCCTTTGGTTCCCAAATACAAAGCAATCCAAGGTTTGGGGGAGGGAGAACCTTGCACCATAAGGACCTGAAGCGGCCTTAATTATGTGCCAGCACTACATCAAAAGTCGATACTTGATTATCTGCTTTGCATTAATGTATTATATACAATATTTACATTAGTATGGATGATCTCGTCATTTATGGATTATACGTACGCTAACATGATCGACATGACTCGTGAGTTGGGATCATGTTACCATCTCCAACTTTCAGTTTAATCATCAAATGTTACAACGTACAAATCAATTGATTCTTTATTTGACATATATCATATGACTATTATAACAAAAACACGAGCCCTTGCACAAAATCAAGTATAATTTCGAAGATCATGCAGTCCTTAGTCCTCATTATGTCATCGTGTTAATTTCCTATCTTTTGTCAAAAGCACTAAGCATTTTGCATGAGGTGAAATTTAGTTTTAATTAAGCAAAATACTGAACTATATTGGCAAACATATAATATTTCTAATAATTCTCTTTTTTTTTTTTTATGTTTCAAAGAGTTCTTCCCGTCTTAGGTCTTTCTATAAATTATGTTTCAAAAAACTTCTCTGTGTTGAATCTTTATATAAATGTTCATTTTATTTTTGTACAATTTAACACGCATCTTATATGTTGTTGTATGTATCATGCTTTTTTCTCTCTCAATCTCCCATAAAAAATTATTTAAAATTCAACCAAGAATATATTCTAGTTGATACTCAATTTGATAAAATTCCCCATATTCCAACTAGGGAGAGAGCTTAAGAAATGGATAAAGAACTCATTAATTAGCTCTTTTTTTAATTGCGAGATTCTTTTTAGAAGAGCATAGAAATATAGAGAAGAAAAAAAAAAGTAGACACATATGATAATTATCGATAAGGAGATATATCGAGAGAAAAAACATATCCAAATTTTAGTAATGCTGCAATTAACTTGAAACTTTCAAGAAAAATAATAAAAGAGCGTAGGTAGCATATCCTATATATACCTCGGTGCATATATACCTAGTTTAAAAAAAAAAAAAAAAAAAGGAGAGAGAGAAAATAGGAGTGGAAGTCATCACTCCACCAACTTATTGGTGGGTAATGTCTAATGGACTATCAACCAATACAACTAAATAACCGTTGGAGTGAGGGGGAGATATCTCATGGTGTAAGGGGTGAATATCGATCTCTGCCTCTCTGGTCATTGGGATAGAACACAACTCGATACTCAGAAACATTGCCTAAATAAACCAACAATTTGCTATATGTTCACAAAATTAATTCCCTCACAAAATCTGAAAAAATAAGAACTCTCCTACGTTACGCAATTCAACAAGTAAACTATCCTCAAATCTACTTCCTCTCATGCATTTGTTTATATACTTTTATTATACTTACTCCGCTCCATATTAATTGTAACAGTTTGACCAAAAAACTCTCACATATTAGGTCAAATTGTTGCAATTATTATGAAGCGGAGGAAGTATATATACAATACAATACTCAATCCACATTTGCCATTAATTTTCTTCCAATAAAATAAGTCATTTTTTTAAAAGAAAAAAGCCTCAAAAAATGAAAAACTTGATAACAATTATACTCCCTCCGTTTCATAAAAATGGCAACGATTGTTTTTGCACGCAATTTAAGGAAGCGATTTGAGGGTGTAAACGATTAAATTAAGGATTATTCCCATTGGTATACCTGAGAATTTGCATATTCCCAGTGGTATACTTGAGTTTTAAAAATCCCAGTGGTATACCTACATTATTAATGGAATTCAATAACCACTTTTAAAGGTTGTTTTAGGACATTAACAACCATAAAATCGGGTTTTTCTTTTTATTTAGTCAACGGTGGTTACCCGAAAAAACTAACTATAGTTAACCTAAGTATGTTTATGGTCGAATTAGTGGTGTTTACTGGCCTGAAACAGCCTTTAAAAGTGGTTATTAAATTTCATTCTTTATTTAGGTATACCACTTGGATTTTTTAAAACTTAGGTATACCAATGGGAATACGCAAATTCTCAGGTATACCAATGGGAATAATCCTTAAATTAATTAGAATATTTTTGATATAAGTAACTTATATTCATATTCTTACTTGTGTTAAAACCATTTTGATTAATTCATTCATTTACACCCTTAAATCGTTTCCTCAAAATGCGTGAAAATGACATTGTTGCCATTTTTATGAAACGGAGGGAGTACTAGTTACCCAGATAATATTGCAATTCAATATCACATTAGCAGAGGAATGACACTAGACCATTATGATATTCAAATAAGTAATGGAATAGAACCAGGGAAAGCCCCGGTGAGGCTCCGATGCAAATCAAAAGATGATGATTTGGGCCCACAAATTCTTCAAAATGGTCACTCTTTTACTATTAGTTTTAATGTGAATGTTTGGAATTCTATCAGCTGCATGGTCCCAAGTCCAGTCAATAATTTGCGTGGTTTTTATTATCGTTGTGACGCCTCCAAATTTCTTTAAGTGGGTAAAGAGGCGTGATTGGATCAATTAAGTAATTAATATTTTACTTTAATAAAATTAGCCACATGATATGATTATGAGGTCCTTAATTTTGGCCATTAATTACATTATTTTTTTTAGTTTTATATGATTAGTTTTTTTTAAAGCATTTTATATGATTAATTAAAAAAAATTAGTGATTGTAATATATTTGTGTATTTTTAAACACCGTAGGAGCCCAATTTGTGACAACTTTTATAAGGAAAACATGCTAGCATTATTTGTGGATTGGGGGAGGGGATTTGTCATTGGTGAGAATCAATTGGGATAGAAGGCATTCTTACTTACCAGTTGCAACTCCACTAAAAAATGATTCTTATATGTGTGTAATAAGGAGTAAATTTTTTTGGTAAGCTGAATTGGCTCTACAAAGGTTGCCTTTTACACGCAAACATCCAATAGCATTGCATTTACATTTTGTTTACACCCTAAGGTATATTGCGCATGAATTCATAGTTTCTCTTATATGAATATCACACTAGCATTGTCTGGGGTTAGGGAAGAAAATTCTTCATTGATGAGAGTCGAACCTTGCAACTTGAGGATGCACATGTAACTTTAGCACCGTTACACTGCAGCTCACTTGTCACATGGCAGAGTGAAATGCGATAATCAATAGGTTTGTTATTAATTACAATGATTTGGGTTTAGGGTTGCAACTAATATGAACCGTAGAAATTAAAATACTCACGCTTTAACATGATGAATCTTGTTTATGCATTACGCTATATGACATGAGTTGGTATCACGATACTTTCACTCACCTTTTTATTTATGTTTTTATTATACATCTCTTACCTTCACTTTGGCCAAGCAATTTTGTCTCTAGCTTCCAATTTTATCATCAAATGTTATAGTGTAGAACGCAATTAATTCTTTATAAATTCTTTGTTGAGACGGTCTTACTGTAATTCTTACAAGAAAAAGTTGAAGAAAAACTTGCAAAAGTTACAGATAATATATAAATAGTTATATATGTATAAAACTATTTGATAACTTTTTTTTATATATTTTCATTAACTTTTACAGATTTTTCATAACTAATCTCAAAAAGATTTGATTCAAACACAAAATATATATTATCAAATAACTCATTTACAACTAAAAATTTGCTTTATTTTAAGCTTAAAGAACAAAAACTCGAAAAGGGATTCTCCAAAAATGAAATAGAATCATGTATGTAAGCCAAGTTTTAGATCTAAACCAAAGTCATAATTGTGACCTTACTTCTCCCCTAGTACATGAGATGTGCAAGAAAGAAGTGATGATAACTCTTCATCTGTAGCTGCTCCATAGCCTAGCCACCTTATTCTACCAAATTTATCAAGCAAGAAAATGTACCTGTGAAACAGCAATTTTCAAGCCAAAGTGTTAATGTAGTAGTTAGAACCTGTATTTTTGGACTTAATTTCAAACAAATCCAGTTAAGTTCAATTCAGTCCAGCTCCTAATGAGTCTAGGATTCAATTCAGTTTTAGTTCAATCCAGTCTAAAAGAACAGGGCCTTAGAGATTAGAACACAGAAACATTTACTAAAGAGAAGCCAAAGATTGCCCTACCCAGTCAAAAGGTTCAATATCTTGAGTTCTTTCCTGAAGTAGTAATGATCGCCAAATGAATAGACATACTGTCTTTGCAGAGCACCTGTATTTTCAGTAGGATTTGTTTTCTTCATCATCCGAAGCAAAAGCCACTTCACAGGACTTAGGTTCAGCAACCATGAGTCCACAAATGACACCTGAATGATATCAAAAAAATTGGATTCTCAAAATTCAGTGGACAGGAATTAAACAAAGAAACTGGGATTTATCTCTCGATTATATCCACAGCAATTTACCAGAAAAAGTGCATAAACAAAGATTAAATTTTTCTATTTTTAATTCTGTACTGTTATTTACATTTCTTCTCCATTTATAGAAATACAGATTGTATAATGACAAGAATATGGCCTGACCTGAAAAACAACGCAATCAAATGATAGACGAGAAGAGGAAACAAGCGTTGTCCCTTTTGCTACTTAAGCTGAATACTTTTGAGGATTGTTTTCACATATCAACCCTAACTTAGTGTAAGGAATTAGGATCCTCAATCTAAAACAGAATACTAGGCTTCCTGTGTTTCCCCAGTAAACAATAACATGCAACCAAAAAAAGTTTGGGGCTTATCCCTTGTGGCAACTCGTTGCCTTGAAATTGTCAAGTACAAAGTGGCTATTAAATGCCCAAGATCATAAACCAACTTAAGAACGCATAGAAATTGAGCTCTACCTTGGTATCACAAACAGGATAATAGCCCATTGATGTCACTGTTGAAAGTGTTGATTAGTTCTCTAATACAAACAACACCAAACAGGATTAGAGTAGGGCCTTGAAGGCAACAAGTAAGATGTCCAAAAATCTAAAATAATGATATTACTATTTATTGCAATACTATACTAACTATTTAATATAATTAATGTTTATGAGGTCATAGGTTCAAATCTTGGATATGCTATTTTGTTAGTTTTATAAATTTTCATATCCTTTATGTCTTGAAGGTTGCACTGAGTCGGAAACAGGGTCGGTACGGATACGGGGATTGAAAACGACAAATCTAAAAAATAATGTTAATGAGTATGGCCAATTATAACATGAAGAATCTGAATCGTCCCCAATACGGGGACGAATTGAGTTCGGGGACGGCTACCCATATGAAGTACCCATGTTTATTCCAATTTTGTCCAATTCCCAATTAACCTTTTAATAAACAAGTCTTATTCATACTTTCCATCATATTAAATTACTCCCTCAGTTTCATAATGTTGTTACCATTTTGACTGTGCATGCTTGCCAATACATTTTTTTACTATTAATATATATAATTACACCAAGTAATAATTATAAAAAATGAATATTAATAAAGTACTCATTTAGACGAATCAAACAAGATCACACATGAATATATTATTTCTTATATATGAAGAATTGAAGATGAATTGAGAAAATTCTCTTGAATTGTGAATAGTGTCAAGTTCCAAATCGGAACAGCAATTTTTTAATAAGGAAAGAAAAACCAATTGACCCACATTAAGGGGGCCAACCAAATGGGAAAAACATAAAGCAACAGAGGGAGTAGTTTGGAATTCTCATTGCTCTTTTTTTTTTTTTTATACATCTCATTATGGTTTTATATTTTTTATATATTTGCACCTTTACATCTTTTTCATCCATCTTAATCCAATTTCCAATTGATCTTTTTATTAACATTTTTTTCTAACTTCTTCACGACACTATTTTTTTATGGACACACTAAATCATCTTTATAATCTCATTGTTATATAGTCTTTCGCTAATCCTATATACAATCTTAAGGGATACATATAAGCATCAAATATTAATATACTATGGAATTAAGTTGGATATCCAAGCTAACATTAAGCGTAAAGTAGCTTCGTAAATGATGAATTAAATGTTAATATAAAATGGAATTGAGTTGGACCAGCCCTGGACACGAACAATACTAACTTACTAGTTTTCTCAAAATCCGACTTACAGGACCTTAGTGACAATGTGTGATTTTCCCACAAATCATTACTTGAAAATAGCAGTTGACTGCCATTAAGCTATGTTCCTTTGAACTCATTCTGAGAAGCCAACCCAGCACCCCAACTTCAAATTGTAGAACTCCCAAATAAGTGCCCAAAGATTGGCCAATCATAGCAGCCCCACCTTATGAAACCAAACACCTCCAAATCGTACCTACCACTATAGGACTAATACCACCACTAGACTTAACAAGCAGTGTAAGAAGATCACTAGCAATATACTCTCTTGATTCCGTAGGACATTTCCCAGCAAGAAAAAGATTAACAACCAGCAAAATAGAGTCCAACTCACTTGAAACAGCAACCACAACACCACTCAAACAATCAATTAGGTGTTGAGCACGCAAGCAGTCTCTCCCACATGATGACCTGCGTGGAAAACTTTGAATCCGGTCCTAAACAACATCATGTGTAGCAATAAGGTGATGATCAATGGACATGTCGGCAAAGAGGGAGTCAGAAAATGTGGGTGTTTCGTCTGTAAATCCGCAATAGCATCAGAATAAGGGGCAAGGTGCCAAGTCCAGAAGACGAAAGAACTCTAACTGCAAAGTGTCATAGGCTCATAGCCATCAGAAAATCAAGTCTTCATGAACATCTACCAAAGATAGAGATACCTCAGCCAACGTTTCTTGCACAAGTTGTACATTACCTCCAGTCTCACCTCAAGAACAAAGAGCATTGGCAATACTCTCTTCTAGCCTTTTGTGTTATATAGCAGAAGTGCACTCACAATTACTACTCGGTGTAAATGTTTTAAGGATACAAATAAGCAACGCAAGCAACTAAATCCAACAAGAGATGTTGAACCTACATATTACCACAAGTGCTACTTTCAAAACCAGCTAAAAACCCAAGCGACACTTGGGGGGGATAGAGAGTGTCGTGTCGCATCCCGTGCAACCTCACAACAATGAGGATCACGTAAATGAGTCATCAATGAACTCCTCATGAGCCCATTACCCCTCCATCATGATACCCACTAAGACCCACACACGGACAATGAAACCAAACAATAGGAGCATGAACATAAAATAGCCAGATTTCATCAACACCATCAAATGCTATATTCTAAAGTCCAAGAAGCCAAAGCCCAAGAAAATGCAGTCACGTGTCATACAAATTTTCGAATTTTCATACAGATTACCAAAAAATCTAGGGTGCAAGAATCCATTCGAATCCAAAAAAAATCTGAATTTGGAGGCACAGGGTACCTTTCGTTGAATGGGTATTTCACGTTCATGCCTCCTATTGTTTGGTTTCATTGTTCGTTTGTGGGTCACTGGGTATTAGTGGGTGAATGATGGAGGGGTAATGGGCTCACGAGGAGTTCATTGATCACTCATCTACGTGATCGTCATTGCTGTGAGATTGCGCAGGATATGACATGACACTCTCTTACTTCGGACTTTATTGTTTATTTGGAGGTTGAGATAACCTTTCGCCATATGGGTATTTGGCTCAGTAGAGTTTGTTTCAAGACAAATACCTTTCGCTCTACAATGGGTCTACTAGTCTACTACGCACCCATGTGCACATAGAGATACGTGCACTGAATGATGTTTAATTACTCATTTAATATAATTATGCTTATTTTAAATATTAAAATGAACAAAAAAACTACAAAATGAGCTAAATTACACTGGGTGCACCTTAAATCTAGGTATATATAAGTATTTCTATAAGATTTAAGCGTCGACATGGTCGTGGTTCTGATTTTGTTACGCTTCCTAACGTTGGGGATGGAGTCGTTCAATTTGTGCTCTTTAATTTTCCTTAAACAGAAGGTCCTTCTGATATGCCTAATAGTGTGGTGCCAGTAAATGCTTTTAATGTTGCTCTCCTTGACAATTTATTTTCTAAACGGTTGTATACGATGATATTTATCCCCACAAGTGTCACTTGGGTTTTTTGCAAGTTCTAAAAGGAGTACTTGATAAGGTGCTTTATAGGCATCATGACATCTCTTGCTGGGTTCAGTTGTTTATGTTCCCTCTTTGTATCCTTAAAACATTTACAACGATGAGCAACTGTGAGTGCACTTCGACTATCTGACTAAAATGACATGATGAAAATATTACTAATGCTCCTTGCTCTTAGGGTGAGATTGGAGGTAATGTAGAACTTGTGCGAGAAACATCGGTTAATGTATGTCCACATTCGGTAGATATTCATGAAGACCTTGATTTGGGAGAACGTAATATTAATCAGTATAAGAAGAAGAATTATGACGACCATTACACTGCCGCAGTCAAAGTTCTTTCGTCTTCTGACCTTGCCCCTTATTCTGATGCTGCTCTTACGGATTTACAGGCTAGACACCCACCTTTCTCGGCTCCCTCCTTGTTGAACACGCCCATTGATCATCACCTTATTGCTACACTTGCGGTTGTTTTGGACAGGATTTGAAGTTTTCCACGTACTACGTCATGTGGGTGAGATAACTTGCATGCTCAACACCTTTTGGATTGTTTAATTGGTGTTGCGGTTGTTGTTTTAGATAAGTTGTCTTACGGAATTGGGAGAGTATATTGCTTGTGCTCCTCTTACACCACTTGTTAAGCCTGGTGGTGGTATTCGTCCTATAGTTGTGGGTACGATTTGGAGGTGTTTGGTTTCAAAGGTTGGGGCTGCTATGATTGGCCAATCTTTGGGAACTTGTTTAGGAGGTCTTCAATTTGGAGTTGGGCTACCTATAGGCGGTGATACAATTCTTCATGTTGTGAATAATTTGGTTGAGGATCGTACACACGCAAAACAACCAAAAGAGAAGCTGCTGAAAATACTGTTGTAAAACACCAAACAGAAATTCTAGAAAATGTTCATATTTCATGAAAACCATCAAACATTGCAATCCAGAGTCCAAGAATCCAGGTCTAAGAATATGCAATCCAGAGATACAAATTTTTGAATTTTCATTCGAATTTCTGAATAATATAGGGTCCACGAATCCAAAAAAAATCCTTGGATTTCGTGAAAGGTCCCAAAAGAGCAACCTTAGCTTAAGAAATTGCAAAGTACATTGAGAAATGGAAGGCCTTATTACATGAAATGGACGGAAAACCGCAAGACAAACGAAGAATTTCACATGGAATTGTTGACGAAAGAAGACGAGTAGAACTACAGCCTAGGTTGCATCGAGTCAGGGACAGGGACAAAAACAAAAACGAATATGGGTACAGGGAGTCGGGGATTAAAACGACAAATCTAAAAAATTAGATGACAATGGGTGTGGCGCGAACATTAACAAAAGTATTGGTACCGTCCCCGTAACGGGAACGAATCGGATATGAGGATGGCATGAGTACTCGTACTACATAGACAACGACAACGATGAGAATTGAAGGCACAAATCGCTAACTTCGAGTTTAACAATCTTACCTCAAAGAGACGAATCTAATCCAAGAATTAATACAAATGGCGCAGTTCATCTAGAATTCGTGAAATTCACCCAAATCAAAAACGGGGTTCACCTAAAAATGCCCGGGGCAGGAACAGCAATGGTGACGAATGAGGAATATTTTTTATTATTTCAACTTAAACCCAGACATAGCATATGGAGCCATGATAAAGGCAAGCTCCTTAAATTCTAATAAAACTCTTATTAATTTTCCCACTTTCACTCTTCTTTTTATATAGGTTTAAGGTAAATGGCATTAGATTTCCAAAGTCTAATACAACAACACCAAAGCCTTAATCCCAGAATGTGAAAACGGTTGAGCTAATTCAAATGCTAATATGGAACAGAATTGTAAAACCAAAATCTAAAAGTAAAATTGGAAACTAATAATCCTACGTTTCACAGTTATTCAACTAATAATCCAACCTTTCATCAATTAAGGAATAATCTCACATTTTCGTATCATATTCATTTGCTGAACCTGCTATGAACTGGCAATTAAGGGAAGGGTATTTTAGGAATGTACAAGAATAAGTTGTTACTAGAAACTAATAGAAGGCTCTAGTGGTTTTAGTATGAGGGAATTTCTATAAATAAGAGCATGTTAAATAGAAAGGAGCATGTGGAATGTATTTGAGAGTAATCTCTTAGGGAGCGTTCAAGCCACTCGAAAGCTTGTTTGGGAGAGTGTCCACCTCTCGAAAGTGGATTCATCTTGACAATTTTCTACAAATCTGTTAGATATTAATACATTGCTATCATCCTCTACTTTCTTTATTATAATTTTATCATTGAAAATTCTGATCAACTATGTCAGTTCATGGCAGAACCTTTTTACAATATTGACCTGATTTAAGTTTAATTTTGGAAGTTTGTTAGGCTTAGCACACCAAATTCAGCCTCACATAAGGACTTGGCATAGGATTCAAAGCCCAACAAACCTCCAAAACTAACCTTGAATCTAACCAGTATTGTAAAAAGGTCCAACAAAATGAATACGATATGAAAAGGTAAGATTATCCCCCAATTTATGAAAGGTGGGATTTAGTGTCACATAGTTCGCCTTTTAGTTCGCTTCTATAATTAGAAGTTCGCCTAAAATGGGAGAAAAATAGCCCAAAACTGACCATAGTTCGCTTTTTCCGGATCGCAATTCGCGAGCACTTTAGGGAACTATGTGACACTCTGGGATTATTAGTTAAATAAGTGCGAAAGGTGGGATTATTAGTTTCCAATTTTCTTTGGAGAACCTATTCTTTTAACTAACATGAATCAAAGGAAATAATCATAAATAGAGCTTTTGCATAAAATGCAAATTAGATTCAAAACTGATTACTAATAGAGTAATAGCAATGAGGCCAAAAGTTGAATAAATTTGAATTTAAAGTCCCATCACACAAGTAAAACTGTAAAAGTAGGTGAACTGAAACAAACGACACTGGATTAGCCAACCACAACACAAAAGTTAGCTTGGCAAATTTTCACAGAAATATACTACCTCCGTTTCGAAAAAAACGCAACAAATTGGATGGCACGGACTCATAGTCCATTTTTTGTAGTGAGAATAAAAGGAATAGAGAGAGAAAGTAGGGTATGTGATGATGAGAGAGATAGGAAGAAAAGACTTACAAAAATAGAATGATTAAAATTGTTGCATTTATTTTGAAACTTCCTAAAATAGAAATTGTTGCGTTTATTTCGAAACGGAGGAAGTATTTAAAATTACAAACCTTTACACACTTAAACAAAAACTATGTGCAGAGTTTAGGTAGGGACGGAAGATGCACCAAGGACATACCTGTACCAGACTGATATCACATGGACTTGAAGTACAAGTGTATTTCTTATTAAAACTATACAAGATTAGTAAATACACCTAATACATTCTTAAATCATAACAACATATAGGCATGGCATCAAATACTTAGAACTCAAGCATGCAACGTAATTCATAATATAAACATGCGTAGATAAGAGATACAAACAACTATCCATTTTTTTTTCTCAAGGAAAAATATGAAACATATGTACCTCATAGAGGTGAATATCTTTGGAATCACTGAATGTATCAAGAAATGGTTTGCTCCAAGATTCATTCATAGCCTGAAATAGAACAAGGATAATTTAGAATGTAGAACCTGTTAATCAACCTCAGAAAGCATACGAACTAAAGTAGTGTTTGTTACATAGCTGACATCCAGCAAAACAAAAGGGGGCGAGGTGCTAATCTTGCTATTGATGAATAAGCAACTAAGGGCAATGACTCATCCCAGCCAGCTGTGCATTTTTAAACCTTCCTTAGTTTTTAGTGTTTGATATAAGCTCTTACAAGATCCAGCAGTCCTGCTTTTAGAAGCTAGTGTTGTTACTAGTTATTTTTAGCTCATGCATTTATTAGAAACACTCTTAATAATAAACATACACCTACAAATAGGTGCTTTGTATTTTCATTTGAAAATGATGATGATTTAAAAACATCAGAATAGGTTTTACTCTCAGTATAATTTCAGTTCATTCTCTTGCTTCAATGCATTGCATATTTTTCATGATCTTGTTCTAAGATCATATTAATCAGCTTAATAAAATAATAACTTCAACAAAGAAGCAAGGAAACCATGGATGGAAGGATTGCAAACTTGAAATGGATTTGTTGCACATTTTAGCAGTATTTCCAATTGAGAACTCTGGTCATAACTAATTAACTATGGCTCAAAAGAAGATAACTCCAGCAGTGAAAAACACCAATGCTCAGATTAATTGCAACCAGCTTAAGAACCTAAAACCTTTAGGTCAGGTGGACAAACTCAACTTAATGGACAAAGCATAATATCCGACAAGGCCATATGACTGAGCAAAGCTAGCTATATCAAGTCACAGACCGCTATTCCTCTCATGCTAAATCATGCCAAAAGAAGTGTCATAGAGGTGGTAAGTGGCATATGATGTATAAAACCCTAAATTTTGGAATGAAACAAATCAAAAGACGAGCCAAAAAGATAAACGGTTGTATCACCTCATAGGGCAAAAATAGTTGCTAGTTGGATTTGGAAATGCATCTGTAAAGTCAAAGAGTATCTTGTAGGCTATGGAATCCAGGATTGGTGGCCTGATCAAGGTCAGAGCTATTCTATTAGCAGAGGTTATAAAGCCATCCTCAATCAAGGGGTGAAACTACTATGAAAGTAATTTGGGATATAGTGGTTTGGAATAAAATTTCCTATCCTAAGCACTGTTTCATTTTTTGGCTTATCATTCTTCAAAGATTGAAAGTCAGGCAAAGACTGGTAAAGCATGGGATCTGTGATGACCCTTCCTGCTGCATATGTGGTGCTGCTGCTGAGACTCTGAGAGTCACCAGCACTTGTTTTTTGAGTGTTATTATGCTCAGAAGATCTGGGATTCAGTTTACTCTGGGCTGAGAATAAGGATGCCTACGGGTAGCATGCTTCAGCTAGTTCACTAGATGAAAAGAGGTAGGTTTAGCAAATTCAAAAGAGGGGTTGCAGTTGCTGCCTCTGCTGCCACTCTATACCACATATGGAAAGCAAGGAATCAAGGTCTTTGGTACCAGGCTGTGCCTAATCTGGACAGCACTACCTGCAATATTAAGTTTTTCGTAATCAACAGATGTAAAAATCTCTCTAGGGATGAAAACACTAGAACTTGGATAGAGGATTTGTATTAGTCCTGGTCCTGCTCCAGGTCTGGCTTTCTGCCTAGTTGGTAGCCTTCTTTGGTTGTGGGGAGCCTACCTAGGAGGGTTGTCACAACTTAGAATGGCTTAGGTTGTAAATTGTTTTTTTTAGTGCTATGCTATTTTTTTCCTTTTACCACAAAAAAAGGTTGGTTTGATAAGTCAATTATAAACATCACCCTACCTAATGTTTCAACTACAAGTCTGTCGTCAAGTATTATGACCTTCATAAACGATTCAATATCCATCAAATTTTACAACAAAGATGTGTCATGTAATAAGCATATATGCAGCTGTTACAATTATAATTCTGTCGTTAAGCAATATGTATGAACTTTATATGTTATGGTTAATACCCTCTAATTCAACAACTTCCATCAAAATTTACAACAGACAAGTGGAACATAGTAAGCCTACATGAAGCAATATACAATGGTCCGAACACTAACCTGAGAGCTTGCACGAAATGAAAGACAAAGTAAAGTCGCCTTAGGAAGATGCATCTTGTTGGGTTCAATCACATTACTATTTGATCCAAATGGTAGCTTAAAAGTTTTACCATCTGAATAACTCACTTCCACTGTTGGAAATTTCACAGCTTCAGTAGCAGGAATTAGGACCTTAGATGCCATGGCAACCTACTCAAATTAACAAAAGAAGCATAAAAACATCAAATGAGCAAACCCCAATTTCCAATGTGGGCTCAACAACCCAAAATCAATCAGATTTTTGACATATTAAAAGGATGAAATACTCATAAAAAAAAAAAAAAAACATAAAATTAACATCTAAAAAGAGTTACCTTGCCTCCATTTTTTCTGAAATCAGACATATCCGCAAAATACCCTCTACTCATCTCATCTTTACTGTCCTAAAGTGAAACAGATATTACTACACATCAAAACACATAATTATCAGAAAAGCATATTAATTCTAAAAAATCAAAAACCAAGAAAAGCCATTGATACATACAGCCGAGCACGTTCCTTCTCAATTGCATCTTTGTTTCCCATCTGAAATCACACATTAACATCAAGTCATCAAGTATTTCAGAAAATTACTAAAAATCAAATTACCCCACTAATCAAAAACTCCAAATTCAACATCACTAATAAAATTAAACACAATGTCATTATATCTCGATTCACATTAGCAAAAGAACGAACCTGGTAAATGTCGAGAAAGCGAATGGAGGTAGACTGTGAAGGAAAAGGGGGAAAAGGGGAAGAATCAACATTTGATAATGGTTTAATGGTAGAGCTCAGAATTGCTGTTCTTGCAGTAGATGCTTGATTTGTAAATCGTGTCAATCTCCACATTTTTCAGTCTCAATCTCACCACCTTCTTCTATGTTGAGTTGTTGATTACAAAGCAGAATTGATACTCTAGTACTCCCGCAGTTCTGCTATTGTCGTTCTCCGTTTTCCGGTTTCTAATAATTCGGATTTGGATTTGGATTTTGAGTTTGGATGGCAAAGGTGACAGTTTCTAGACCCAGTATATTTGGGTCGGCTGACTATGAGCCGGATACTCGGATTTAGGTATCAACTATCAATGATTCAATGGGTACTACTGGCCTATTGGGGGAAAATTGGGAAATGTTTAGTAAGGAGTACCTAATCTTGAGATGTTAAGTAAGCATTTTAAATGGCAATTTTTTAAATAATTCAAATTTTTAAGTGGCATTATCGTAAATAAGTTATAATAATCACATGTAAAAGTTTGACTTATTTACGAAATTGTCATTCGAGATGTTTGTAAACACCTTAAATTGAGGTATTAGGCATCTCTCGTACTGTACTATTGTTAGGTCTGACCCATTTACATCGAATTGGGATCCTCGGGGAAATGGAGAGTCTATTTCCTAATCTAATGGTTAGGGATGCATGAAAGGGGAAAATAGGAGAGATTTTATAATTTTTATATTTAAGTTATATTATGTGTCAAAATCTTAACATAGGAAATGGAGGAGAGGAAATGGAGAGGATCCTTTCTGATTTACATGTGGATCCAAAGTTAGACCCAAAATAAATCACAACACATCTATTTATCTATACAATATACTTCATTAAAAAGCACTCTTGAGTCTTGACACCGTATCTATAGAAATCGCTAAGTCTTTTAAGATTTTTACATACACTAAAGACGATGGGTTCACTAAGGACTCAACGAGAGAATTTCTCAGATTTTTCATTCAACAAAAGATTCCTACAACTTGGGAGCTATAAAAATATTAATAGAGCTAAGCTAGGTCTAATGAAGGTTTTAATCTAAGCCACTAATCCTCACATAATCAAGGGTCAAGATTAAAACAATATTAAACAAGAGAAAACTAAATAAGAAATTTTGTAGCCTGATTTAATCGCTTTGCGTGGAAAGAGGCCAAATGCGCACCCGCATGAATTCAGCCTATCCGCGGTGTCAAAAAAAAAATTGAAAAAGCAACAATTCGTGCCTGCGCAAGGGGTGGGCCGTGTCCGCTTGTAGGCTCCTCGATCAGCACCAGCACCTTTGCCCATGCGACCATGCCCTGCAACAACTAAGCCAAAGCCTCTAGCCTTAGGCGGTTAGGCCAAGGTTTACATACAAGCCTAGGCAACTTCTACAAGTTCAACAAGCTTCCAAACTACATCTACTACGAGTTTTAACTACTTATTATAAGTCAAAAATGCATAAATAAAGCTAAAACAAAGGCAACTAAGTAAAGTAGAGAGAGAAAAGACACTTCGCCAGTGCTTAAGGTCTTCGTTGACCCGCATGCTAACACATCATTAGGAGTTAATGATTTTACCTAAATAAAAGATTCTCGTGGAAAAAATAACTTATGGGAGCAAGAATGTTATATAGAAAATACTCTCGTAAAAAAAATACGGAAAAAATAAAAGATTATCGGAGAAAAAATAATTTATGGAAAAAATCCCTTATTTAAAAAAATATAAACTTTGATTTTTATTTATTTTTTACTTATGTTATGTGTTGCACCTAAATTCATAGGTGGTGCTATTTGTTGCACCAAAATCTATATGTGGTGTTGCCATTTGCACCTACAATAGTTTGTGTTGTGTGTTGCACCTGATCTATAGGTTATATTGTTATGATCCATTTTTCCAACATATTTGGATCCTTTTGTTTTAGATCTTATTACAAACATGTTCTTAGCATTTTGGATATTTATATAATGTTAGGTAGACAGTTAAATTTATTATTTTGACAATTTTTTTTGAGTTGGAATGATAATCATATTTCAAAGGATAGGACAAAAGTAGAGGTAATGATGGATCGGGCAACGCCGAGCACCAAAAGATCAACCCCAAAGGCCAAGATGCAGGCTGTAACTAACAGGCTAAAATTTGGGTTGCAATTTTATGCC
Organism: Salicornia ramosissima; assembly: GCA_951394345.1. Classification (NCBI taxonomy): domain Eukaryota; kingdom Viridiplantae; phylum Streptophyta; class Magnoliopsida; order Caryophyllales; family Amaranthaceae; genus Salicornia; species Salicornia ramosissima. The sequence goes on from OX596233.1 coordinate 52,248,357, forward strand.
AAAGCCCAAGCACGTCAAATTGTTCTAAGCTTTATCTCCTCTTAACTTTAGTGAGAGTTTCTAGTAGTTATATTATAATTTTTCTTTTTTAAAATATATATAAATGGATTTCAATTCCTTTCAAGGTTTTTTTTTTTTTAATGTTTAACAAGGTAATTTAAACTCGGCCACATCTTAAAACTCATATCATAGAAATATCTAGTTGACATTCACCCTAACAACCCTATAGAAAAGGGAGGTGCGAAAATCGGACTTGCAACCACTCGGTTATATGGTGCACTCCAAGTCTCCAACGCCACCACGCTAGAGCTTACTTTCAAGATTGAACTAAAGTGTTTTATAACTTTGTTGTTGTGATGTTTCAAATCCAAAAGTGTTTTATAACTTTGTTGGTGTGATGTTTCAAATACATATATATCACACTGGTGTGTCTTCATACCTTACTATTCCAATTCTAGAAAACCAAATGGACCCTTCGATTTCCTTCGAGATGATCAATTTATGGTGCAATGACACAAAATTAAAAGTTGTCTCGTATTCTCAATATATGAGGTTTGATTCTTAACAATGACAAATCATTTAATCATCCCCCAACTCACGGATAATACCAACATAACATTCTTGTAAGAGAAGTCGAGAACTGAAATCTAATCTACCTTAAAAAAAAACAATCATATTTCCTTCACGGCTAAGTGTCCGAATTGACTAGTGCATTATTTGCACATTTGCACTATTATCTCTAAACATATTCTTCGTTCTTTGGACAATCTATTTTTTTTAGCCATACTTTTTGGGTCTTTATATATTGGAGTTGCTTTTCCTCTAGTCCAAATATTCCTAGTCTACCCTCAAAATACTGAAAGCTAGCAAAAGACATATCATATGGACCCCGGGATCAAGTCATAACCTAGTGGTTAGGGCTTTAGAATTTCAGGCACGAGATCCTGGGTTCGATTCGCACCGCACGCATTTGCGAGGATTCCTTATTATCCCCCTCTTACAGATGCGTGTGTTGGCTAAAATTGGGTCGGGTGACCTGCAGTAGGGCCCGGTTCCAAGGCCTAGTATCCCACACATTATCCTAAAAATATATATATATATCATATGGACCCCGTTATGTATAATGAGGTTTTCCCTTCGTCCCAATTTAATTGCTACATTTTGACTTGTAATATTGTTCACGTGACTGCTTTTAATTTTATAAGTGTATGTAAAAACATAGTCATGATGCATCTAATTTAATTCGTCTCAACATGTACTTTTTAATTATATAATTTTTATAATTTTTTTATTATGTGTACTTCATGTTATTTTTATTTAACATCATGTCTCGTAAGATGTGAAAAGGTAAATGTAACAATTAAATTGGGACGGATGGAGTATTAAGTAAGTCAAACGAATTTATTATTAAAAAATTTATTATTAAAGAAATAAAATGAATATTAAATAAGCATAATATAAGCATACACGTAGGTATATATATAAGTTGTAGGAGTAAGTAGTAATTGCTTTGTCCCTAATTATTTCCTACATTGGGGTTTTTGGAGTCATATATATTTTTATATCTTTAATTATACAGAGTACTTAAATTTTTATTAATTTATACTCTATCTGTTTCATTTTTTTGTCAAGCTTTATTCGCTTTTGTATGAAACCATTTTAAACATAGTAAACAAAGTAAAATGTGGGTGTAATAAGAAAAAGCATTATCATGCATTATCGTCATAAAAAAAATATATATATTTTCATAATATGAGCATTTTTAATTTATCCAAATTGAAGATATTAAGAGTCAAATATCTTAGAGCCATCAAAAAGACAAATCTACAAGTAGTAAAAATTACAAAATCTAGAAAACAAGCACTAAAAACATCATTATCTCAATCTTTGTTTTGGTAATTTTTTATGGTACTAATGGTTGTTATTTTATACTTGAACCCATTATATGTCACTCGGTTAAATTCTAAGTTAATCACTTGAGAATTTATAGTCTTATCTATACTTCTATATTTAAAACAGGAACATTAAGCGCCACGTGTTATCAATTTGTCACTTCTTATTAGTTTCTTTCTTTCTTTCTTTTTTTTTAAAAAAAAAAAAAAACCTTTAATGTCTCCTTACTCATATAACAATCGAGTTCCACTTTGATCTTCAATATTGTCAAATCACATATCACAACAAATCAAATCGTCATACTTGAAATAACTCAAAATCAAAATAGATTTCATACATTTTGTTTCTAATAAAAAAAAATACATAAATTTACATAATAAGTGATTTAAATGATAAAAATCCGTGCATAACACGGGGTTAAAACTAGTTATAACTTATAAGGAGAAGTTATAAGGTGATATATTAATTTCCTAACTTTTATGGTAATTTACCGCTAGTAAATGCTCAACCACCTTTACTCCATGAGGTTACGAGTTATTAGTTTATTACTCAGAAGTTCCGTTTGTTTGTTGGTAATAAATTGTGGTATTGGTAATGAATTATAAGTGTAATTTATTAAGGAAGAACTTCATAATACCCATGGAATATATATTTTTCATTCATAAACTTGAAATTTCTTCTTATTTTTCATTCTTATCCATTACCATTGAGGAGGGTGGTATTAGATGAGAATGGATATTTGTGAAGAAAATTAGATAAATTGGAGTTAAACTAGCACCATCACGGTAATGAGTTTTGATTTTTTCTTCCAAATTTAATTATAAATTCATTCCAATTGCCACCATTTATAACCGGCTACCAAACCAGTCAACAAGGCCTCAACCAACTTGCACCTAATTAACTTAGGTAGTTTGTATCATATATATATATATATATATATAATACTTCATCCGATCCAAATTAAATGTAACAGTTTTTATTTCATAAAGTTTCAAATTATTTGCAACAATTTTAATCTTTTCATTTTTGCAAGTTTTTTCTCTCTCCATCACACATTTTCACATACCACACTTTCTCTCTCTATTCATTTTACTATCACGACTAAAATTTACCTAGGAGTCGGTGCAGTGCACTCCAAATTTTTGCATTTAATTTGAATTGGAGGAAGTACCTACTTCAGACGCTTCTATATAATTGTAACGTTTGCAATTTGGGCACTATTCATAGTCACTCAAATAATTAGTTTTTGTGTTTTATATAGACTTGTGAACAAATATAGTAATGTGAAATCTTTTTGGAATTGTCTTAATGTGTATTTTATTGTGATTTAATTTTTATAATTTTTGGTAAAACGTAACTAAAAATATTACGATTTACGAATATAAACTATACATTGAAATACGTAAAAATGGAGATGTTGCCATTAATATGGAGCGGGGAAAGTATCAGATTACTACGAGTTATTACTTAATTGTTGTTGGTTGAGTTGTTTTCAATTTGTGTCGGTCTTGTTTTAGTTGTGTTACACAAATTCTTATATGCGGCTGGCCGCATGGTTTGTAAACCGTGCGGCCAACTGCATTGTTTCAAATGGTGCGGCCGTTTTTAGGGGTTACAAAGCCTTTAGTGGGGTTACAAAGTATTTTTTGGGGTTATAATGTATTTTTTTGGGTTAAAATGTGTTATTTTAGAGTTACAATGGGGTTACAAACTGTTATTTCGAGTTACAAAGAGTTTTTGGGGTTACAAAGTGTTTATGTGGGGTCACAAAGTATTTTTTGGAGTTATAAAAAGTGAGGTTACAAAGGTTTTTTTTTTTGTTTAAGTGTGGTTACAAAGTATTTTTTGGAGTTACAAAGTGTTTTTTGTGTTACGAAGTTTTTTTTTAGTTATAATGTATTTTTTGGGGTTACAAGTGTTTAAGTGGGGTTACAAAGTTTTTTTTGGGGGGGTTACAAAGTGTTTTTGGGGGTTACAAAGTTTTAAAGTGATGTTACAAAGTGAGGTTACAAAGTATTTTTTGAGTTTAGAAAATATTTAAGTGGAGTTACAAATTATTTAAATAGGGTTATTTGTAACCCCATATAAAAATAAACTTTGTAATCCCTTATTTATCAGCGTGCCGCACCATTTACTAAATGGTGCGGCCAGTTGCACCAAAAACGCGTTGTAGTTGTTTTAATTTAATATATAGATTTATTATGTCTTCCTTGGGAAATTCTCTTAGGAAAGGGTAATATATGTTTAAGGATGAGTGTTGGATGGGCTCCATCACAAACCTGAATAGCCCAAGGAAGGTTCAGGGGATTGGTATTCTAAATTGGGGAAGAAATAGTTTGATACAATAAATAGTTTGGTACAATAATAGTTACTTTTTAAATCAGTAATCGGATACAATATATTGACCAAGTCAATGGACTAATATCATAAAATAACATTAAAGTTGGATTATCGTGTAATAATCGATAGTTGGGATTAATATTGGAAGATCTCAAATAGTTGAGATTATTCAATGCGTATGAATTTATCCATGAATATTTTATATCTTACAAATAAATAACAACCAATTGTTGCATATAAATTGAAATGGATGTATCAATTAATAGGAGAATTTTGGACGTTACCTAACTTTTGATCAACCACTCTTAATTGCCAATAGATATTTCCAAACTTTTAATTTTTAACGGAGGTGAGTGATTGAGTGACCCTAAAGGTTGAAAACTCTCCCCATATTAAATTTTCATTGATAATAATACACTAAAACAATGATTATATACACCATCTCTCCCTAATTTATTGGCATGTAATCTATTGTGTCTAATAATAGACAGAGTTGATAACCCTGAGAATCAATCAATCGTTTTATTTTTTTAATCATAAAATTATGATCGATTATAAAACTATTTAATTTTAATGGTTAAAAAAATCACTATGGTCTATTAATTAAGAAGAATCAAGAATGAAGGAATTGAAGCTGCAAAAAATGTCAAAGTTGACAAGTCAAGGATATATTTAGGATTGGAGGTTGGAATTTTGGTGGTTGGCAATGGCATAATTCTAGATTCAGTTTGAAATATGTGACAGACAAGTATACATGTTGTTAATGTTGACTTGACTACTATATATTGTATTTTATAGACCCATGCCACATAATATAATGTGAATTCATGAGATACTATCTTAAGAATTTTAAGATGCTTTTACTCAATAGTACTTGTTAATTTCTACTTTCTGAAGTGTTTATGTTGCTAAAGTTATATATTGTATCATCATATTCTCATATATATATATATATATATATATACCCCTCCCTCCCAAATTACTTGATACATTCTTTTTTTCACACCTTTCGAGACACAACTTTAAACAAAAATATCTTTAACTATACATAATAAAAAAATTATATATTTGAAAAGTACATGTTGAGACAAATTAAACTAGATCCATCATGACTATGTTTTTTCTTACATATATTAAATTAAATTAAGTCAAAGTTCACATGTAAACAGTGCCCAAAGTAAAACTGGGGCAAGTAAATTGGGACAAAGGGAATATTATCTATTATTTCGAAACTCAAAAAGTGGACGGTGGTGGAGGTTTGTGTAGTATTTATTGTATACAATCTCTCTTTAACAGGATGACATACAAAATGAAAGGTAGTCAATAAACATAGACAATAAATCTAATGAGCGTGTGTAAATTATTTATACTGATTTGACAACTCATAATCAGTAGCTTATTAAATATAAAAAATATATAACATAAATTACTGAAGAACTACTGTACACACCGTGCATACGCCTCTATCTACAAATTTGCACAATCGTCACTCTAAACTAATCTCGATCTCTCTCCCCTCAATTCTTTATATTCCTTTACTACAAACCCTAAGCTAATTTTTGTGTGTAAGATTCAAAGAACTGCAACCAATAGCTTTTTTTACTGATATTAAGCCCTTCTTTTGCTTATTCATTCTTTTTTTATTATCATTATTTTTTTTGTGTGCAAGATTTAGCAAAATGGGAACATAATAACCAACTCAAACTCTGTTCTTTTGGACTGAATTAATCTGAACTAAACTTAACTTAATTGTTGAACTTACCTGGCCTAACCCGAGTTTGAAGTGTATTGAACTAATAAAATTTCAGAAATTAAGTCCAAAAAAACGAATACTGAGTGATCTCTTAGCTCATTGATAGAGCAAGGGATCCCCGGTCCCCTCATCCTGCACGCCAATGTAATTTTCTAATATATGAGCCTTGTGTGTGTCCTGTATATTTTCTTGTAAAAATAAATGAAAAAAATGTAACAAACTAGGGGCTTGGTTGGTTGATCTCAAAAAACATGGAAAATAGAAATTTATGAGAATTGATGTTAGAAATTAGTCGTGAAAATGTATGATGTAACCCTCCAAGGCGTGGAATCTACACTTTTCTTCTAATCGAATTCGCCCCTTAGATCACCAGGTTACCACGAACGATTAGTGAGATACAATGGAGAAAAGAACCCTACATTCTATGTGATCTTATGAGTATAACAACAAAAGGACTTGTGTTTATTTGTGTTTAAACACACTTAGTTAGATATTACAAAGTGCTAACAAGTTGTAGTGAGTATAAAAATTTCAGAATTTCTTGTAATTCTTATTATATCTTATGATATGTAATAAACAAATACATGCCTATTTATAGGCACATAAGTAGGTGAAAGAACTCAGAAAATTCTGAGTTTATTCCACACTTTAAACCTCATGAATTCAGAAATTAAGAGTAGCTTGGTTTAAGGGATGAAATAATGATGATTCCATCAACTAAGCTCACTCTTAATCTTCTCATTCAATCTGATTTAATCCCCTTTACATCAGCATAGAAGCTCAAAGGACAAGCTTAAACACGTAAAGGAATCCTAGGAAAAAAATCCAAGAATTCGAACAACCATTTGAATTTTCCAGAGACACAGTCGCGGGGTGCGATGACCCCGTTGCGGGGTGCGAAGACCCAGTCGCGGGGTGCGACCATTGAACAAAATTTGTCCAGATTTTTCCAGTAGATTTTTCGCGGGGTGCGAAGACCCAGTCGCGGGGTGCGACCATTGAACAAAATTTGTCCAGATTTTTCCAGTAGATTTTTCGCGGGGTGCGAAGACCCAGTCGCGGGGTGCGACCATTGAACAAAATTTGTCCAGATTTTTCCAGTAGGTTTTTCGCAGGGTGCGAAACCTTCTCTCGCGGGGTGCGAAACTGGGCTGTATTTCCCCAGATTTCCAGCAAGCTTTCACAGGGTGCGAAATGCTCTCTGCCTCTTGGTTCTTTTACCTAGCCTACTTAACTATTGTCCAATGCCTTAGCCCATTTATTCATAAATGTTCGAACAATTGATAATTGAGCTAATTGTTTAGTTGACATCAAAAAGTTAAAATGGGATGAGTAGAATTACTTGAGAATTTTGAAGTTTCACAAAATATTAGAATTCAATTATACCCCCTTCGGGAAGTTACACTTCCTGGCCCACATGAATTCCTATGAATTATAATTTTTCTTAAACAAATAAACCAAAAAATTTAGCGTAACAATATTCATAGGAATTTTATGGAAAAATTCCCATAAAATAGAAATTTCTATGGAAATTGATTCCCAAGTAAACCACCAATTCAAGCACTAGGCCACTAGATATTTTCACAAGGTAAAATAAAAGAAAATACAGTAATGAAAACCTATGAAAACAATAGTGCCATTGATAAATTAAAAAATCCCAATGAATAAAAGTATGACATTTAAATAATAAAAATGGAGATAAAACGAAGTAAGGTTGGTTTTGGGGATGAAAAAGAGTCAAGCAAGGGCACAAAAAGTAAGTAAAATGAAAAAAAAAAAATTGTGCTAAGAAAATTTTTAAATTTCAAAGTCTAAATATCTGCAAATGTTGAAATTTAAACTCATGACCTTGAAATTACATGTTGAAAATTAAAACTGATTTTCACACTCCTTAATTCAACTATTTATTTCCGCACTTTCCTTCTAGCAATGACATAAATAGTGTCGGTAAACATTGTTTATGATGAGAAATGCGGAAATCATTTACCCTCAAAACTTTTATCACTTGAACCAAACTTGACTTGTTATCTCATTAATTTTTCATAGGTTGGCCGGAATTTATCTTGCTTTTAACGTACACCATATTTGTAATTTGTAATTTTGGAGCTTGCTCATTGACTCATGGTTTGTTTGTTTGTTTTTTTTACTGATGAGAAATTATTAGTGTATATCAATTATATGACGAACTTTTTTTCTTTTTCCAAAAAAAAATAAATTTGTTTTTATCCTATATCAGATATGCACCAATAATATTTCAGTACTCATTGTTGAATACTTGGAATTAGGGGTGCTTATTTAACTGGGTAGCTTGCGAGCAGCTCGAGTTCGACTCGGTCAAAGCTCGGTCGAACCTCGACTCGAGTTGGCTCGTGCTCGCTCGAAACAACTCGTGACTCGATAATTTTACAAAAAATCAATAATTTTCTACGTTAAATATTTGAAAAACAAAATTAAACTTGATATTTAATATAATACATTAATAAAATTTAACAATATATAATTTTCATAAAGAAAAGAAAATGTAATCAATAATTTTCTTTTGAAAAAATTAAGATTCAAAAGAACTAAAACATTAAACGAGCAGCTCGTGATCGGCACGGCTCGGCTCGAAACTTAATGAGCACGAATCGAGCAACCCCCCAGCTCGTGATCGACTCGCTGGATAAGCACCCCTACTTGGAATATTCTAAGGTAAGGAAAGACACGGGTATTAAGCTGCGTTTAGGGGTGGGCTACCTCATGGACAGCAATGTGCCTACGTATGTATGAGTTATGACCACCAAGTTTGAAACCTTAATTGTTTCTCTCTTTCTCCTAGTTGTGTTTGGTCAACGAATATGAACTTGTCTTCTTCTTTCTTTCTTTATTTTCCCTTTTAAGGGATGTAATGTGGGAAAAAAAAAATATCCCTTGATTCATTGCTTACAAAATCCAAATGCCAAATTGACAATTGCCACATTCACCCCATTCCAAATGAGTACAATAAATCTACTACATATGTTTCGGATTAACTTAAATGTATCTGCATTTAAAGGTATTTTATTGCTCAATTTAAATAATTTTGCTCATTTTAAATTTTAAAATGAGAGAAAAAAATATATAATGAGCAAATTATCTTTGGATGTACTATACATTCGGATGTGTATATATAAGAGTTTCTAAAATGCGTGTTATACAAAATCTTTTGTAACGTAAGCCGGTTAATTGTTTACCTTAAAACAATAAAACACATCTGTGTTAGATAGTGTGTGGCATGAAACCAATCATAAACAAAACTGTTGACATTATATTTTTTTATATATTAATTTCTCAAACATATTACTAAAAAATGTTTACTTATTGCAATATCTAATCTTTCATCGGTCGAAACTCATTTTAATGTAAATCTATGTTTCTTAAATTTAATATATTGACAAATTAATAGTCTTAAGCATATTATTTTTCAGAATTATATTCATTATTTAACCATGTAAATTATATCTCATTCTTTTTTTTTCCCAGCTCGCTCCTTAAGTTTTTATTGATAGTGTTTGTTTTATTTTTCTCTTTTGGTTTGATGAACTAATTAATAGTCTAGCTTAAGCAAACAATTTTTCTTATATTCATTATCTACCCGTGTAAATCCTATCCCATTCTCTATTTTCCAGCTTATTGGGTTTTGATCGATAGTGTTTGTTTAGATTTTCTTTTTAGCTTGATGAATTAATAGTTTAATTTCAAGTAGACTATTTTTCTTATATTTATTATTTAGTTGTGTAATTCCTATCTTATTTTTTATTTTTCTGTTGCATGTGTTTTGATTAATAGTGTTTGTTTTATTTTCTTCATTGGTTTGATGAATTAATAGTCTTAAGCAAAGTATTTTTCTTATATGCATTATTTAATTCATATCTCATTCTCTATTTTTCATTTCCCTATGTTTAGATTAATATTTTTTTTTTCTTTTTTCACTTTTCAATTTCCAATCTTTGGTCATTAGGGTGAAAATAAGAATTTCCAACCAATAAAACTAGAACACATAATTAATTTTTGAATATAATTAAACATAACACATTGCTCCAATTAAGCACATGACCCTAATAATTGGCATGTGAGGAAATTGCAAGGAAATGGTAGCATAAATATTCTCTTCTTGGGTTTTGACCTCTTCCAGTCTTTCCCCTAAAAAGTTGGCAAAGAGCCAAGAGTGAAAACAGATTTGAGTCGGTTGCCCGGTTGGCCTTGGGTCCACTATTATTATTTTTATTACTAAATTAAATTAAATAATTTTATGAAATATAAAACGACCAGAAATAAAATAATATTCCCTCAAATAAACAAAATAAAATAATTATGTATTCCCTCTGTTTATATTTAACTGTCCGTTTTGTTTTTTAATAAATTGTGGCAATGATAATGGATTTAAAGTGCAATTTTGTTAAACAACAATCTTATAATCACATGGGAAATATATTTTCATTCCAAAGCTTGAATTTTCTTCTTATTTTTTATTACATATTTACATCCATTACCATGAGAAAGAGTGGTATTAGATGAGAATGTATATTTGGGAAGAAAATTAGATAAATTGGTGTTAAACTAGCACCACCATGAGAATAAATTTTGATTTCACTTCCAAATTTAGTCAGAAATTCATTTCCATTAGACCATTACTACAATTAGTGACCGAATACTTGACTAGTGTAAGTGTTCCATTTACTTTTGGATGGTTTTTTAGAAGCTTCTAATTTTTGTTGCACATGTGAGGGCAAAAATGTAAATGTGCTAGAATTAGTACTCCCTCCGTCTAAAAAATGTTCTTTTTTTTGTTTTGTTTTTCACATCTCACATGACCTAATTTCACAAATTAATATCTCTAATCAGACAAGGTCTATTTTTCATTGCCTATATAAGACTAAGGATAGTCAAAGTTACAATATGAATAAGGGTGCGTTCTCTTCAACTTATTTATCTGACCTGACCTAACCTAATTAAACATATTAAACCTGACTTGATTGTAACTTATTAAACCTAACATGACCTGATCTGTTCAAACTTGATAAGTTCTAACACATGATAAAAAAGTTGAAGAGAACGCAACCTAATACAAAAGTCGAAATTTTTGGAACGAAAAGAATAAATAAATTATCTCTATTATATAAGTCATGAGGGAGTCATGGTGTCCCCCACAAAAAGTCCATGTTATCCCTCAAAACTTTATAAAATCTCAATTTATATCACTTCTAATCATTAAGGAAAGTTATTACCATTTTTTTACTTTTTTAAATGAAAATAATACAAAATATAAAATTCGAAAAAATAAAACAAAAATACCAAAATTCACATTTTTAAGTTCTCTATAAATAGACATCCATATATATATATTTGGTGTACCCACCCGGTTCATCTTTTTTGGGCTAATCCGGATTCGGAGCGCGTCCCAGGGTTAAGGTTTTAAACTCCTCCCAACGTGTTTGTGGGGGATCGAACCGTGGTTCCCCTACCAAGTCTAGCCCCTGGCACCATTGGATCAAGACAACGTTGGTAAAACTAGTGTATATATAAATGGTAGGAGGAATTAAATAAAATAATTATATAATTAAATAAAATTAGAAGTACTAGTACTACAATAACAGAGAACATATATAAATGCAAACGTAATCCAAACTCCCAGCAACCTCTTTTTCAGTTTGTTTGTAGTAATTCAATACTAGTAGCCTTCTTCTTCTTCTTCCTTCTTCTCTCTCTTAATTTCTTACTTTCTCTCTCTAAATTCATCCTTCAAAACACAAGCTATCTTCGATCCACTACATTATTCTTCATCTTCAACTTCTTTTATTTAATTTAATTTATAATTTTTTATAATTTATAATTTATTTAATCGAAGTTAATACCCTCATTCATTCCTTAAAAGAATTAAACTTTATTTTATTCTTTCAATTAATCAAATATCTTTTTCCTACTTTCCACTTTTATTCTCTCTCCTCTGTTTTTTTTTCTTCCTTTTTTAGTTGTGTTGTTGGTGGGCTTTTAAGTCTTAGAAATCAAAGTAAAAAAAAATAAAGAAAGAAAGGAAATTATGATTTCAATGAAGAAGATGAATGTTATTTATGCTTGTTTATGCATCTGGGTATTGTGTTACGGCGTCGTTTTATGTGTTTCGACGACTCTAACTCTTCACAGAGCAATTCCTCTTAAAGACCGTGTTGAATTGAGTCAACTCAGAGCTCATGATCGAGCAAGACACGGCCGTGTGCTTCAGTCTATTAATGGAGTTGTTGATTTCCCTGTTTCTGGAACTTTCAATCCTTATCGTGTTGGGTAATTCCCCTTTTTCTTCAAATTTTTTTTGTGCTATATAATAAAGTACAGTAGTATTTTGCTAAAATTTTGATTTTGGGGTGTTTATTTTGTAATTTGTTTGTGATTTGACTCTTCATCTGCTAATGATCTTGTGAATTTTGAACTGATTTTTTTTAGTTTTTAGATGAGAATTAATCTGGGTTTTGTGTAGTTTGTACTTCTTGTTTCTTAATTTGTAATTGTGTGCTTCATAAAAAAAAAAAAAAAAAACTTTTGCTTCATATAGAAGTTTTTCCTCTGTTTCATTGCTGTCATTGGGTCAATCATGCTTTTATATGACAACTTTTATTTTATTTATTTTTAATTATTATTAGTATTACTTTCGCAATACATGCTAGTCGCAACATAGCTCTTTGACACTCATTTTATGGCCGAAATTTGAGCATGTACATGAGAAAATTTATCTAAATGCTTTTAGCACAGGCAAGAATGAAACCACAAGCAAATGGTATTAAAAAAATATTTTACTAAATTTACTCGTTTACCTACTTGAATCTCTTTCTAAAAATGTGTAAAAAAAGAGGTATTAAATTATTATTATTATCAATTATTGCATTAGGGGCGTGTTTGATTTGACTTATTTTGACTTATGAAAGCCGATTTTATAAATCGTATTGACCTGTTCAAAACTGCTCAGAACGGATATGCCCATATCACAATTAAAATAAGAACTTATTGGCTTTTACCTGAACCACTAGAATGAGTGGAAGAGAACATACCCTATGTGGCCATATTGAATAATTGATGATAGCTTTAATCACTTTGTATAATTTTGCTCAATTTGTTGATCAAACTTTTGCTTTTTTAAAAGCCTTGTATGACTGGGTTTCCATCATCTTAACTTGTACTGTCATTCACCCAATACAATGAATAAATTATTAAGACCAATTGTTACTGATTTGTAGAAGTTCAATTTGTGCATTTGTAGGCTATACTATACAAAGGTACAATTAGGATCCCCAGCACAAGATTTCAATGTGCAAATTGATACAGGAAGTGATGTTTTGTGGGTTGGTTGCACTGGATGCTCTGGCTGTCCTGAAACTACTGGGCTTCAAGTATAGTCACTCTTAACCTTCCTTCTTTTTGCACCAATTGTGCAATCCTAACATGAAGCAAAAAAGTTGAAGAAAAATCCTTTTTTTAAGGGTCCGTTTATTTGGGTATAAAACGTTTTCGATGTAAAATGATTTTCCATGAAAAAAATTTTACCTTGGAAAACTCATTTTCATAGAAATTTGGGGGAAAATGTTTCCACTATGGTGTAAAATGAGTTTTCACTCCAAATTTTACATTTTATTTTTTCACCCAAAGTAAACGATGTAAAATGGGAAAACTATTTTCAAGTAAAACATTTTATGCTCTAGTAAATGGAGCCTAAATGTTGTATTTTTTGTAGTTCTATAGTACTAATAGACTTTTTACAGGACATTCAACTTAATGCTTTCAACCCATCATCATCTTCATCAGCATCAGCAATCTCTTGTTCTGATAAACGGTGCAGTATGGGAGCGCAATATGCTGATAGCCTTTGTGATAACTCCAACAATTGTGCTTACCAGTTTCAGTATGGTGATGGTAGTGGAACTCAGGGCTACTATGTATCGGATATGCTCCGTCTCGACACTATTGTTGGGAGCACCCAATCTTCTAACAATTCAGCTAAAATTATTTTCGGGTGAGAATCAGTCTATGTTACCCGGACTCTTTGTTTCACCTTAAGTACCAGTGTCGGACACTCGATCCTTGGACATTGGTATGACACTTGGACACTTCATTTTGAACCAAAAACATTCATATTTTTCATAAAATTGTCGTGTCTGACACTTGGACACATATCCTTGTCCGATACTTCCAGCAGAGTCCGTGTAACATAGGAATCAGTGAATTTGTCCAATGTTTTATGTTTTTGTTCGCTGGAAACAACTAGGTAAATGGTTAGGAATTAAGCATGAAAAAACAAATTGAGTTTTGGTGTCTAAGAATGTGTTCTATTCAAATGAATCTTATTTGTGATTATTAACACTTGTTGAACTAATTGATGCTTACGGACTTACCTAACAATTTCTTCATATAAGCTAAAATAAGTTGAACTAAACACACACACACACACACACACACACACACACAAAAAAAAACCAGAATTTTGGTCATAAGGACTACCTTGATAATGTATCATAGGAATTGTAGTCAATTGATACTTACCTAAAAAATTTCTTGATATAAGCTAAAATAAGTAGAACAAAACATGCTCCCCCAAACCCCCCCCCCCCCAAAAAAAAAAAAATTAAAAAAAAAATAAAAATTGGTCTTATGAATTGTACAGCCTTAGGCCCTATTCACCCGGGTTGAATGAAGCTAAACTGAACTAAATCCTAGACTCAACAATAGTTGTGCTGAATTGTACATATTCTTTTAGCCTTACTTCAGTTCCTTATGAGTCTAGATTTAGCTTAATTTAGTTCAGGTCAGATTAATTCAGTCAAAAAGAACAAGACCTTTATCCATGTTTTGAACTGTGCTAGATCAATAAAATGATTTTCTGACTGCTTGTAGTGTCCAAATGTGTGTAACAGCTGCAGTGTCTCTCAATCTGGGGACCTGACCAAGACTGATAGAGCAGTTGATGGGATTTTTGGTTTTGGTCAGCAGGCAATGTCTGTGGTCACGCAACTGTCATCGCAAGGAATTACACCAGCAGCATTCTCTCACTGCTTGAGGGGAGATGATAATGGCGGTGGAGTTTTAGTTCTTGGGAGTATTGTGGAGCCAGGCATAGTCTACACTCCCCTTGTACCGTCAATGTATGTTCCTTTCTTCCTCATAATGTTTTCAACTGTCCTTTTTTTCGTCTCATTGCTTTGCATTAATATATAAATATTAGAATAAGAGGAAAAGCTGATAAAAGTAAATGCTTGCTTAATAATTACAAAGCTAAGGTGAGCCTGTGTTCTCTCATTTGCTTTGTATCAGATTTGATCATATGAGAGTATGGTGTTTTATTCCGATACTCTAAAGCTATGTTACTCAGACTCTGTAGTTCGCCTCAAGCATGGTTTAAAAATGCGGTTTTGGTTACGATTGCGAGAATGGTTATGGAGTCATGAAAACGGTTTTGATGCGTTAATCGCGGACCATGTCACAGTTGTCGCGATGCAAATTTGATTTTAAGATAGTATAGGATTAGAGCTATCAATGGAAGATATGGGGGAGTAATAAAGGATTAGAGCCATTAATGGGGAAATATGAGGGATCTTTCCTTATATCTTTGAATAGGAAGTTACTTTTGAGTGAAACAATATATGTAACTTCTAATACATGGTGATTGGGGGTTACAATGTTTGATTCGGACAAAATCGCGATTTTTTAAAACACCCCTTGTTGATACGGACAATTTCGGTTATGTAAATTGAAATTCCTTTACAAAACGGCCCAACCAAGACGTCGCGGCCTTGTTTTGAAACCATGGCCTCAAGTACCTGCCTCGGACACTCGACCCTTGGATTATTGGTATGATACTTGGATACTTCATTTCGACCAAAACCATTCACATTTTCCATAAAATTGTCGTGTCCGATACTTGAACACATACCCTTGTCCACTAATTCTAGCAGAGTCCGAGTAACATAGCCCCAAAGACTTTTTATGATTTGGTTGGAAACAAATAGTTGAGGACGTGTTGATACACTTGTTAGTTGTTAGTGAGTATGTTGGAATCCTATAAGATGTTGGACCACAATCTGCTTAAAGAAATAAGCCAAACAAAAAGTGAAAAAAGAAAAAAAAAATGAAACAGGAAATGCAAATCTCAGTGAACCAAAAGCTTAAACCTGTTCCTCACTTTTCCACTGGGATTCTACTGCTAAAACACACTTTTATTCTTCTTTCAAGATGCTAAGTTGCTTATATTCATTTGAAAGCAACAAATACATACTTTGCCTGTTTTATATTATATTCCCAGATCTTCTACTATACTTTTAATGCTTTAAGAACTAGTCAAAACTCGAAAGTACAATTCCTTATCATCCTTAGGAAACAATCTTGATTTAACTGATATGTTATACAAATTTCTTTTCTATTTACATTCTTCTTTATTGAAATTTGCAGGCCACACTACAATTTAAATCTGCAGAGCATAGCTGTCAATGGACAAAAGCTGTCCATCGATTCTTCGGTATTTACTACATCCTCTAACGCTGGAACCATAATTGATTCAGGAACAACCTTGGCTTATCTTGCCGAAGGAGCTTATGATCCCTTTGTCAACGCGGTAAGTTATATTTCTAAAAGTTTTCCCCAGTTTGCTTTTTGGTACGTTTCAAAAAGTTCTTCCCACTTTGAATTTTTCTATGAATGTTCATTTTTTTACGATTTTTACCCACATCTTATGCTTTAATCCCCAAATGTTTCATACTTTTTCTCCCTTCTGAAAAAATTTGGTTTCCTCCCAGTGGTACTTGCTACTTTTTTTCTCTCTCTTCCAAAAATTATTATTTTTTAATTCAAGATTCTATTTTTATACTCCCTCCTTAAAATTTCTCAAGTTTCCAATCCCTCCAGAAAAGTATGGGGATTAAGCTTGATTTTTGCGGAACTTTTGGCACTTCAATATCACCAATTTCTAAGAAAAAATTGTAATAGTTAACTCTGTTTTGCTAGCACTTGGCAATTTAAAACAACGCTATCTAATTCTTTAGGCTCTCTGCGAATTGCAAACTGAAATAAGTGGATTATGGTCAGGTGTTCTATATTTGGCTCATTTTGGAAGAATCGTGAATTATAAAAGCGAACTAAATAGCAAATTAGATAACACTGATTCAGAAATATAAAAGTTACTGAATATAATCTTACCTATTTTTTTGGGTTATGCAGATCTCATCAGCTGTTTCTCAGTCTGTTCGTCCGTTACTATCTAGGGGAAACTCTTGCTATTTGATAACATCCAGGTTACTTTTCTGCTTCTGTTATGTTTTTGTTTGTCTAAGTAGATGGTTAAAACTATTTTGGCATATCATTTTAATTCTAATTTTGATGAATTTTGTGTTTTCAGTGTTGATGATGTATTCCCGCAAGTAAGCTTAAATTTCGCTGGTGGTGCTTCCATGGTCCTCAAACCGCAAGACTATTTACTGGAGCAGAATTCCATTGTAAATCTCTTTACCTTCCTTTTGTCATCCAAAAAAAAAAAGTAACAGAATTATGTCAAAAACATTGTCAATAATCCATGATGGTCCAAATCAATTCTGCAAGATACTCATAAAATATCACTAAAGCTTGTAAGAAAGCTTTGATTCAATTATCTCAACATTTAATAGAAAATGGTGGAACTATTGATGGCAGGCCGGAGGTGCCGTTTGGTGCATGGGATTCCAGAAACTTGATGGGCAGTCGATGACGATTCTTGGAGGTAAGCTCTTACTTAAATAGTATAGTTTTTCATACAGAGGTTTCATATTTCTGAAAATGTATTGGCTTTGCACTTTAATCCACAAGTTGCAAGTAGCCTGATTTACAATAAAATTACTTTATGCTTCCTGCCATTTCTCTCGTGAGACCGTCAGACATAATTTTTTATCATAAACCTTGAACTTTTTATTACTGGTTAAGCTTTATATAAAAACTTATGGTTTTATGACCAAAAGTTACAATCTTTAAGCCAAAAGTTATCGAATCAGACGTTCTCACAGGGGACTTGTACTTTTCTGTATTCCTCTTTTGAGAACGAGTAAGTCTCACACTAATCTTTATATTTCCACTCTAAAGAATGAGTATTCACCTCTAGGAGTGAAAAAGACAATTATCATGATTCATGTTCATCTCATAAGATTATTCCCTTTGAGGGTTTTTTTGTTTGCTCTTCATTTTCATCTTTGTGTTCTACGGAGTACTTCGTAATTTATTTCCTGCCTTCTCTAATTTAGTTTGGATCACCATATTTATATTTTTCTTGCAGATATTGTCTTGAAGGACAAAATCGTCGTATACGACTTGGCTAATCAACGAATTGGATGGGTCAACTATGATTGTAAGTGGTTGCTCAACCTCCGACTCCTTTTCGCTCGATTTTGACCCTTAAATCTGGATTTCATGTTGATTAACAACTTTCTGTTTGAATCCCAAAATGAAAATTGTTGCTCCATATTTTAGTATGTACAAAATCAGACGGTCTGACATAACTTTTAACTAAAATTTGAAACATTTTACCAGAAATTAATGACTTTTTATGATAAAAGGTTATAATTTTTTAGTAAAAAGTTATCTTTTGTTAAACGGATTTGTTATTCTAAAAGAGCTGAAATATGTTGTTTATTTATCGTGATTTCCGACTTATAGTTAAGTATGCACACTTTCATTTGTGTTGATAGGTTCTCAATCCGTGAACGTTTCAACAAGTACTGGGTCGAATTCAAACACGTACGTAAACACAGGACAGCTGAGTAGCAGCATCTCATCAAGGAACCCTTCTTACATCAAAATACTATTTGATGTGTTGCTAATTTTGGGCTCTCTGATGTTCATTTGACATCCAAGGAGTACTCAATATGTCTCCCCCAATTTTTTATTTTTTTTTGGGTAAAGAAATATAGATAGTCTTGTCATTTTTTATTTCTAGCAAATGACAAGGTTGATTTTAGCTATAGTTAATACATAGAGAGCTAGGTTTTTCAGATTTTATGTTGTTTCATCTGGGCTTTTTGTGTTATTTATATGTAAAAATATTATAGGCAGTCCAATTTTTGGCATTCCAACTTCTTAGGAAGGTGTTGATAGATTTGTACATTTGATTGATGTATAAGTTCAGGGAATTTGTTAATAAAAATAGCATGTTCATAATTATGATATTGTTTATTTACTAATCACTTGTGCATGATTACGAATTTACGATCATGTTCTTTTAGACCGGACTGAACGAAATTTGTACGAGTTGAACTTAATTGAATTCTAGATTCAATAGGAATTGAATTGAATTTGTCTAAACTGAAATTTCAGAATTTAAGTCCAACAGAATAAGCCCTAAGTTGCTATTCTTACCAAACTCTGGTAACTCAAAGTAGTAAAATGTTTAAGCATGTATCTAATTACCAAATTCCCTTATAACTCATGTTTTTTATATATACAAGGAAATATGCTCTTTTTGAGCTAAATTTTGTCACCCCTCTTTACATTCCTTATGATACTAGTATTTTACTTTTAATTGCATTATGCTTCCTATCATGTTTAAAGTTTAACTATTAAAATTAAGATACATGTAACAGCATAAAAAGTAACTTAATGACAGATGGATGACTAATGAGGACTATGAGGTATGATGTGGCTCCACCTCTATATATGATTTATATGGTCAGGTGTTCGAATCGGGAAATGATTTTGACACTCCTCCCCCTCTCACATGAATAGCAACATTGAACAGTGTCAAAATCAAATTGAGGAGTGCCAAAATCACTCCTCGTTCGAATCCTTGTATCAATTAATAAAAATTGGTAGTTTCTATACCAAATACTTTTTAAATTAACTAGCCTTTGGCCAGAGTTATACTTGACATACAAGTATTTACTAAACAAATGGTTATTTATATTTTGATAATATAATTAAATAATTTATTCAATTTTTTAAAAAAGAAATTACCGGACTAAAAGTTAGGATGATTAGTTATAGTTTTATTAGTAGGTAACAATTTGTTCTCGAATTAGCTTTTAAGATTAAAAAAATACCTAAAAAAAAAACTTCATCTATAACATAAACTTTCAACAATTAATTTTACACGCATTTTGAGAAAACAATTTAAAGGTATAAATGGGTTTTCTCATTTGAATGGATTTACCCTCTTTAGTTTTGACTTTTTGAAAAGAGGGTGTAATTAGACGAAAAGAGTGTAAAAAGGAGTTAAAGTGGGTCAATACCGTTACACCGGAAAAGGTTGTCAAGGTCTCTCAAAAAGTTTTTTTCAAGGCCCCTTTTTGCATAAAATTTTACAATGTTTTTTCTTAGAAAAAAAAAGTATTTTATGAGAAATTTTCCTATATATAAATCACAATCTATAGTCAAAGTGCACTTTATACTTTATGAAGTTTTGAACATTTTCAAAAGTTAGAGTTAGACCAAGTAAATTGAAAAAAAGAAAAAAGAAAAAAAAGAGAGAAAAAGAACGGATGTACTCCCTCCGTAACATAAAACTTTCAACAATTAGTTTTGCACGCATTTTAAGGAAACGATTTAAGGTTGTAAATGAAGGAATTAATCAATATAATTTTAATATTAGGAACTTATAATCACATTCTTGCTTGTATTAAAATCATTTTAACTAATTCCTTTGTTTACACCCTTAAATCGTTTCCTCAAAATGCGTGCAAAACCAATTGCTGAAAGTTTTATGTTACGGAGGGAGTAGTATTTTAAAGTTTATTCCATTTTATTTATTTATATGTGAAACTTGATTTTCTTTTTAAAAGCAATAAATTTAGAAGCGTTTAATACAACATTTCAAAAAAAAAATGTTTAATACAATCATTGATTTTTTTTAAGAAATATATTCCCTCTGTTTTTTTAGATGTAACACTTTGACTTTAGCACTATTCATCCAACTCACTTTAATCGTTAATTGTTACTTATGTACATAAAGAAAAACATAGTCACGTAGGATCTTGTTGGATTCACCTCGGAATACACTTTCAAATATATAAATTTTCATAATTTTTACACTTACATATTTAGAGATATTGTGTGTCTAAGTTGTGTCTTGACAAGTATGAAAAGTGAAATGTTACATCTAAAAAAACAGAAGAAGTATTCAATACTTCTAAGCTAACTTATAGGGCTCTTATTTACAATTTCACCCTAGGCATTCAAATTGCCAGAAACGGCCAAGTCTAAACTCAACAATAAAACATGACCGACTTCACATTTTCTTTCACTGATGGAAGAGGAGCAACCTGTGCTACATTCTCCTTGGTCAAATCCTTTCCACTAGCTGAACCACTGTCTGATAATGTCACTCCTTCCACGTAGTATCGTGCTCGAAAAGCAGCAAGGTGTGCATAATAAGCTGGAGGGACTGCCATTCAAAAGTTCAATGTTTACACTTTAGTACTTTTTTACATTGCAAGGTATTCTTACATTGACCACTTACCAACAGAAACTGAACGTGTGCATCTAGCATACCTGAAACACAAATCAAACACCAAAGATCGGCAATCAGAAAACACGTAAAGCTTACAACTTACAAGTCAAATCGTGGAAAACCAAGATACAGGTCGATTATCTTACGTGTAACATAAGCTATTAGTCAAAAGCTGGAGTAAGTCCGCTGTGAAGTTGTTTTCGTCGTGCAAAACATGGTAGTGAGTAGGTCGGCTGGTACCCTACATATTCATATTAATGCACAAATTAGTATGCAAAGGCTAAATCTACTAATGTGTTTTGTACTCCGTAAACAAAAATGCTAAGGAGGAAAACCAAAGAATTCAGAAAATTGTAACTTGCCTGTATACCAGAGTGACTGCATAAATAGAAATCAAACTCTGATGGATGACAAATTTTTGTGTCAACTACCGTTCCTGTAGCAAACATAATGAAAAAAGAAAAAAAAAATTGTAACAATGATAATCTCAAGTAAAAATCAAGCCAGAAATTTAGTAGCAAGCAAACCTGGTAAAATGTTTCCGCTCCTGTCTGTCATATTTCTATCGGTTGGAAAAAGACGGGTGTGATGACGCTTTTGCACTATCACAAATGTTACTGGTGGTAAATAGCCCTCCTCCAAGGATGCACATGCCTTGATGTGAAAAAACGAAGGAGGAAAAAGATGAATCAGAACTAAAAAGTGTATATAAGCTGCTCATACTTGTACTTTAGAGATACAAATTAAAGGAAGAAATCCATGCATAAACTAATTTAATGTATACCTTTCGAATGGCATCCATCTCATATAATAGAACTTGTGAAAACTGTCCATCGCTAACTCCATCCCTGCTCAAACAAAAGTCAGGAATGAGGAAGAGCAGAAAATGAAGAGAACAATCGGCACAGAAATAAACTAATAACCAACCTGTAGAAAATAATTCTATCTGGTCTTCTACCAGTTGACTGCCTAAATGATATCAGCAATTCTCTACAAGCAAAATAGATCAATCAGAATATTTCAAACTCAGAACACTGAGGCAAAGTGCATAACTGGAGTATTATGTTTTTACCTTATCATCCCGCTGTGTACCTTGCCCCTCTTTGGATCGTCGACGATTTTGTACAGATCTTGGATAATTTCTTGTCGACAACCTTGGGCACTTACAAGCCCTTTGTACTTTGTCACTTCGGGCCAATCCATGGAAGCAACTACCTGAAATATACAGCATATTGATAAAAAAAAAAAGCAAAATGAGGACAGTAGAAAGGAAACATATAGCTGTTAGCCATAGTTCAATGACACACCGCTGCAATTGAAGCACTGGAATCTTCCCCTGGTTGAGCATGTGTAACATCAGCACCAAATATTATGGTAGGACGATCAGTCAACACAGGTATACTTCTCTTAATAGCATCATTCAATACACTATTCCTTCCCCCAGCCTACACAATTCAAACATAGACATGGAAGCATTTTAAGAATGCATAAATGGGTTATATGAATAATATATAATATTGAAGTTTTATAGCTACCTTCACGTTGATTTTCAAAGCCACATTTTCAAGATACTGCTTGCTGTTCCTAGTAGCCTGCTTAGGCTGACAACATTGGGAGATAATTCCCAACTCGGTTTCGCATATTCTTTTGATCGTTCCTTAAGTACCAACCCAAAAAAAACAAAAAAGAGAAGGAAAAACACTATTAGGCACAACTAAGAGTCAAGCACTATCAAACTAATATAATGGTCATGGCCACATACCATAGTGTCCACTAGCATCTGGCAGTATTATAATCAACAGCTGCAACTGACTATTTGCCTTAGCAGATACATCTGCAAGTGCTTTCCCAATCTGATTTGGACGAGCCGTGCTCACAGCTACACATGGATTCGGATTGAAAACCTGACAAAGATAGGGCAGGAAAAGTAATGTTAACATTACTAGCTCATCTGTAAAAAGTTGACAACAAGAAAGAAGGGTTCAAGGCAAGAAAACAAACCATTCCCTTGCTAGTGCACATGGCAACCAAATCCCTGCAGAAGTGAAGCACTAAACCTCGATCTAGGCTTGAAAAACTCAAGCAAGTCCAATAATTCACTTGAGCGCCGTTGTACATTTTCTACAGATACAAAACAGTGAGATCTATCATGAGAAAATCAACAGCATCAACCAAAAATGAAATTAACCTTTAGTCCTTTACCTTGTCTATCATGTTCCACTGGCCCACTGCTGGAGCAACTTCTCGTTCCTTACCAGTGTCATGATATTTGAGCTGCAATAAACAAGCAACAGATTTTGAACATCATAACCACAAATTATACTCAACCAGCAATTCTGACAGAAATAATATACCAATGGTGGAGGCAACACTCTAGCATCTATAGTTGCACACATTTCAGAAATACTCATTCCGAACTCCTGCTTGACCATCTGATTTTCTGAGAACCTATTTCCCTTCAACATCTTCAAACAAATGCAAACAGAGGTTCAATAATACAACAAAGTCCAGGAGTTCAGAAAAGAAAGAAATTAAAAAATTATTAGACTGAGAACAGTAACATGGACTAACATCATAAAGTCCAGAAATATACCTTCTTAATATTATCTTCTCTTTCATGAGGCCGTTGGCAAGTTGCCCTCAGAAGAGCACTCACCTGCTTCTCATTCAATTTCTTAGGATACTTTTGCCCATGGACAATTTTACAAGCCTGCAATGAGCATTGAGCAACACATAAATATCTAATATCACATGGAAAATGTGCAATTTTGCCTCATTTATAAGGAGGCGGGGAGACCTCCATAGGTAGATAGGTAGGCCTGTTAGGCTGCCCAATTTGTACGCAGGGAAAACTTGGGTAATTTAGACGAATGTTGTGCTTGTCTTTGAAAAACTGTGCGACAGACAATTGTTCGCCATTGTCGCCCACTGAAAACCTGCAAATGCAACAATATCATTGCCCAGTGCAGGCTATTAAAAGTTCCAATTAGAAATTGTTGTTAATTCAGTCTTTTTCTCTTGTTAATTATTGGAAAAAGGTCAACATTAACCATGCACGGAAAAGAGGGAGTTTTTTTTTTTTTTTTTCGGGGGGGGGGGGGGGGTGGTGGTGGTGGAGGGGGTGAGACAGATGAGTGAACAGATCATAATTGCACAAAGTGGCAACAAAGGCAAACATTGGTTTAGAAGTTTTAGATGCTGCACGGACAATTTTAATTGCCAACCAACCTCTAGAACACCCGAAACGTGGTGGTCATATGCAAGATAAATGCAAATTTGTGGTCTTCAGTATATGATGTAGAACATGCACCTCGAGAAATCTAGGAGCAAATATAAAGGAGGGAGAAAGCAAACACGGCAAAAATATACCATCACATGAATACAAAAGGTCAACTTCAGAACAAGACATTCACACCAATAACTATCACTTTAAAAATAAAAAATAAAAAGCAAAAAGATGCAGGGACATACATGAGCTGGTTTGCTGGTTCAGTTGATAGACCAATGATTTTATGGCATTTTCTGTAACCCAAATGCATGGTTTCCACAGTAATGCCCCTCAAGGCCCTCTTGATCTGAAACAAATCCAAACGTTAAAGTTGTAGAGTTAAATAAACACGTAGATATGCAATACCATGACATAAACCATATAGTTGTACCTTCACACGATCTGCATCTAATAGAGGCTTGGATAGATCCTTCACATTCAAGTACTCTTGAACATACTCATCAACAATTAGTGACATATAAAATGGCCGAGCAGACGCATCTACATCAAAAAATTCAATGAGCCGTATCTACTCAGTCTAACTGACACTAACAACATTCGACCAACAGTAGAATGAAAAATCAGATACATTATCCATGAGTATACCTAGATTCAGAGTGAGGCCCATCTGGGTTGGTCTAATACTTTGGTAGTAACCCCTCCAAAACTCTAAACCATCTGCAAGATTACCCGTTCCCAGCGAAACAGAAAAGAATGACCTTCCAATCACAGCAAATCTGCATTCCACAGAAAAAAAAAATCTAGAGAATCTTAAAAAGACAGCCAACAACACAAGTGAAAAACTTGGAGGCCCATGGAATTACTCTTCAAGAGGCTTGGCTGCACGTAAGACAATATCAAGCACTTGGATGGCATCTTGGGAGGAATCCGAAACTCGACCAGCCAGATACTCTTGCAGATGATATATATCAACCTTAGCAGCCAACTTTATGACAACCTTAAACTTTTGAACTTCCCTGGCAATCATGAAGTCAATGAAAATTTTAGCAAAAGATTGATATTCCCATTAACCAAAATCTGAAAGACATGAGCACGTAGTACTTCTCTTTATCGCCTCTTCCTTGCCGTTCGATTTCAACCATAAAATCCTTTGACGTGAACGGCAACGGGCCTGCTGTGTAGAGGCTTTTGTTGCCATCATATGCTGGGACCCGTTTCCCCAAAACAGGTTTGTGATCTCGCACCAGCTTATTCACTACCTCTCTACAAAATTTCTTAGAAGTAATTTCTGGGGTGATTGAAACCTGTCCCAGACAGCATACACCATTACTTCATAGTTCATACCAGAAACAAAAACTAAACTTGTCAAAAACTCAAGATTTGAAAATTTTCTCATCTTGTCATCATGTAATTTTCAAGCACACATTAAAAGCAGTCATGACTAGACGACTAGCATATCTTTTTCTTAATATAGTGTTCCTTACATATGTCATACTTCAGACTTTCAGAATATTTTAAGTTCCATGGCTAACAGACTAACAGTTCAGCATCAAGATGGCGAGAAATACTTGTATAATCTGCAGTAAAGTTTCATGACTTAATTTTTTGACTGCACTGAACTGTAAAACAGGAAAAACTGATGACCACATTATAGTAACAGAAAATTCGATTGTAATCATCTATATTATTAAGCCTCCATATTTAATCACACAACTTACAATTTTTTTTAAATATATTCATTCAAGCATAAAAAACTTACAAAAAAAAATACCTATCAATAAATAAACAAATAATTAATATATATATATATATATATATTATATTACAATCAAATTTATTGAGTATCTCACAAAAAGAATTTTTTTTCTAGGAATAATTATTAAAACATTAGAGTTATATTCTCATTTTATCTTACTAATAATTATTTATATATTTTGCATTACCATGTTACCATTTAACATTAATTCATCGTGCATTACCAATTTACCATGTTACCATTTAACATATTTGCCTAATCTTTTGTATATGCCATGCATCAGCTCGGCCAAATTCTAGTTTTTAGAAACTTTATTTTAGTGCTTTTTAGGCTTAAAAAGCTTCGGAGCATGGGTGAAAAATATGATTAAAACCACACAATCAGAAGAAAGAGGTGAAAAACCTAATGTAAGGTGAAGCCAAAATGGAGAAAACGAGAAAAATACAATGCACTGTCCCCTGGAAGAATCTGAACAAAAAAATAAAAATCAAAATTTTACAGGACAACAATCAGTACTTTAAACGACATGCTTAATAACAAGGTATTGAAAACAATGAGAGAAACCAAATGCAATCAAATTGCTAAAACAATCTTGTAGTCCGTATATTATTGATGCTACATTGGAAACCCAAAAAATACACTAACAATAATTAATCCACTTTCCAAATTTCCAACCAAATAATAAACACACACAACATCACTTGATCACTAATAACAACATTTATTATTTACATGCACATAAACCCTACAAGTGTATTACAAGTAGTATAATTTTTTAAGGCAAAATGGATGGATGAAAATCAGATTTTATCAACCCTTAGGCGTACTCAATCGCTTCATATGCCACTCATCTATTCATCACCATGACACCAGGCCATCCTACCATAAGAATAACCGATTTTTGAGTACAAATAAAAGTTGGCATACCTACCGTAAGTCCATAATCGCAATTAATTAATATTAATAAAAATGATGATGATGCTAAATTGCTAATAATGTAATAACAAGAAAGTGAAGGGACGAAAAGTACCCTTCAAACACACACACACACACAAAAACAAAAGAAGGAAAGGAAAATGTAATTGTGATGAAGTTTCTAAGATAGAACAGTAATGGGTAACCAACAACATCATTCATTCATTCATTGGATGAATGAATTCTGCAAAAAGTACATGGCAACAACAACAACAATCAGCAAATTTATTCAAAGGATATATAACCCAAAAAAAAATAATTTTAAAGTAGTAATCGAAAATTGAACGGATTAAAAAATGAAAAAATTAAACACATACATCATAGTGATGAAAATCCCTCTGAGCAAGTTGGACTGAAAAGTGATTGGCCCTAACAGTGCACGGCAATCCAATCGATCCAACACCAGGACGCTTCGGAGGAATCAAAGCTTTCGATGATGAAGATGAAGATGGCGCAGATACAGCCATACTCCCTAATTTCCTACTTAAAGAGTCACCTGCAGCAGCTTTGTCCCATGTCTCTTTCGTCAAGTTTCCGACATTAGGCGGCCGAAATCCTCCACGCCCTGCTCCGCCTCGTCCACCACCTCGACCATCGCCGCGACCGCCACCTCCTCTTCCGCCTCCAGCATCACCACCACGACTGTCGTCTCTGGAGTAACCGCCACGGCCTCTTACTCCACCATAACCCCGACCACCACCACGGTCTCCGCCAGAGTAAACGCCTCGTTGCGACATTAATTAGTTGACTGACAGAGTGATTGGAAAATAAATAGAGGTGTAATAAGAAAAAATTGGACAACAAAAACAGTGTATTTGAAAACTGCTACAGTGCTACTCCTTCAGTCAGTCCCTCCTGAAGTCTTCAAATTCGGTTTGGCACTTTGTTGAAAGCAGTAGTATAAAGTTTAAATTGTATAAAGTTTAAAATGTATACTCACTCCATCCCAATTACTTGTTACATTCTTTTTTTAACATAACTTTAAATAAAAATATCTTTAACTATATATAATAAAAAAATTATAAAAATTATATATTTAAAAAGTACATGTTGAGACGAATTAAACTAGATCTATCATGACTATTTTTTTCTTACGTATATTAAATTAAATAAAGTCAAAGTTCGCATGTGAACAATGCCCAAAATCAAACTGGGACAGAGAAAGTATAATCTATGAAATTTTGTCTAAAATTCCTTAGGTTACACATGTTTGTGTGACAAAACTAACCAACCTAGGATAAACATTGTTTGACAATACATAAACCAAATGTGATGACTTATATTAATTTTTTTTTTCCCGCAAATTTCTTCATTTCCCTCCCTTTATACCAATTACATAATTTAAGGTCCGTTTGGTAAGGCGAAAAATATTTTCAATGTGAAATGGTTTTCTATCAATATCATTTTACAACCGAAAACTCATTTTCAAAATATATTTTCGTTGTTTGGTTGAATGGGAAATAATTTTTTATTTCAAGCTTTCGTGAAGAGAGAGATCGCTTTCGTGAGAACAGAGAAAATTAATGAGTTATATGGTTGGTGAGGGGAGAGAAAATATGTACATGAGCAGAGAGTGTGTTGTGAGGTCATGAGAATAGAATACAGTTTTCATTTGATTTTGAGAGTAAAACTATTTAATGCTATAACTTTTCCATTTTAATTTTCAATTTAACAAAAGAGCATAAAATGAGGAAAATAGTTTTCAAGGAAAGCATTTTACGCCCTAACCCTTAATTCTACTTCAACTCCATAAATCATGAGTTAGAATATGGAGAATGTCATACTCACTCTCAACTTTCACTCTCAATATAAATTAGAGTATAATTTGAAATTGATAGAAATTATGCCTTTTACTTAAAAAAAAAAAAATCAATTTACACCTATCAATTGTATGATGAGAGTGGAATTGAGAGTTGAATAAATGAGAGTGAATTTAACATTTCTTTTATAATATAACTAGTTTTTTTTATCAATAATATAACTAGTTCTATATGCACGCTATGCGTGCGGTCACATTTTAAGTTGTTTTTGGCTTAAATTATAAGAAGATTAACTTAATTGTGGATTTTCAAAAGGTTGACTTAATTGTGAATGATCGGCAAAAAATTAGCTTACTTTTGGCAATTTTTCTTTTTCAAAATTCTAAGAAAAATTTTATAAAAAAACAAGTGATAAACATTAAGACAGATACAACTAAACAAGTTAAAAAGGATGAGACATGATCTTTATGATAGGAGTCTTGAAAAATTACAAAAGTTATTCTATCAAGTATAAAATCCTAAAAATTAAATAAAATACTGGCTTTTTTTTGTAGGAAAATAAAATAATGATAGCATAAAAATAGATAATCCCAATAGACAAAATAGAAGAAACTAATTTTTTTCAATCATTATGGAGGCCCTGTGTAATTTGTACATAATCGATCAATAATAAGCCCCTAAATTTATCGTATAATTTTTCACAATTATTGTATCAATTGTCGTGCAATTTTAGTATTTATTCCAAAACTAATGTCATTTTAGAAGTTTATTGATTGTCTATCCATGATTTTAAGTACAGAGGTGGGTATTAAAGTGGAATATTGATTGAATCTTGAATAAACATACTATATAAATTTTTTTTGTAAGAGAAAAAATGGTAATATAAGTATATAAGTCATACGAGGGAGGGAGGAGATGCAAAATTTTTAGAAGAGATATTAGAAAAAGTATGATACATACACATGAGGATTAAAGTATAAGATGAGAGTTAAATTATAAATAATAAATGAACATTTATAAAATATATATATATATATATATATATATATATTCAAAATGGGATGTTTTTCTAAATGCTTTGATTTTTTAAAAAGAAATTTTGGAAAAAGTTTTTTTTGAGGGATGGAAAAAGTTTTAAAACATGTGAATATGGTACAAATAATTTTATTTTTAAAAAGACGTGTAGCGATCATTACCACTAGGAAAAAAGGAATTTTTTTTTTAAAAAATGCCACTTTATAATCAGTGAGATTCAAACCTGAATCAATCAATTTCATGTACATCATTAGTACTCGTATATATAATAAAATAGAACTAGGATTAATAGGTAATTCGAATGGGGGCATGTGCATTGTGCAATATATCAGTTTGCACAGGCTTAGGACCGGGCTTGATGAAATTGAACAAAATATTACTATAGGTCATTTAATACAAGTTGAATTTGCAATAGATGATAAATAAATGGAACAAATGAAAGAAAATGGATGGAATTTCTATAAATAACAATCAATATAATATTCGTAAAAAAACAAATATAATATTCAAAATATCTTTTGTCATAACAAGACCAAAATATATATGTCACTGAGGAACTGAAAGGAAGTATGGTTATTGGAGATTGTGAAAAAAAGCCACTGAAATTAACATTTTAAATTGAAGGTTGCCATTTAGCAATTGGAAGATTTCTTGTATTAGAAGTACACAAAAATTAAAAAATATATTTATTGCGCATTTAAAATCACTAACTTCAAGGCATGGTACTTTGAAGTTGTAACACGAAGCTACAAATTTTTTGATATATTCAGCCAATTCAGGTATTGTTTGGTTGCAATGGGAATTAAATTCCTATGGTAATTTGGATTTCATGGGAATTAACTTCCCCTATCTAATTCCTAGGAATTTCCAAATTGTATTTGGTTGAGATTTGGGAAATTAAATTTCCTAGGATTTTTTATTACCTAGGAGGGGTTAGGTTAACTATTTCCTACATTATGTGAGAATTAGAAATTCCTGGGAATTTCAAATTCCTCCATTTTACACTTTTATGGTTAACCAAACAACATTGTGTTATTGTATTTCCTAGAAATTTTGATTTCCCATGGAAATTTAGTCCAACCAAACAAGCCCTTAGTATGTGAAGAATCCACATAAATTAAGCAAAGAATTATGTAGTAGGAACAATGGTCCTAGACTCAGAACTGTTCAAAATCTCAAAGCTTGGATGTATGGCATGATGCATGGGTGTCATTTTGTACCATTTATGGGCAATTATCATTTTAAAAATTTACCAGATTTTAAAAAATGAAAATGTGTTCACAAGTGCTGAATGATTTAAAAGAGAGCATAATTGAATAACAATGGAGGTTCTTTGACATTGCCCAATATATCAATCAAGCCTTAGAATAACAGCAAAGCCAGCAATTTTTTTTTGGAAAGATCAATAATATTCACATTGAAAACACCAAGATTATAACACCATAAAATGTGCAAAAATATTCAAAAGAGGGAATAATCCATATAGAATCTATCCATAATTACTTGGAAGAAGTTGAAGCTGAAGCTAAATCAAGAGATGGAAGATGATCACGTCCAAAAAAAAATAAGGAATCCAATGCAAAATCCGAACTGATATCGGAGTTTAATCGTATCAAGTTTTGAACAAGCCGAGCAAGATAGAAAATCTTTATAAAGAGCACTTTACCATTCAAAAAAGCTGTGGGATAAGTAACAAAAAATACTCCCAAAGCACATCAGATTCGGTACATATATATACTGTATATAATATAGTTTTTCTAAGTTGCAGTTGCTCTTAATCTCCCCATATTCCACATGTTCAAAAAAACTGCTATTAAAAGCCACCATCCATGGCACCATTCCACCATATAACTACTATTAAGAGCCACCATTCCACCCATAAGATATAACTAGTTCGGTCCATATACATGTATATATAAAAGCATCATCAAAAACTGCTATTAAAACAACCATCCATGGCACCATTCCAGCAAAAACTCGCGAAATTTTCTTCAGAACTCAACAATAAAACATGACCGACTTCACCTTATCCTTCACTAATGGAAGAGGAGCAACTTGAGCTACATTTTCCTTCGTCAAATCCTTTCCACCGGCTGAACCGCTGTCTGATGACGTCACTCCTTCCACGTAGTATCGTGCTCGAAACGCAGCAAGGTGAGCATAATAAGCCGGAGGGACTGCCATTCAAAAGTTGAACGTTTAAATATTTTTCTAAACATTGCAATGAAAATGCGAACGATAGCCAAGAAATTCTTAAATTGACTACTTACCAACAGAAACCGAGCGTGTGCATCTAGCATATCTGAAATACAAATCAAAGAACAAAGTTCGGTAATCAGAAAACGCGTAAAGCTTACAAGTAAAATCATGGAAAACCAAGATACAAGTCAGTTATCTTACGTGTAGCACAAACTATTGGTCAAAAGCTGGAGTAGGTCTGCTGTAAAGTTGTTTTCGTCGTGCAAGATATGGTAGTGAGTAGGCCGGCTAGTACCCTACATATATTAATGCACAAATTAGTACGCAGCGTGTCAAAATCCAAGGCTAAATCCATTTTAATGCCAATGATAACCAAGGAATTCAGAAGATTGTAACTTGCCTGTATACCGGCGTGACTGCACAGGTAGAAATCAAACTCTGATGGGTGACAAATTTTAGTGTCAACAACCGTCCCTGTAGCAATATAATGGTAAAAAATATTAAAACAATAATCTCAAGTAAATCAAGAAAGAAAGAAATTCAGTAGAGTATAGCAAACCTGGTAGAATGTTTCCACTCCGATCCGTCATATTTCTATCAGTTGGAAAAAGACGAGTGTGATGACGCTTTTGCACTACCACAAATGTTACCGGTGGTAAATAGCCATCCTCCAAGGATTGACATGCCTTGACGTGGAAAAGGAAGGAGGGGAACAGATAAATCAAAACTCAGAAGTGTGTATAAACTAATCGTATTTAGGCTTTAGAGATTCAAGTAAAACTCAATATACATATGCATTAACCAAATTAATATATACCCTATGAATGGCATCCATCTCATGTGCTAGAACCTGTGCAAATTGGCCATCACTAACTCCATCCCTGCTCAATCAAAAGCCAAGAATGAGGTATAGCAGAAAAACAAAGAGAACAGTAGGAACATAAAAAAAGCAACCAACCTGTAGAAAATAATTCGCTTTGGTTTATTACCAGTTGACTGCTTGAATGATATGAGCAGTTCTCTACAAGTACAATAGATCAATCAGAACATTTCAAACTCAGAACAATGAGTCAAAGTACATAACAATTATTACTTTTTTTACCTTATCATTCCGCTGTGTACCTTGCCCTTCTTTGGATCATCGACAACTTTGTATAAATCATGGATAATTTCCTGTCGATGACCTTGGGCACTTACAAGCGCTTTGTACTTTGTCACTTCGGGCCAATCCATGGAAGCAACTACCTGCAATATATACCGTATTGATTAAAAAAAAAGACAAGAAAAATGCAGAGAGTAGAACAGAAACATAAGCCATTAACCATAGTTTAATGACACACCGCAGCAATTGAAGCACTTGAATCTTCACCTGGTTGAGCATGTGTAACATCAGCACCAAAGATTATCGTAGGAACATCAGTCAACACAGGTATATGTTTCTTAATCGCATCATTCAATACACTATTTCTTCCCCCAGTCTACACAATTCAAACATAGACATGGAAGCATTTTAAGAATGCAGAAATGGGTTAGGTGAATAATATATAATATTTCAAAGTTTTACAGCTACCTTCGCGTTGATTTTCAAAGCCACATTTTCAAGATACTGCTTGTTGTTCTTTGCGGCCTGCTTAGGCTGACAACACTGGGTGACAATTCCCAACTCGGTTTCACATATTCTTTTGATCGTTCCTTAAGTACCACCCCCAAAAAAAAGAAACAGAGAAAGAGGAAAACCACTATTAGGAACAACAAAGAGTCAACAATGTCACACTAAGATAATGGTGATGGCCACATACCATAAGATCCACTAGCATCTGGCAGTATTATAATCAACAGCTGCAACTGACTATTTGCCTGTGCAGATACATCAGCAAGCGCTTTCCCGATCTGATTTGGATGAGCTGCACGCACAGGGACACATGGTTTCGGATTGAAGACCTGACAGGGTAAAATAATGTTAACATTACTAGCTCATCTGTAAAAAGTTGCAACATAATCTATAAATAAAAAATAAAAATAAAAAGTTGACAACAATAAAGAAGGTAAGAAAACAAACCATTCCCTTGCTAGTACACATGGCAACCAAATCGTTGCAGAAGTGATGCACTAAATCTCGATCTAGGTTAGAAAAACTCAAGCAAGTCCAATAATTCACTTGAGCGCCGTTGTACATTTTCTACAGGTATAACATAGTGAGCTTTCATGAGAAAATCAACAGAAACAACTAGAAATGAAATTGTCCTTTACCTTGTCAATCATGTTCCACTGGCCCACTGCTGGAGCAACTTCCCGTTCCCTGCCAGTGTCATGATATTTGAGCTGAAATAAACAAGCAACAGTTTGTCAACATCATAACCAAAAACTAAATTCAACGATCAATTCTGACAAATAGTATACCAATGGTGGAGGCAACACTCTAGCTTCGATGGTTGCACACATTTCAGAAATACTCATTCCAAACTCCTGCTTGACCATCTGGTTTTCTGAGAACCTATTTTCCTTCAACATCTTTGAACAAATGCCAACAAAGGTTCAGTAATGTAACAAAGTTCTGGAGTTTGGAGAAGAAATCAATTGAAAATTACTTTTTTTTTTAATTAATCAATTCAAAAATTATTGAACAGTGAATGAAATATCATAAATCATACAGTCCAGAATTATACCTTCTTAATATTATCCTCTCTTTCATAAGGTCGTTGGCATGTTGCCTTCAGAAGAGCACTCACCTGCTTCTCGTTCAGTTTCTTAGGATACTTTTGTCCATGGACAATTCTACAAACCTGCAATGAGCATTGAGCAACACATAAATATCTAGTAGCACATAGCAGAGCACATGGAAAATGTGCTATTTGTGCCTGAATTATAGGTGAGGAAAGACCTCCATAGGAATATATGTAGCCCTCTTAGGCTGCCCAATTTGTACACAGGGTAAACTTGGATAACTAAGGCGGTGGTACTTGTCATTGAAATACTGTGCGACAGACACTTGTCCAGCATTGTCACCTAGCGAAAACCTGCAAATGCAACAATATCATTACCCAGTGCAGGTTATTCTCCCAACTAGAAATTGTTGCTTAGTAATCTTTTCTCAAACGAATTACTGAAAGAAGGTCAACATTACCCATGCACGGAAAAGGGAAAAAAACAGGTAACCTAACAGATCATAATTCCACAAAGTGGCAACGAAGCCAAAGATAGTTTTAGAATTTTAGATGCTGCACGAATAATTTTAATTGGCAACCAAACCCTAGAACACCCGAAACGTGGTGGTCATGTGCAAGATAAATCATACACCTCGAGATGTCTGCAGAACAAGACATTTTGACCAATAAGTTAACTATCACTAATTTAATAAAAGATGCAGCAACATACATGAGCTGGTTTGCAGGTTCAGCTGATAGACCAATGATTTTATGACACTTTCTGTAACCCAAATGCGTTGTCTCCACAGTAATGCCCCTCAAGGCCCTCTTGACCTGAAACAAATGTTAACGTTGTAGAGTTAAATAAACACAGAGATGCAATACACGTCTGTTAAAGGCATGGATAGATCCCTCTAATTCAATACACATGCATACATAAACCATATAGTTGTACCTTCACACGGTTTGCATCTGTCAGGGGCCTGGATAGATCCCTCAAATTCAAGTACTCTTGAATATACTCATGAACCATTAGAGAAATATAAAACGGCCGAGCAGACGCATCTACATCAAAATAATCAATGATCCATATCTATTTAATATAAATGACACTAGCAACATTAGACCGATAGTAGAAGGAAAAATCAGATACATTATCCAGGACTATACCTAT
Organism: Salicornia ramosissima; assembly: GCA_951394345.1. Taxonomy (NCBI): domain Eukaryota; kingdom Viridiplantae; phylum Streptophyta; class Magnoliopsida; order Caryophyllales; family Amaranthaceae; genus Salicornia; species Salicornia ramosissima. Next base: position 52,284,576 of record OX596233.1, read on the forward strand.
AGTCAGTGTAAGGCCCATCTGGGTCGGCCTAATACTTTGGTAGTAACCCCTCCAAAACTCTAAACCATCTGCAAGATGACCCGCCCCAAGTGAAACAGAAAAGAATGACCTCCCAATCACAGCAAATCTGCATTCAACAAAAAATATCTAGAGAATCTTAGAAGACAGCCAGAAGTAAAAATGAAACTTGGTTCAAAACTTAGAGGCACATGGAATTACTCTTCAAGAGGCTTGGCTGCACGTAAGACAATATCAAGCACTTGGATGGCATCTTGAGAGGAATCCGAAACCCGACCAGCCAGATACTCTTGCAGATGATGTATATCAACCTTAGCAGCCAACTTAATGGCAACCTGAAACTTCTGAACTTCCCTGGTAAATTGGCAATCATGAAGACAATGAAAATTTTAGCAATATATATATATATGTATTTCCAGTAACAGAAATGTATGAAAGACATGAGCACCATAATACCTCTCCCTATTGCCTCTTCCTTCTCTTTCAATTTCAACAATGAAATCCTTTGACGTGAACGGCAGAGGACCTGCCGTGTAGAGGCTCTTGTTGCCATCATAAGCTGGGATCCGTTTCCCCAAAACTGGTTTGTGATCCTGCACCAGCTTATTCACTATCTCTCTACTAAATTTCCTAGAAGTAATTTCTGGTGTGATTGAAACCTGTTCCCACACAGCATACAACATCAGCATGATATTCAGGTACAAAAGTTGAAAGAGAAGGAAAATTTTCAATTTCATTTAAATTTAAATTTTATTTGTTAAATAGGGGTAGAAAATTTTCATATCAACATGACACTCACGGCTCGTTTGGTAGCCAGTCATAAATGGAGGTAATGGAAATGAATTTATAACTAAATTTAGAAGGAAAATCAACATTCATTCTCATGGTGGTGCTAGCTTAACTCCAATTTAACTAATTTTATTCACAAATATCCATTCCCATCTAATACCACCCTTCTGCATGGTAATGGATGGTAATGGAAAATAAGAAAAAATTTAAAGTTTGGGAATGAAAAATATGTTTTCCATTGGAATTTTGAAATTTTTCCTTAAACAAATTACACTTTAACTCCATTACCATTACCTTAATTTGGTCACTATGTAATTTTCAAGTACACACTAAGGGTGCGTTCTCTTCAACTTATTAGGCCTGAACTTATCTGAACTGAACTTATCTGAACTTATCTGACTTGATTTAACTTATTAGACCTTATTAGACCTTATTAGGCCTTATTTAAACTTATTAGGCCTTATTGGACATTATCAGACCTTATTAGAACTTATTAGGCCTTATTAGAACTTATTAGACCTTATTGGAACTTATGAGAACTTATTAAACCTTATTGGAACTTATGAGAACTTATTAAACCTGATTGAAACTTATTGGAACGTATTTTATATGATTGAATAAAATAAATTAATAATAACAATAATGATGATGATGATAATAATATTCTATACATTTGAACCTATGTTTTTTTTATTGTTGAATTACGTTCAAGAAGGTAATAATAATTAGTATATTTTTTTTCAAACCCATTATTAATTAATATTATCAATTCCAATAACTTATCTACATATTTAATTTTTCTTAATTCACTTGTAGTAAAATTTACAAACTAGAACGGATTGAATAATAATAATATGGAGGATGGGTAAAGTTTAATTTGGACCAAAATTAATAATAATAATAATATGGAGGATGGGAAAAGTTTAATTTGGACCAAAATTAAATCAAACCCAAAATAAAAAAATAAGTTTTATTTTATAATATAAAAAAATAGTTTAATTCAATGTAACTCTGATTGATTTCTCTAAAAAAAATTATAAAACAAGAATGATAAAATAAAATTGGTTTATGTTGTGTAAGAGTGCTTTAAGTTAATTATTAATTTAATTAATTTTATTTGATCAATAATTAAAAATAATAATCTAAACCTGATTTGAACTTATTAGACCTGATTGGAACTTATCTGAACTTATTGAACCTGAAACTTATTTTTTTAAGGTGAAGAGAACGCACCCTAAGACTAGTATATTTTTTGCTTAAACTAGTGTTCCTTACATGTGTAATATTTCAGACTTTCAGAATAATTTACTAAGTCAATTTCCATGGTTAGCAGTCAACAAGATGCCAAGAAATGCTTGTATCATCTGCAGTCAAGTTTCATGACTTAAATTGTTTTTAGTGCAACTGAACTGTCGAAAGGTTAAACTAATGGCCACATTATAGTAACTGCAAATTTTGATTGATCACTAACCTCTAAATCCACACTCAACCATAAGACTCCATATTTAATCACGCAATTTTCATTTTTTATCCATTCAGCCATAACCACCATACCAAAAACTACCTATCATCACTAAAGAAACAAATACCCCGGAGTAATTAATAACTATACATTTAAATCAAAATTATTGTATACTTCATAAAAAGAATATTTAAATTCTCATTTACTATTTTACCATACTAAAAATAAATATACTAAGTAAATCCATAAAAAAATTAAAATGAAAATTATAATGTAGAAGAAAATTTCTCATTTCGCCCTACAAAATGCATAAAACAAATTCCAATTTTTCAAAAATTCAGTGTTTTTTAGGCTTTAAAAGCTAAGGAGCATGGGTGAGAACTGAGAAATACGATAAAAACCACAACCAAAAGCAAGAGGTGAAAAACCTTATGTAAGGTGAAGCCAAAATGGATAAAACTAGAAGAATCTCAACAAATAAAAAAACAAAATTTTACAGGACAAAGCTATGGAAAATGCTTGAGCAACCTTAACGCATAAAACGAAAATATTAATATAAAATAATTTAAATTACAGAGATATTGTAAGTGATTAAAATTAATCTTTTACTATGATTTTGCCAATGAAAAAATACAACATTAGCGTTGCTCAATCACTCCCCCCAAAATTATGTGTATGTGTCTCCATTAAAATCTTTTCCCCAATCAGTACTTTAAACGACATGCTTAAATACAAAGCATTTAAAACATTGAGAGAAACCAAATGCAATCAAATTGCTAAAACAAATATTGTACTTACAGATGCTACATTGGAAACCCAATCAACTTTACAAATTCCCAACCAAACAATAAACACACAACATCATTATTAACAACATTTATTATTTACATGACATTGATTGTTTATTTATTATTAAAATTAGTGTTTTAATGCAATCAATGAAAATAAAATTTAAACAGAGTTAGCAGCCCTTAGGTTACTCAACCACTTTTTTTTCATTAATCATCACCATCCTAGAGAAGAATAAACGTTTTTTAGTAGAAAAAAATTAAAGTGGGCATCACCACAATTAATAAAAATTAAGATGATGATGCTATTATTAATAATAATAATAATAAAAATTAATAATAATAATAATAATACAGTTATATAATAATAACAAATTGAAGGTTTTTAAAGAAAAGGAAAGTAGAGTGTCATTGTGATGAAGTTTCTAAGATATTGCAAACCCATGACCAAAAAAAGAACCAACAGCATTTTACAATGATGGGTAAAAGCGATTTAAAACAAATAAAAAAAAAGAGAGAATTCTGCCAAAAAAAAAAAAAACTACAACATTCGTTCTTTCATGGAGAATCACAGCGAAGTACATGACAACAAAAACAAAAAATCAGCAGATTTATGCAAAGAATCAAAAGTATTATAATAATAATAATAATTGATAAATGTACGGATTAAAAAGGGAAAAAAAGTTTTAAAGCACATACATCATAGTGATGAAAATCCCTCTGAGCAAGTTGGACTAAAAAGTGATTAGCCCTCACAGTGCACGGCAATCCAATCGATCCAACACCAGGACGCTTCGGAGGAATCAAACTTTTCGATGATGAAGATGGCGCAGATACAGTCATTGCCCCCATCTTCTTACTTAAAGAGCCACCTGCAGCAGCTTTGGCCCATGTCTCTTTCGTCAAGTTTCCGACATTAGGAGGCCGAAATCCTCCTCTCCCTCCACCACCACCTCCGCCTCGTCCACCACCAAAGTCGCTTCCGCGACCACCGCCTCGTCCACCACCAAAGTCGCCTCCGCGACCACCGCCACGTCCACCACCTCCAGCATCACCACCTCGACCACCGCCGCGACCTCCAGAGTCTCCGGGGTAACCGCCACGGCCTCTTCCACCACCACCATAACCACGACCACCACCACGGTCACCAGAGTAACCTCCTCGTTGCGACATTGTTTACACTGACTGGAAAACAAACAGAGAGATAATGAGAGGGGAAAAAAATGGAGCACAAACCATGTATATATGCTTTTTTTAGCATGAAAAGTTACAGAGAAAAAAAAAATGAAAGGAAACTGCAACGAATACACTCCACTAAACAAGCAGTTTTTTCAAATTTTTTTCCAAAAAAAATTAAAAATTAAAAAAAAAGGACAGATATTCAAAAAAAATTAGCAACAAAGTAATTAAAGCCAACAATCGGATATGTATTCAAAAAAAAATTAGCAACAGAGGATTACATTTTTTAAAAGGTTTTTACAAATACAATGAGAATGAAAATGGCTGAGAAGATGAACACAGTAAAGCGTAAACCCTACTATTATTTGAGGGGAAAAGAGAGAAAATATAGAAAACAGAGAAACTCAGTCTCACATTTAAAATAAAGCTTTAAAAGAGAGAGAATTGATGAAAATACCAAAAATAAAATTGCAAAATATGGTAAGAATTTTTTTTAGAAATAAATAGGTTGCATTAAATAAAAAAATAATAATCATATGAACAGTTAAACTACAGCAAAAAATGGGAAGTTTAAAGACAGAATAAAAATGGTGAAAATCACTGTCAAAAAAATTTGATGAAAATCACTGTAAAAAAAATGGTGAAAACCAGAAGCAGAAAAAATGAGATTGAAATGGTAAGAGAAAGAGAAGTTAACAAAAAGAAGAGATTACCTTAAAGATGAAAAAATGAAGGGTTGAAGAAGAAAAAACAATGGAAGACAGAGAAAATAAAAAGATGGAGAAGTTAAAAAAAAAAAAAGAAGAAGAATATGGAAGTGAAGTCGAAAAGAAAGTGAGAGGGAGTGTGTGCATTTTTATAGACTGCAAAGTCTGCAATGTGGGCGATTCATCATTTTTGTTTTCCCGGACTATTTTGCCCTCCTTATATTAATTCAGTAATTTTTGCAATATTTTGGGGTTTTTTTCATTTTTGTTTTCATTCATAATTAAAAAAACAAAAACAAAAAATGTTTTTGTCAAAATAGTGTGTTCAAATAAAAGTTAAAAAAAAAAAAAATACTTGAGAAGAGTAGTGGATGAGCAAAGGAAATTGATTTTGGCACATTTTAAATATCAATTATTGGTGTTAAAATTATTTTTCAAGAGCACTGTACTAGGTAACACACGTAGTTGTGTCATATATCAATACTGATATCCGATAATTTACACCATTTTGACATTTTTTTATATGTTTTTTTTATAAATTTACTCGATTTTTTCATGCCCATATTTGGTGATTAGAGTTTAGAGTTTTTGGTTAGATGATTTCTTTTTTATTTAGAGGAATTGAGTGCTAATTTAAATAGTTGACTGTATGAAGGTCTTTAGTAACAAATACTCAGTAGTTGATTGCTTAGAGTTTTGTTATGTAAACTGACATTTATGGACATTTAAAAATAATTTGTTACTTTTATATATGTGTACAAAATAATCAAATTTTTTTCTCCCCAAAACTCTAAATAAAAGTTGTTCAACCTACTTTTTTTAAAGAGAATTTTGATGACAAACTCTATTTAAAACACTATCTTGCCAAACACTCACACTAGAGTTTTCATTAGTCAAAACTCTAACATATACTTTTGCAAAATTTTCATTATCGTATTTTATTAATTAAAATAAAGTATTCCAAATAATATTCAAAATTTTTATTAAAATATTTTTTTACAAGAAGCAGAGTAATATAAAAAGCTCAATCATGAAGTACGGACTCAAAATTAATTAATAATTATACGAAGTATGTGTTTCTCATATGTGTATCTTATATTTTTCAAGCTAGCGTATTTTGTATCTGTTTCGTAAGTTTCTCCGTTCCCTGCCCATATCATTATCCAAATAGATACTAAATAATATATATTTATTTAATATTTAAAATAATAATACGAAGAGTAATATTTATTGTTGTACAGTAATTTTAATTTAATTAACTTTTTTATTTAAAATTATAATGAGAAAAGTGGGAATCGTGGCGTCGTATAGGAGGAAGTGAGGAAGGAGTGGCCAGTGGGGGGTTGGAACTGATGGGTTTGCTAGCTGATTTTCCGGTTTTCCGAATTGTCTTGCAGTCTTTTTCCAACCGTTTCATTTTTTAAAACGTTTTTTTTTTTAAATTTAAAAAAAAATTGTACTGTGTACTTCGTGGCTTCGTATATGAGGGGGGGAGTGGGGGGGGGGTGAAACTTGGTGGAGCAATGGAGTATACTTTTTCTTTTCCTACCTTTTGCAAAAAGAAAAAAAATTAAAAAAAATGTGGATGAAGTCATAGTCCAGTGGTTAGGGTTTCAGAATTTCAGTCATGAGATTCTGGGTTCGATTCTCACCGCACGCATTTGCGAGAATTACTTATTATCCCCTTACAAGTTACAGATGCGTGTGTTGGCTAAAATTGGATTGCATAAAATATTATTACATAAAATAATGAGTTTTATTTAAAAAAAAAAATTAATATAACTCTTTAGAAAATTATCTTGCATGAAATATTTAATAAATTTTTATATACTCTGTATATATTTCATAATATATATATGCATTTTTTTTCTTAAATAGGTGATTGAATCAATATGGAGGAAAGGACACAACCCCATGATACATCTATCTGTCGGTCTGTGATGAATAATTTTTAAAGGAAATTTTGAATTTTGCGGGTGGTATACCATTACCATACGTACATTTTTTCGTGTTGGGAATGTCTAAAAATTCTGTCACCATTTACTAGGAGACCCACAATTTGTTTTGCAAAGAATTTATAAAATTCGTGTATTTTTAAACCGGGTAATTTTTTCCCATGCGAATAATGGGTATATCCGTATATGTTGTTGACTCGAGCCACTTAAAGCAAGTGTCTGGACAACGGGTACTCGGATTTAGCAAGTTGAGTTATGGGCTGCGAAAAAATAATACTCGTTTCGATAAAGAACACACCTAATGAATACTTTGTAAAAATTTATCATAAACACAACAATATAATTTTAAGTTGTTATCTAAAAAAACACAGAAAATAATTTTAATTTTTTGAATGAACAAAATTAATATAATTTTATTTATACCGTGATTAATTATATAAGAAAAATTCATTAAAATAACAGCAACTACTACTTTTGTTTTTAAAAGTGAATTTTCTTAAAAAAAATTATCCACTATATACATTGTCAAATTTCTCTAGTATTTTTCCACCCTTCAACCTATTCTAGAGGTGATTATGGGCTGCGTCGGGTTGGGACCGGGCCCAATAAATAAAATAAAATCCATGAACTTTATTTTGCATGAAATATTTTAAAAAATTACACAAAATAAAACCCTAAATCGCACCACCACGACCAGGCCAGTAGAACACCACCACAACCATTCGAACGCCAAATTCGCACCACTTTACGAACATAATTAAAAAAAATCAAGTCGTATCTTACAATTCGAATTCTAAATAGCAAAATTGAATCCTAAATCGTTGTAATTTAACAATCAACGTCGAATTATTATTTAAGGTAGTGGTCAACAAGGTTTTTTCTAATTTAGGTTGATCTGTCACATATTTTCTAACATATTTAGTATCTCGCAAAAACATGCGGAACCTATGTAATTTGGGACAAATTTTCTAAAAAATAATAAATATATGGCAAACATGATACAAAAAAAAAAAGAGTAAACAAAACTCATAGTGGTATATCTGCAAATATATATATACTATATTGAACTCTAAACTACTCCCTCCAGTAACATAAAGATCGCATTTTAAGGAAGCAGTTTGAATGTGTAAATGACCAAATTAATTTCAACGTTTACACCCTTAAATCGTTTGCTCAAGATGCGTGAAAAAAAATTGTTGAAATTTTTATTTTACGGATGGAATAATCTCTATTATATAAGTCCGGAGCCATGGTGTCCCCCTTGAAATGTCCATATTAAACATAAAAAATTTCTATAAATTCAATTAACTCAACCCCTAATTATTTAGGAAAGTTATTATAATTTTTGAACCTTTTGAAATAAAAATATTACAAAATATAAACATTGTGTAAAAATAAACTAAAAACACCTAAATTTATATTTTTGAATTCTCTATAAATAGACACCCATATTGACATAGTTTGTCATATATTACCTTTTGATTATTGTAAAAATTTGATAGCCGACCTAATATAATAAATAAAAAATTTCTTTTGCTCATATTTGTGGGATGGCATGATGAAAAATAAAAACTTTGTTTATGACTTTATAATTATGTGAATGTGTATGAATTTAACAAATATTTCAATTTTTTAAACAATTAACATTCATTTTGTATTTGTTTAGACAAATTAAAAACACATTTAAAATATTATTGCACGCAAAACGTGCACATAAGGCTAGTATAACATACCAAAAGTGGTCCTTAATTACGTCCCGAAGTCAAGCAAATAGGCAATGTTGAACAGCGTGGATCTCTAACACGAGCAACTAAAAAATAACACACTTAAAAATGAATTGGAAATTTTCGTAGCAAATACAAATCCATATAGAATTAAACTATTAGGCTAAAAATAAATAAATTCCACCATAAAAAAAAAAATATGTAGTGGGTATGGAGTTGAGGTTTGAAGATACGATTTAATGCTTGTTTACTTCAAATTATATTCAGTTTAGTTCAGTTAAATTAAGTTCAATTTATCTCTATTAAGTTCAATTAATACACTTCTATTCAGTTCAGTTTAGTTTAATTCAGTTCATCTCTATTAAGTTCAGTTCAATTCTATTCAGCTAATGTAAACGAGATCTTAGCCACAACCTTTGAAAAAAATCTACAATCAAGCAATGAGGTAAAAATTTAACGAAATGAGACACATACTACTTAGTCATGAACGGTGCAGAACACTAACAATAGATGTCATCTTTTTTACAAGGAAATAAAAATCGATTAGTCACGTTCAGAAGCCCAACCACATGCGTCTTTCGGACAATAAAGGAAACTAGTTTTGAGCCCGTGCGAGGCATGGTTTTTTTTTTAAAATATCAAAAATAAAAATTAATTTTAGAAAATGATATAGAATTCTATTATTATATTTTATTTATTAATGCTTACACCAAATTAACCAATTATCACCATAAAAATTCTCAAGTTGAATTCAAAATTAATGCACAAAATATTAAAAATCGAAGAGAGTATGATAATTGATGAAGGGGTAATCAAAAGAGCTATAATTAATATTGTTCAAGGAAAAAGAAAAGGGTTTAAAAAAAATAATTGTCTTCAAAAGATAACACTTGGTAAAAAAAAAATCTTGTTTTCAAATATATAATTATAGATTATCGATTATAGATGTAAAAATACTATCATTTAATGTTTGAATAGGAAGAGGTTTATTAATGCTTACACCAAATCAACCTATGATTACCATAAAAAAATTCAGGTTGACCTCAAAATTAATGCACAAAATATTAGAAATCGGAGAGAGTATGATAATTGATGAATGGGTAATCAAAAGGGTTATAATTAATAATGTTCAAGCAAAAAAAAAAGGGTTAAAAAAATAATTGTCTTGAAAAGATGACACTTAGTAAAAAAAAGTTCTTATTTTTAAATATTTAATTATAGATTATAGATGTAAAATTGCTATCTAACATTTAATGTTTGAATAGGAAGAGGTTTATTTATTTATTTTTTAAAAAAGAATTTACAATAGGTTGACACGTGACACATACAAGATCCTGTTTTAAATATTTAAAGTTTAGATATTGTAAGCAAATGGGTAAGGGCTTGTTTACTTCAGATTATATCCAGTTCAGTTCAGTTTAATTTAGTTCAGTTCAGTTCAATTCAGTTCAGTTCAATTAATACACTTCTATTCAGTTCAGTTCAGTTCAATTCAGTTCAGTTCAGCTCTATTCAGCTAATGTAAACGAGCCCTAATACCACAGGTCATGCATTTTGCGATTATGTCCTATATAGGTTAGGTAATCTGATGCATAGTTAATTTATCCGTAAATGTGCTAGATGGAGTAACAATCAAATTTATTGAGATCCAAACAAGTGTCTTGGACCAAATAATTGTGAATTTCTCGGGGGATTTGCTAGGTTTGTCTAACTGCATTTATAACTGTAAGATTGTCCTCTTCAATTTGGATTTTTTAATACCTAAAAAAAGAGCATTTTTCACACCTTTTATTGAGATTTATATGGTTTAGAGTATAATGTGAATGTTTATGGACAATATTAATACTGGATGTAGTATTATGAGTTGAAATTTGATGGTTTTATAGAATATTGTAATTAATGATGATAAGTCATTGAAATGATGAGAAAATAAAGCAGAAAACAAAAGCTTTTCACGACTCGGACAAATAATACTCAACTTGTGAACATAGGCCTGCGGAAACCAAAACGAGACAAGAGCAAACCACGAACCGCGAAGCAAAGTCGCGACCCACGACTTTGTTACGGTTGCGACTCTCTTCATGCAGTTTGTTTCCGTTGCATCGTACCTTTTCTTAGTAACTGCACAAATCATTTCATATGCTATAAAACCCTTCATTCTAGTTTGGATGTGAGAGAAGAGATTCACCATCTTATTGAGAATTTATATTGCATAAACACACAAAGAAATCCTCCATTGTTACAACCATAAACATCAAAATATGTTCTCATTTATGTTAATAAAACCAGGGTTGATTCACACTGTTTTGTTGTATCTTGAAAGTGAATTCCGTGAAACCCTACTCTAGTATTGGGTCGGAATAATGCTTTTGGGAAAGTGTTCTTCGTATACACCTCTAAAGTTTCATTGTGTTTGTTCATACTTGTGACCCAAATCACAAAAATACCTAACACCTTCTTGTAAAATCCTTCATTTGGGTAATTGGAATGACTTTATAACTAAATTTAGAAGGAAAATCAAAACTCATTCCCATAATGGTGCTAGTTTAACTCTAATTTATCTAATTTTCTTCACAAATATCCATTCCCATCTAATATCACCCTCTTCCAAGGTAATGGATGATAATAAATAATAAGAAGAAAGTTCAAGTTTGGGAATGAAAAATATGTATTACATGAGGATTATGAAGTTTATTCTTAACAAATTACACTTAAAATTCATTACCATTACTACAATTTATTACCAACAACCAAACGGACCGTAAAATGTTTTTCTATATCCTATCATTTTATTTTAAATAACGACTCTTCATTTTAGGTTTTATTATGTTTCTAATATTTCCATTTAGTGTTATTTTTTTTTTCCTTTACCTTCTCCCTTCAAATTTCTTACACCTTTCCTTATATAATTATACTTTGTTTCCAATTCATTCTTTTTTAATAATAAAATTCAAATATACTAAATAAAAGCATACCTACAGTTTTTTTTTTTTAAATAAATCAAAAGAAATATTAGTTGTTTATTTTAAAAGAATATAGATATTCTTTAAAATAATCTAAAGACACTAAAATTTGATGATCTTGCCATCTTGGGTCTAATAGTAAATTTTGAACAAAGTATGAGTTCTATCTTGCAAAATTATTTAATTTTCTTATATTTAAAGAGATGGTATTGTGTCAGACTCGTCTGATAGTAACATTATTGTCAGACGAGTCCAACTGACCTGAAAAAAATGAACAAAAATTGACCTGGACATTCACTAAAAAAGACGTGGACACTCACTCAATAAACTTTGACATTATCTCAAAATGACCTAGACGAAAAAAGAGAAGGCCTGGACAATAATTTTCAGACCTGGACACTCACTCAAAAAGACCTAGACGAAAAAAGAGAAGACCTGGACGAAACAAAAAGAAGACATGGACAATAATTTTCAGACCTACTCACGTAATAAACCTGAACAATAATTTTTTAATAACTTGGACACTCACTTAATAACCTGGACAAAAAATTTGAGTACTTGGAAAAAAAGAAGAGCTGGACAAAAAATGTTAGACCTGGACAAATTAAAGAAACAACTTGGACAAAAAATGTGAATACCTGGATTAAAAAACACATGACCTGACAACCATTTTAAGACCTGGACAAATTGAAGCATCCAGGTCCAAATTATTCTTCTCCAACTACTGAAATTTGAAGACCTGGACAACTTCATCTTCATCCATGTCCAACAATAACGCATCAATGGCGGCGATCGAAGCTTACCGGATCTTCATCCATCTCTTGATCTTACCGGAGCTTTCTCGGCTTTTTCGTCAGTCTTCATTCAACCCTCTTCCACCGCATTGCCGCCTTCGTTCTTCACCCTCTACGACCTTAGCCACCACCTCGAACACCGAAGCAGAGGTTCGCCTCGACTACTGCCCCTCTGCCTACACCTCGCGCGCCGCCTTTGTTCTCCACCCTCTCTCTTCGCCGCCACCACCTCGAACAACGAAAAATTGATGAAGGCATTAAAAGTTACTGCAATAATGTCATTTAATTATTGAATTGGGAGGAAGAGGATTGAGGGAGAAGATGCCTCAATGAAGGAGGAAGCACGGGAGAAAGTTCAGACTGGCTTCAATTGAATTGGGAGGAAGAATTATTGGGTTTCAGCCGTGTGACAGTAATGTTAGGTCAGACGCTCTGACCCAATACTTTCACATATTTAAAATGTCATACTTTACCATATCAAATTTTTGAAAACAACATTAAATAGTATGTTTGAGCTATGTTGTTTTTTCCCATAGTTTTTTTTATTTATTTTAAATATCCCTCATATAATGGTTTTTTCTTATTATTGACGGTATAAGTTTTGGATATGGTGAAGGGCACATTATATCTAGTTGGAAAGTTTGTAATTCATGATATAGCTAGCCATAAAATTTAGTGGTGTTTGGTAACGCATATCCGATTGTTTAGAGTTTTATTGTTGTGTAAAATTATATTTATAGACATTTAAAAATAACTTGTTAGGTTTAAATATGTGCAAAAATTAGTCAAAATATTTTTCTCTCTCCTAAAACTCTGAAGAAAAAGCTGTTCAATACAGCTTTTACTAAAAAAAATTTTGATGAGAGTTTTTGATACATAACTTTTTTTAAACTCTATCTTACCATATACCTAAATTAGAGTTTTGAGTGATCAAAACTCTCATTTTTCCGACCCCCCAAAAACTCTCTTTTTCCAAACAACCCATAAATCAAATGGGGCAGGATACTAGGTTTAAAAACCGATTTCGGCAAGTACCCGCAGGGTACTGGTCCAAAACATAAGAACAAAACTGTATCTGTTACAAAAATGACCCGGATTCTAAATTCGTAGAATTTGCCCGACCCGCTCCGGGTCCAAATCCGGTTAGCAAACCAATATCAATCTAGGGCCGTTTACATTAGCTGAATAGAGATTATATGAACTAAACTGAACTGAACTTAATAGATCTGAACTGAACTAAACTTAATAAAGATATATTAATTAAAATAGTGATGAATTGAATTAAATTTAATTTGGAGTAAACAAATAGTGCCCAACTGCCCGGTGGGAGACGGGGGAGAGCACACCGCACACGACACCATTTATCCAAATTTCCCGGCAAACTCATACTATCTGCCTAGCTGGCGTAATAAATACTTTTCGTTTCTTATTTCCGCTTTCTCTCTCTCTCCTCTAAAACCCTATTTTCTCCATTTTCTACCTCTACCTAATCTTCCCCAAATCTGCTAACTCCAATTTTTTATTCAATTATTTCATTGATTATTGAAGTTTCGAACTAAATTCCTACTTCCTGTTAAATGTAATTGCTGTTTACTTGCTCTCTAATGGCGGAAGATAGAGATGAAGAAAGCGATTTTAGCTCGGAAGATGAAGGAACTGAGGACTATCGAAAAGGAGGTTATCATGTTGTTCGTATTGGTGATACTTTCAAAAATAAAAGATATATTGTTCAAAGAAAGCTTGGTTGGGGCCACTTCTCTACTGTTTGGCTCGCTTGGGACACTCAGAAATCTGTAAGTTACTTGTTTCTGCCTTTATGTGTTATACGCTGATCTATTGGCTTCTTACGAGTGTTCCATTAACTTACCTTGGTCTGAAACTTAGGTAGAAGAATTATTTTTTTTGGAATTTGTTTCTTGAGCTAGATTTTTTTTTTTTTTTTTTTTTTAATTTTAAATAAGCTAGATTATTAAGTTTGATATGCATAATTATGAATTTCTATGACGTTGAAAGCTATGATGAAGCTGGTTTTAGGAATTGAAGTGTGGTAATTGAAATTATGTGAAATGATATGAAAGTGAGTAGAAGTATTCGTTTGGTGTAATTGTGTTTGTTATTTTTTCTGGACTGTTTTCTCTTGAGATAAATCAGTATGTTTTCCGTAAATTGTTTACAAATTTGTGAATTGGTCTTGAGCTATGAATAAAGTGTTTATAGGAAATGAGGTGTGAAGATATAATGTTAGGAGTATGTGATTATGCAAGGGAATTAGTGAAGATAATTTGTTAATTTGTGAGATTAGAAGTTCTACATGGAGTAAATTTAAAATGTTATACTCAGTATTAAAGAGATTGAAGTTGCATAGTTTGAAACGTTGATGGAACAGTTGATGACTAGTTCTGTCAGTGTAGGATTTTTTTGCCTGCGACAATTCAATACAAATATAGAATTAATTTGATTGAATCATATATATAGGGTATTTTTTTCATTTTTTTTTCTGGCCTGAGTTTATCTTTAACTTTTTTGAACTTATGTGTACTTATTAGACCTTATTTTGTGATAAGGACAAATCGTATTTTTGCTTATTTGAATTATCTTATGCTATGTTTAGATACAAATACACAGTCATTTAATTTAAAATGATTGATTTGAGCCAAATTACATGTTTAGCAAGTAAAAAAGGTTTGGAAATGGACTTTGCCCAATTCCTAACATAAATCCTTAATAGGTAAATTATATATATTTCAAGTACTAAACAAAACTATGTCATTTCAAATGCTAAAAACAATCTAAATATTTAATTTGAATTTGAATCATAACATTTCAATTTCAAAAAATGAGTTCTATGAATCTGAAATTGATTCCACATATCTAAACGCTACCTTAACTCATTTAAACTTATTTGAAGCAAAAGTAAGGTGAAAAGGGTGGACCCATAGTGCAAGTACAGCCAATGAAACAACAAATTTGCACAATTACAAAAGAAAAAAAGGGGAAATTACATCTCAAAGAACTTCCAATTCATAGTTCTAAGTTCTCATAATTTCCATCCTTAAGTCATGAAACAATAATTTGTCTCATAAGAACTACATGAAATATGTTCTTATCTGTATATCTTTAGAATTAGCAATAATATATCTACAGTAACAAGTACATGGTGAGTTAAACAATACAAGACCTATATATAATAAATTGAATATATAATAAATTAAGAAATTTGCACTTAGTAACTTTGAATAGTCAAGAAGAATACAACATACAAGTAGAGGAATTGGAGGAACTTAGCGCTCCTCTAGTCCTCTGTACTGACTAAAGAATTGAGAGGGAGGAAAAACATTGACAATGAACTGAGAAGGGAATCAAAGTAAATATAAGATAAAGACGCAAGTGGTGCTGAACCTGAGATCTAAACTGGATGAGAGCATGGAGTATGGGGATGTGAGCTGTTGTAGTCATTCAGTCATCTTAGACAAGGGGCTTGTCTAAAGTAACCAAGAGTATTGTAGCAGTGTAGCACCACGTTTTTGTAAGGAGAAAAATTGTGTTTTATGTAACACATGCTGAGAGAAAATGATTTTGAAATTGAAGGCCAAATACCAAGTTAAATTCATGATAATGATATTAATTTTTTTTCTGTTTTGGATTATGCCTGTGCTTTAATTGTATTTACCTAAGATAAGATACCACCTGTGAGGAAACTACTGATCAGGCGTGGGTCTACTGTGTAGCACCATGTGGCACGTGCTACACCTGTCTATGGTATAGAATATATATAAAATAGTGCGTATAAGGATTGTTAAGTTATCTTCGGCCAAGCGGTTAGGTGTCATTCAGCAGGAAAAGAGACGCGGGATCAAATCCTTGCTGCAGTGACATTCATTTTGTTTTTTAAAACTTTTCCTTTCTTTTTTCTTTAATCATTCCTTCTTTTGTCATTTCCTTCCTATTAGATAGATGTATTTTTTAAAAAAAAAATCACATCATTGATTCCATCAGTTCAAATCATTTTCATTTTGGATAATATTTTATTACCTTCGTTTCATATTATTTGCATTAATTGCCTATTTCATGTTATTTGCATCGAATTTTGTTTTTCCCTTTTGAGTTGTCATTTCCTTGTATCGATTTCCTCATCAAAGGTACCTTTATTTTTCTCTCTCCATTTGACGCTCATAAACAAATTTTACATAATTAAGTGCCCGTGTGAAGTGTGAACACCTTTTTTGCAAATAATTTGAAATAGAACTATTATTATAATGATAAAAAATCCTTTGAACTAGTAATAGTATTTTATAATTTTTTTTGTTAAACTCATGTATTATGTTTAGATCTTTTGAAGAGCCCATAGCCCGACTCCCATTAGACTTTTTTGCAAAAGTTTTACTCATGTTATTACTTGTTAATCATGTTTTTAAATATAATCCAAATGGAATATTATTGTGGGTTTTGCATTGCCACGATTAAAAACTCATAAAATACCGATATTTTACACCCAAACACTCACATATTTATATCAAGATTTTTATACAAAAATCAGTAATTATTATTTGTTAGGTTGTTTGATTGGGACGGAACTATATGATGTGGGGTTAAAGTTGGTGCTACACCTACTTCAAAATCCTTGGTCCGCCCCTGCTACAGATGTGATACCCTAGGCTTGGCCCTTCAGATTGTTTCAGTTAGGGCCGAGCGCGGTCCAAACCGCACCAAACCACAAAATTACGGTTTGACATTTTTTGAAACCGCACCGCAATTTATATCAAACTGCACAAAACCGCACCGCAAAATACAGTTTGGTGCGGTTTAAACCACTTTAAACTTTTATTTTATAATTAGCAATTTATAAGGACAAAAAACATAGGTTTATTTTTTGTTAGAGCCTTAAATTTTTAGAGAAGCCTCAAAGAGTTATGGGCTTAAACAACTAGATATGGCCCAAGACAACAAAAGATATAACTTCACTAAGGTAGTAGGTCAAACAAGAAGTATGAAAGTAAATAATCTAGGATAATAAAAAAAATACGGTTTACGGTTTGGTGCGCTTTCAAAATTTTCGAAAACCGCACTGTAAAATTACAGTTTGGTAAAATTGCAAACAAACCTCATTTTTCCCAATGATATCTTTAGAACTCCAATGAAATGAACCTGAATCCCAAGTTTTTTTTTTTTTTTTAAATAAATTATTTATTAGATATCTAGGCTATTGATTCGAAGAAATAATCAAATAGGATTAGCGATCATTTGAACGGGGAAATATTTTATTTCATCTGGAGCTGAGTTGGCTTGATTAGGGAATGGAAAGATTCTGCATCACTATCAGATTAAAGCAGATAAATAAGCAAAATAAAGTTCCCCTTTCACTTCAATAATGTCTGCAGTGTTTGACTTTTTGTTGCACAAAGTTATTGGACATAGTCGTTTGGAAACTGATTTAAGTTTTTCTTGCTCCTAATAGATGTATGTAGCTCTGAAAGTTCAAAAGAGTGCAAGGCATTACACGGAAGCTGCGATGGATGAAATTAAAATTCTCAAACTAATCTCCGAAGGTGATCCTGAGGATAAAAAGTGTGTTGTGAAACTCTTGGATCATTTTAAGCATTTAGGTGAAAATGGACAGCATGTCTGTATGGTGTTTCAATATTTAGGAGACAATCTTCTGACCCTTATTAAGTATTCAGATTACAAAGGGATCCCGCTTCACATGGTTAAAGAAATATGTGCCCATATTTTAGTTGCTCTGGATTACTTGCATTGTCAGTTGTCAATGATACACACTGATCTTAAGCCAGAGAATGTATTGCTGTTGTCTATGGTTGATCCATCTAAAGATCCAAGAGAATCAGGCGCATCTCCACTACTTCCAACAAGTAAAACTAAACAGAAGTCTGATACAGATCCCCTGGAATCTGTAGAAACCACAAATGGGATACTGACTAAGAATCAGAAAAAAAGGATCAGGAAGAAGGCCAAGCAAGCTGCACAGAAGTGTGCTGGAGAAGAAGCATCAGCGGATCCTGAATCCAGCATGGGGTTGCCAGGTGATGAGGAATCAAATCATGAAGTGAAATTAAATGGAGACTCTGCTGAACAAAAAAAGAAAAGTAATCGAAGACACAGTCCTGCCACACGGAAAAACCTCTTGAATTCAGTGGACACTGAATGTAAATTGGTTGATTTTGGAAATACTTGCTGGACGCATAAGCAGTTCACAACGGATATCCAAACTAGGCAGTATAGATGTCCAGAGGTTATCCTTGGATCCAAATACTCAACACCAGCAGATCTATGGTCCTTGGCCTGCATATGTTTTGAGCTTGCCACTGGTGATGTTCTGTTCGATCCCCATTCCGGTGACAATTACAGTAAGGATGAGGTATGGTACTATGGCTATCCCTTGACAAAAGAACATCTTTTCTCTATCAAATTATGTAACTGTATATGTCCATGGATAGATTTAATACTAAATGTGTCACTTCTCAAAAATTAAATAAATAAACATTCTATAGAAGGGTATTGTTGCATATTTCTAATTTGGTGATTGTGAATGGTCTTATCTTTATTCTTCCATTTGAACTCTTTTCTTCGGCTGGTTTTAGCTGATGAGTGACTAAGTTCTTGAGCTACACTTTTCATGTACCTTGTTTATAGCTATTACAGTATTACCTATCATTGAGTTGTATCACTACCACATACTATAAAATATAACTATCCTATTATAACATTTATTTTGGAAACATAATTGGTTAATTGGAATACTGCATTTCATTTGTGAAAAAATAAAATAAAATAGGGAGATGCCCTCTATCTGTATTAGATATCTTAAGCCTTGTTATTTGGACTTAATTTCTGAAATTTTATTTCAGTTTTTTTAGGTTAATTCAGTTCAGTTTAATTCAGTCCAGAAAAGCAGGGTGTATTTTCCGTTTAGTTTATTTCTATGATTTCTGAAGATGCTTAGCTCCTTTTGTGATGGGATATTTATATTGGTTTTTGGCTGAGCATATCAAAGCTATAATGGTTCTTAATATGAATGGCGCTGTGCTGCTGTGTAATGAATATCTGAATGGTCAATCATGTTTGCTGGTCTTAGAACCTACACGGATATGTATCTTTCAGTGAGTAGTCAGTCCATGGCAGTAACTTCTCACTACTCTATTGTTCCGCAGGACCACCTTGCTCAGATGATGGAGCTGTTGGGTATAATGCCTCGAAAGGTAAGCAAATTTGTCTTCTCCTAGATTTGTATTAGATTCTCCTTGTTAAATGAACGTGTCATATGGTTTCCTTGTATTAAACTATCGATAAAAGGCAAGAAATTGCTTTATAACCTTGTTGAGTTTTGTGAATATTTGCTTTAAACTTCCTCAACAAATGCAGATAATATTAACAGGACGACGTTCTAAGGAGTTCTTCAACAGAAATGGGGATCTGAAACACATTCGTGACTTGAAAATTTGGACTCTTGATAAGGTTCTTGTTGAAAAGTACGAATTTAAGGAGCAAGATGCAAAGGACTTGGCAGATTTCCTCATTCCTATCCTTGATTTTGTTCCTGAGAAAAGGCCAAAAGCTGCACAATGCCTCAATCATCCATGGATTAACCCAGGCCCTCGGCTTCTGGAACCTCCATTGCCTAATTGCCAGATCTCAACTGCTAATAGTGAAGCTTGTGAGGGTAAAAGGGCAGAACCAATAGACATGGGGAAAATTGAAGCTGGAGTAGAGAATCTTGCTCTGGATTGGAATTCCAATTCCTTGAAAGATTTAAAACCTAGCTCCATCTTGTCAATGTCAACTACAAACTAGTATATCCTGTTCTGTGTATAGCTGCATGTATGCTCCACAATCTCCATATCTGGTATGGGCATATTTTTTAATTTTTTATTGGAAATTCTTCTGTGCTTGATGAATCATGTTTTGGATAGTTGGTATACGATGCTGGTGGTGTTTTATGCTTGGCTGAAGGGCTGAGTTTCTGTTAAAATTTTAACAGTCACCTTATAAACTGGTGCAAGTGAGACTCTCATTTTTGCTGGATATACATAGTCAAATGTAAAATTGAGTGAGATATACAGCTTTGAAGCTTGTTTCTTTTACGTTCTTTTGTGTTTTACAGGACATGTTTCGGAGAGTTGGTATATGGTCTTAATTAACGGTGTTTGTGCTTGGCTGATGGGCAGAGTTGTGAGTACTCTTTATTGCCTTCTTAATTCAATCGTCTTGTAATCTGGGGCAAATGAGGCTCTCTTTTTTGTCGGAATTATTCAAATGTACAATTGAGTAATTGAGCCTTGAAGCTTGTTCTTTTTCATTCCTGCTTTTAGAGTATTATGTAGTTTGACATACTTTATTTAGTGTTTTTCCCCCGGGTGTACTAAAATGTAACTCCTTTTCTCTGGAACCTTTATCCACTATTCTTGTTGTAACTTGTAAATGAGCCCACATTTGCAATTTCTCACTTGAGACTTGTGTGTATCCATTTTACAACCATTACATTGCCCCTCTACAGTCTGATGTACTTTAGCTTTGGCCGGTGACCGGTTTTTTTTTTTGGATCAAGGGCGGTGACAAACTTAAGCAAATACTCCGTATGCAAAATGCCTCGTTAATCTGTCACTTTTCTAACAGTTGCATGGTATGTATCCTTAGCCCTAACCCTTTGTTTATTTCAAAAGTGAGAATTTGCACACCAAATCTGGACTAGCTGATACACAAAATTACCAAGCATATATCCAAATGTCAGAATCAAAACCTACCACATGGTATTCTCTCTTAGCATATGTGACTTGCAAGTGTAGTCCAATTTCTTACCCTTCCAGGCTTCAAGTGATTGATTTAGTTGATTTAGATGGGTAAAACTTTAAAAACACTAATTTTTAGACTTAGGGTGCGTTTGATTTGTCTAATTTTTTTTATTCGATTTTAACTTTTTTGATCTGATTTGATCTTATCTGAATTATTTTAATTTGATCTGAATTTTATTTTTATGGTTATGATTTTACCTATTTTATCTAATTTTTTTTATTTGATCTGAATTTGTTTGAACTAAGCTAATCTGATCTGAATTTAATAGATCTGATATTAACTTATTTGAAATAATCATTACAATGCTTAAATAAGTTGAATTAAATGCACCCTTAATGGCTATAAGTAAAGTAAAATTCAATGCTAAGGAAAGTCGAGTAAAATTCAGAATTTAATGGGTATGAGATTTTTACAATTACTTTAGTGGTTACAAATACTTGGTGATGATTCAATGTTAAGGGGGCGTTTGGTTGTCAAAGGGGAAAAAGAATCACTTTAGGAATGTGAATGAAGGAGAAAGCTAAAACAAAAGTGTTAGATTTAAATAGTTGTTTGATAAAAAAAAAAACCCGCCACCACCCCAAACCCATACCCACCACCATCACCAAAACCACCCCCTCCCCCACCCCTCGCCGACGCCACGACAACCTCCTCCCCTCCCCCAACCCTCGTCGAAGCCACAACAACCCCCTCCCCCCACCCCTCGAAATCCTAACCCTAACCACCAAGTTAAAAAAACAACTCCACCAACCCCACCCCCGAAACCACCCCAGCCCAGGTCGCCACCCATACCCGCCCCTTCGTCGGCACCCTTACAACCCCCCAACCACCCCCACGCACCAAAACCAGGTGGTTTTGGTGCGTGGGGGGTGGTTGGGGGGCTGTAAGGGCGCCGATGAAGGGGCGGGTATGGGTGGCGACCTGGGCTGGGGTGGTGGAGGTGGGTGGGGGTTATTTTTGAACTTGTGTGGTTAGGGTTAGGGTTTTGAGGGTGGTTGGGGAGGTTGGGGCGCCGTTGATAGGTGGGGTTGGGAGACGGCGGTGCCGATGAGGGGTGGGGCTGGGGGCAGTGGTGCCGACGAAGGGTGGGGGAGGGGAGTTGGGTGGTTATGGTTGGTGTTGGGGTGGTTGGGTGGAAGGGGGGGAAAGGGAATGCAAAAGATAGGGGGGAGGACGGTTTAGGAAAGTGTTAGAATCGGAGAATGAGGAGGGGAATTGAAATGAAAAAAATGGCATAACAAACACAATTAAAGGAAATGGGGGCTGTTGATTCCCATTCACTTTGATTATTTCTCCCAACCAAACACACTCTAAGTAAACTCAACCAGAATGGGTATGAGACTTTTACAAATACTTGTGATGATCAAAATACAATTCCCATCAATGCTATGTAAAGTTAAATATAAAATTCATTACATCAAGAGTATCGCATAGTTCCAGGTCATCAGATTGTGTGGGAGGATATGATGGAGGACTTTGTGGGAGAGACAATGGATCTTGAATGATTCAGCTTATGTCGAGTACTGAACATTCTCCATCTCAAGAACAATAGGCACGAGAGCCATGGTGACGGCCAAGGCAGGGTGAAAAGAGGAAGTTTTTCCTTCAGCCATGGTGGTTTGTATGGCCGGAAGGAGTTTAGGAGAAAAGAACCAAGGAAGGAGTAGTTTAGGTGTGCGGAAGGAGGACGCCTAAACCTAGGAATAGGGGTGATTATCGAGCGTGTCAAACCCAAACTTTGCTTAGGTCAGCTCGTGTTCATTTAAATTTAGTCGAACTCGAGCCGAGCTCAAACCTCGACGAACCGAGTCGTAATTGAGCCAAGCGTTGACCGAACTCTTATCGAACTGTTCACGAACAATTCCACTTAATATTATTCTTAGTATATATGTCTTCTCTATTATAAATTTCTTGAAGATTTTTATTTTTTGAGTTAATATTTTAACAATATGACTATTAATTTATTTGATATGTAATAACTAGAATAAACAAATTTATCTATATAATATAGGAAATTTTGTCAGAAAAGACCTTTTAAAACATTCATTTTGTGAGAAAAGACCTAAAACAAAAAAAAAAGTTGCAAAGAGGGACCTTACCTCTATTTTCCGACGTTGACTGTGAATCTTTTGTGTTGACTCACTATTTCCCTCTAATTTTGCACGAATCCTTTCGTATTTAAGGGGGTAAGAGATGAGGAAACCTAAATTTAGAATAAGATAATTTTAGATGCTAGAAGGAAGTGTTAATATATGGTTCATGTAGATGAATTTAGGAGGGAAAATGGAGGGGGAGTGGAGGAAAAATGAATTTATAGTGAAAAGAAAAGGAAAGGTTAAATAGAGAAGAAATGATTCGTCGAAAATTGGAGGGAAATAGCGAGTCAACGCTGGAAATTCACATTCAACGTCGGAAAATAGAGGTAAGGTCCCTCCTTGCAACTTTTTTTTGGTTTTAGGTCTCTGTTCACAACAAATTTTTTATAAGGTCTTTTCTTGCAAAAAAAATGTTTTATAAGGTCTTTTCTGACAAATTTTCCTATAATATAATATATTATTTACATATATAAACTTTTAATCGAGCATGTTCACAAGTTGTTCGAGCCGAGCTTGGCACAACTCAAGCTCAGCTCGTTAATGTGTCGAGCCGAACTCGAAATCGAATCGAGCTTTGACTGAGCTGAGTTAGAACTGTTCACGAACAAGCCGAGCTTATTATCACCCTTACCTAGGAAATTGATACCATGAAGGAAGTAATTTTCGTGAGTGTTATTCATTGAGGTATTTACAATATATAGAGTTGTACAATAAAAACCTTAACCTATAAAATAGCGAGGTTGTTATTTACAAAAATATTACGTTGTAGAAAAATATTGGAAAATTATTATTCGCGACCCTATGTTTTTAAGAATTCTACACATGACCCCATGTTATGCATCAATTGTCAAAAGTGACATTAGTAAGAGTGTTCTGTCAAATTTTGACGTTAGTACCCTATTTTAAAGTAAAAAAATGTTCCAACTCAAAGTAAAACCTAATTTGACATTAAAACTCTATCCTAAAGTAAAGAAAATGGCATAATAAATTAAATAAAATCAAAATGACATTAGTAATGATAAAACTTCTGCTAATTACACCCAATAACATTAGCCCCTGACAAATCAAAAAACAAGTAATTAAAGTGTTGTACTTTGAGGTGAAATATATATATATTTTACTTTAAAATCAGTTTCTAACATCAAAATCTGGCAGATCACCACTACTAAATACTAATGTCACTTTTTTCAATTGATGCATAATATAGGGTTATTTGTGAAATTAGGAAAAACACAGGGTCACCGATGATAATGTTTAAAAACACATGGTCACCAATGATAATTTTCCAAAAATATTTACTATATTTTATTTACATACTCTATCAAATTACATTGATGGTTATAACTACGTGTAACATTTGAATGATTGTATTGATGGTGTTCCGGGCCCACCCAGGTGGTCAGACCCGCATTAGTGGGCCCAAAGCCTAGGCCCAGTTCTGAAAGGGCTAGGTCCACGTCAGATGTTCTACAACAACTATGATGACGCCACGTGTCATCTGACTTGGCATTCTTGGCCAGCCTAGTGCTGCCAGTCTAGAGCTGCCAGCCTGTAGCGGCCGGCCTAGAGCTGCCAGCCTATGGCCGTCAGCCTGTAGCGGCCGGCCTAGAAGCTGCCAGCCTATAGCCGCCAGCCTGTAGCGGCCGGCCTAGAGCTGCCAGCCTATGGCCGCCAGCCTGTAGCGGCCGGCCTAGAGCTGCCAGCCTATGGCCGTCAGCCTGTAGCGGCCGGCCTAGAAGCTGCCAGCCTATAGCCGCCAGCCTGTAGCGGCCGGCCTAGAGCTGTCAGCCTATAGCCGCCAGCCTGTAGCGGCCGGCCTAGAGCTGTCAGCCTGTAGCCGCCAGCCCAGAGCTGCCGGCCTGTAGCCGCCGTGGCCTAGAGCTGCCAGCCTGTAGCTATCAGCCCAAGAGGTCAAGCCCGTATTGGTAAGCCCGAATCCCAGGTCTAATTCCGTTGGGGCTAGGTATACGCCTGATGCTCTCTGGCCAATAAAGAGCTGCCACATGTCAAGTTTTGACCTGGTCTCCATGGGCTCGGCCCATACGCTAGCCTAACCGGCCTAGTAGGAGCCCAAACCGGGTAATCTACGCCTATATAAGGATCAGTCCTATCACCTTTTCAGGTACGCAATATCAGACACAATTCATAACTCACAATCACATTACTCTGACTCCTTACCTCCGGCATCTGACTTAAGCATCGGAGGGGCGTTCCCGGGTTCCACCCCCCGGGGTAGCAATCTCTGTTCGTTTTGCAGGTTACAACCTCATCAAAGGCGCGTCCAGAGTACACGTCACCCACCAAAGATCGTTGACTATTCAACAGAAGTTCCAGAACAGGAACAGATTGGCGCCGTCTGTGGGGAAAGGAACAAAAATCATGGCTAACACTAGAGCGAGGGCATCTCGATCAATTCAGCCAGAGGAAAATCCCCGTGAATCGCCTAACGGGCGAGAAGCACATGTCACGGACGACAATTCGTCCAATAGGGCGAGTGATCGTCACCGTCGCGAGGAACAGATGGTCTCGCGCAAGGACTTCCAAGACATCGTGACAGCGATGAACAACAAGTTCCAACAGAGCTTGCAAGAGCTGAGGGACAGCATACCTGCCATGATTGGGCAATTGAGGCCTCCATCCCATGATGCAGGTGTAACGACCCGACTTTTTAGCTTGTCGATTTACGAAGGGAATCGACATTCGGATCACTACTTAATCAAATTAAACTATAAATCAAATAAGTTGAATGGAAGAATTATCTTTTATTAAATTAACTACTGAAAATCCATAATAATCCAAAAGTCACTAATACATATAAAGTCTGGAAATTCTGTCCCAACATGCTGGGATCATAAGATAAACTAAATTAATGTTTCAAACTGTTCTGGGAATACTAAATACTCAAAATAAAATACTAATCTACTCAAGCCCATCCAGCGGAGCCCGCTCTACTCTGCTGCATCGTTATCTGAAACTGAGGGGGGGGGTCCACCGTCAGTGGCGAGTAACTAGGCTGCCCCATTTAATCGAGGGACCGCCAAACACATAATAGCATAGAAAAATACATAAAAACTGTAAAGGAATTTAATACATGCTTTCACTCCATCATACAAAATACGTATAAAAGTACGTATAAACGTACGTATAAATGTACGTATAAAATACGTATTAAGGTACGTATAAAAATACGTATACAAGTACGTATAAAAATACGTATAAATACACCTGCAGAGATACGGTTAGAATACGTATAATCTTCGTATAATGTACGTACAAACAGTCCTGCAAATACAGTTAAAATACGTACAAAATACACTCAACATCCGTATACATACACACGCATACATACTTATATAAATACAGTATTATACACAGCGGAAGTCTTAGAATATACCATACTTATACTTTATACTATACATCTTCAATCCTTAACTTATTCTTAACCCTTCTTAAATTATATCATTAATAAATCTTAATCATATCTTATCATAATCTTATCTTAATCATATCATATCATAGTCTTATCTTGATCATATCATATCATAATCTTATCTTAATCGTATCATATCATGTCTTTCTTATCATATTAGATCATAACATACCTTATCATCACATCTTAGAAATCATCTTAAACTTCATCTTATGATTTCATCTTATCAAATCGTATGATCCTAATATAATATCTTTGTTGGACCGGTCACTTATAACTCGTTATGGATCTCGTGTTTCACCATAACTCCCTAGAACATGCCAGGAGGAGCTCGTGTACTCAATCCCATAGCGGATCCCGTGTTTCACCGCTAAGTCTAAGCTATGGCCATAACTTCCTGGTAGCGACTCGCAGATACGGTTACCAGACGACTACATGTTCTAAGGTCAAACTACTCGGGGGAACTCATGTGTTCGTCCCATAGGGTAGTGGTTCTGACTTAACCCACTAATGACTCGTGTATCATACAGGTGGGTGTCCATATTGTATCTTATATCTTCAATTAATTCAATCATCTCATATATTAGGATAATACTAGGTGACCGTAATAGGAAATGAAATGTTCGGAGTCCCAGGAAAGAGAGGTGCGGCACGTATATTGGCCACCTTAAATACCAAGCCTTTCCTAGCCAGAGACCGAAACATAACATGTATAACTATTACTCTGTTTCCTTTCTTATCCCTAGTAATATCTTATGCAACTTCAATTCTTATAATATACTATTCTTAAAATATATATATACTTATAATCCTATCCTTTCGGATACTAACCTTAATATTACGTCATATACCAATTTGTAACAATATTCGAAAAATATTTATATTAATAGTACTAATATTATTTCGGTCCTCTTAATAATAATACTAATAATATCTTTTTATCCCTTCACTTTACAACTTATCCCTAATAATTATTTTGTCCGTAACTTTTATTATTAATTATTCCCTGAATTAACAATAATCAAATTTAATCAAAAATTGACTAATTCATCAATTCTACACGGCATTATTAAAAATATAACAATAATTAACTATTTTCTAGAATTAATTTAGTTAATCAATATAATTACAAAAATTACCAAAATAAGATAAAAATCATATTTTTCAACAACATTCATCAAGATTAACATAAAAATAATATTTTTAACCCTTCTTTTAATTTCTATACACTCGACAATTAGAAGATAATAACAAGATTTAATTTTTAATTCAAGATTAATCAATATAATTCAATACTATCAAGATTCATCATAAAAATCATATTTTTAGTTCCCTTTTAATACTTAGGTCACTCGAAAATTCAATAATTAATAATAGCATATTTTAACAATTCAATTGCCCTATTTTATACAATCTGATTTTTAAAGAATTAAATTAAAAACGACCATCTAAAGATCTCTAAAAATCTGGAAATTTTTATGGGAGCTAAATATGGGTTCAAGGATTTACGTGCATAAATTTCGTCTAAAAATAACATCTTTTACTATTTTTAAGTGATTTTATAACTAACCAGTCAGATTAGGCTGAATTCGGTTTCAGAATTTTATGCCATATCAAACGATCTTTAAAAGTTACGAAAATTTAACACAAGCTGTAAAACATTATCACTGACTTCCATATAAAATTTCGTAGCATTCCGAATTGATTAAGTACACTAATAAATTCGTAAACCTATTCTGGACAGTTTTACCGGTTTGAAAGATTGAATTTTTATAAATAATAAACGGACGAATTTTGCCACGAAATAAATCATGGTTAATAATCAAACAGTAAGCCAGATACCATGAAAAATTCATCAAGAAATAACAAGATTTGATTGGTAAATAAATTCATACAAGATCATACATAAAATCAAGAAAATACATAAAAATCAATCAAGAAATTCATGCTTCATGCTCGACATATCCAAGTAAAACAATATTAAATTTCCTACAATTTTCATGATATGATTCCTAATTAACTATGTGTTTTTTCTACCCATAGATTAAAGAGGAGAGCATAGTTACCTTAAATCGCAAAAATTCCAAGGTACACTACTAATGCTCGGCTGATTTAGGAGGAGGAAGAAAAGGGAGAAAAGTTGTAACTTTCTTTAGGGTTTAGCTTAAAATAGCAAATAGGACCCAAAAGAAAGGAAGGGGTCCTATATATAAAGAAAATAAATAAAAAAAAATAATAAAAAAAAAATAAAAAAAAAAACAAGCAACAACCCTATGCAAGGAGCTGCTGCCGTGGAAGTGCAACAAAAGGGAGGAAAAAAAAAATGCTACGTCATCAACTACCTTTGAAGAAGTAAATTTGATAAATTCAAATTAATTAAACTAGTTAATTATCCCATAATAATAATTAACATATATTTAATTAAAACAAAAATAAATTTGGCCCAAACAAAAGAGGAAGGCCGGCTAAGGAGTAAAGGAAGAAAGAAAATTGGGTCTTTGGCCCAATTTGGAAGAGAAAAGGTTGGGCTAAAAATAACACAGTCCAATTTTAATGGGCCTTTTGGACTAAAACCGAATAAATAACATTAACAACCGCGAAATTTTCTGGCCCAAAATTCCGGGTCGTTACAATCACCCCTCCTTAAATAAATTTCGTCCTCGAAATTTACTTTAAGAAGCTCACGTAAGCAAACAATAGATCAACCAAAACATCAAGAACATGGAACGATCTGATCGAGGTGGAGACCTGTGGGTTATGGATCACCACACTTCTGCTGCGCCACTCTGATATACAACGCCAGTCACAACCACTAAGTGATGGTTACGGACTTGCCTTCCTTCGAGCAATGCACACGTACGGCACACGAAAACGAAAACGAAAAGACGTCTTAACCCTGGCTTCTACCCATGGTTCCACTCACCTAGGTTTCCATATTAGGCTAGAGTTCGCTCGGGTTCATAAAGCGCTCATCTCTCGAAGTTACTTGTGAAGAAGTAACTTAGGGTCTAACCTCAGCTCTGATACCAACTGTAACGACCCGACTTTTTAGCTTGTCGATTTACGAAGGGAATCGACATTCGGATCACTACTTAATCAAATTAAACTATAAATCAAATAAGTTGAATGGAAGAATTATCTTTTATTAAATTAACTACTGAAAATCCATAATAATCCAAAAGTCACTAATACATATAAAGTCTGGAAATTCTGTCCCAACATGCTGGGATCATAAGATAAACTAAATTAATGTTTCAAACTGTTCTGGGAATACTAAATACTCAAAATAAAATACTAATCTACTCAAGCCCATCCAGCGGAGCCCGCTCTACTCTGCTGCATCGTTATCTGAAACTGAGGGGGGGGGGTCCACCGTCAGTGGCGAGTAACTAGGCTGCCCCATTTAATCGAGGGACCGCCAAACACATAATAGCATAGAAAAATACATAAAAACTGTAAAGGAATTTAATACATGCTTTCACTCCATCATACAAAATACGTATAAAAGTACGTATAAACGTACGTATAAATGTACGTATAAAATACGTATTAAGGTACGTATAAAAATACGTATACAAGTACGTATAAAAATACGTATAAATACACCTGCAGAGATACGGTTAGAATACGTATAATCTTCGTATAATGTACGTACAAACAGTCCTGCAAATACAGTTAAAATACGTACAAAATACACTCAACATCCGTATACATACACACGCATACATACTTATATAAATACAGTATTATACACAGCGGAAGTCTTAGAATATACCATACTTATACTTTATACTATACATCTTCAATCCTTAACTTATTCTTAACCCTTCTTAAATTATATCATTAATAAATCTTAATCATATCTTATCATAATCTTATCTTAATCATATCATATCATAGTCTTATCTTGATCATATCATATCATAATCTTATCTTAATCGTATCATATCATGTCTTTCTTATCATATTAGATCATAACATACCTTATCATCACATCTTAGAAATCATCTTAAACTTCATCTTATGATTTCATCTTATCAAATCGTATGATCCTAATATAATATCTTTGTTGGACCGGTCACTTATAACTCGTTATGGATCTCGTGTTTCACCATAACTCCCTAGAACATGCCAGGAGGAGCTCGTGTACTCAATCCCATAGCGGATCCCGTGTTTCACCGCTAAGTCTAAGCTATGGCCATAACTTCCTGGTAGCGACTCGCAGATACGGTTACCAGACGACTACATGTTCTAAGGTCAAACTACTCGGGGGAACTCATGTGTTCGTCCCATAGGGTAGTGGTTCTGACTTAACCCACTAATGACTCGTGTATCATACAGGTGGGTGTCCATATTGTATCTTATATCTTCAATTAATTCAATCATCTCATATATTAGGATAATACTAGGTGACCGTAATAGGAAATGAAATGTTCGGAGTCCCAGGAAAGAGAGGTGCGGCACGTATATTGGCCACCTTAAATACCAAGCCTTTCCTAGCCAGAGACCGAAACATAACATGTATAACTATTACTCTGTTTCCTTTCTTATCCCTAGTAATATCTTATGCAACTTCAATTCTTATAATATACTATTCTTAAAATATATATATACTTATAATCCTATCCTTTCGGATACTAACCTTAATATTACGTCATATACCAATTTGTAACAATATTCGAAAAATATTTATATTAATAGTACTAATATTATTTCGGTCCTCTTAATAATAATACTAATAATATCTTTTTATCCCTTCACTTTACAACTTATCCCTAATAATTATTTTGTCCGTAACTTTTATTATTAATTATTCCCTGAATTAACAATAATCAAATTTAATCAAAAATTGACTAATTCATCAATTCTACACGGCATTATTAAAAATATAACAATAATTAACTATTTTCTAGAATTAATTTAGTTAATCAATATAATTACAAAAATTACCAAAATAAGATAAAAATCATATTTTTCAACAACATTCATCAAGATTAACATAAAAATAATATTTTTAACCCTTCTTTTAATTTCTATACACTCGACAATTAGAAGATAATAACAAGATTTAATTTTTAATTCAAGATTAATCAATATAATTCAATACTATCAAGATTCATCATAAAAATCATATTTTTAGTTCCCTTTTAATACTTAGGTCACTCGAAAATTCAATAATTAATAATAGCATATTTTAACAATTCAATTGCCCTATTTTATACAATCTGATTTTTAAAGAATTAAATTAAAAACGACCATCTAAAGATCTCTAAAAATCTGGAAATTTTTATGGGAGCTAAATATGGGTTCAAGGATTTACGTGCATAAATTTCGTCTAAAAATAACATCTTTTACTATTTTTAAGTGATTTTATAACTAACCAGTCAGATTAGGCTGAATTCGGTTTCAGAATTTTATGCCATATCAAACGATCTTTAAAAGTTACGAAAATTTAACACAAGCTGTAAAACATTATCACTGACTTCCATATAAAATTTCGTAGCATT
Source organism: Salicornia ramosissima (assembly GCA_951394345.1). Taxonomy (NCBI): domain Eukaryota; kingdom Viridiplantae; phylum Streptophyta; class Magnoliopsida; order Caryophyllales; family Amaranthaceae; genus Salicornia; species Salicornia ramosissima. Next base: position 52,316,793 of record OX596233.1, read on the forward strand.
CCGAATTGATTAAGTACACTAATAAATTCGTAAACCTATTCTGGACAGTTTTACCGGTTTGAAAGATTGAATTTTTATAAATAATAAACGGACGAATTTTGCCACGAAATAAATCATGGTTAATAATCAAACAGTAAGCCAGATACCATGAAAAATTCATCAAGAAATAACAAGATTTGATTGGTAAATAAATTCATACAAGATCATACATAAAATCAAGAAAATACATAAAAATCAATCAAGAAATTCATGCTTCATGCTCGACATATCCAAGTAAAACAATATTAAATTTCCTACAATTTTCATGATATGATTCCTAATTAACTATGTGTTTTTTCTACCCATAGATTAAAGAGGAGAGCATAGTTACCTTAAATCGCAAAAATTCCAAGGTACACTACTAATGCTCGGCTGATTTAGGAGGAGGAAGAAAAGGGAGAAAAGTTGTAACTTTCTTTAGGGTTTAGCTTAAAATAGCAAATAGGACCCAAAAGAAAGGAAGGGGTCCTATATATAAAGAAAATAAATAAAAAAAAATAATAAAAAAAAAATAAAAAAAAAAACAAGCAACAACCCTATGCAAGGAGCTGCTGCCGTGGAAGTGCAACAAAAGGGAGGAAAAAAAAAATGCTACGTCATCAACTACCTTTGAAGAAGTAAATTTGATAAATTCAAATTAATTAAACTAGTTAATTATCCCATAATAATAATTAACATATATTTAATTAAAACAAAAATAAATTTGGCCCAAACAAAAGAGGAAGGCCGGCTAAGGAGTAAAGGAAGAAAGAAAATTGGGTCTTTGGCCCAATTTGGAAGAGAAAAGGTTGGGCTAAAAATAACACAGTCCAATTTTAATGGGCCTTTTGGACTAAAACCGAATAAATAACATTAACAACCGCGAAATTTTCTGGCCCAAAATTCCGGGTCGTTACAGCAGGTCCATCCAGAGGCCCCAACCCTAGCCGGGCAGCAGGGGCACGGTCGCAAAGAGATTCACGGCCTGGCGATGCACGTGGGATTATCAATTCCAAGCGTGAAGACGCCTGCCGAGTCACGTCGGGCACAAACAGCCTCAAAAGCCAGGGAAGTCACAAATCAGAGGACGCATGTGAGTCAAAGTCGGCCTCGGCGATCTCCAGAAAGATCTCACCACACTACCGCAAGGAATCAGAGACCGGTTGCTGTCTCCGCCCGCAATAAAGAGGCACGCCACTCTCCAGTCCCTAACCGGGACCACAACAGGAGACAATCCCCTGTCATCGAGCCTGCACGGCCGGCGGGAGAAGTCGTCTTCCAAACGCCCTTCAGCCAGAGACTGTTATACACCGCCGATGCCAGGAAGGTAAAAGCTCCCACCATCGAGCCTTTCTCCGGGGTGACTGATCCCGCTGAACACATGGCTGCTTATAAAGCCCAGATGGCGGTACAGACAAGTTGCGAAGCAAGCTGGTGTAGGTATTTCCCTACTACTCTTAAGGGCCTTGCCCTCACTTGGTTCACAGATCTTCCATCGGGGTCGGTGATAAGCTTCGCAACACTGGAAACAATGTTCCTCAACCATTTTGTGGCTGGGAAGAAGCAACGTAAGACGAGCATTCATCTTATGGCTTGTCAACAGGGAGAGCATGAGCTCTTAGGAGATTATCTGAAGCGTTTTAACGCTGAATTGTTGCAAATACCGAATGTCGAAGATTCGGTAGCTTATGCTGCATTCATGTCAGGCTTAAAGAGGGGAAAATTCAAGTTCTCCCTGCTGGAGAATGAAGTATCTTCATACACTGACGCAATGGACAGGGCACGCAAATACGTCCAGGCGTCCGATATCAATAACCCGGTGGAGAAGTCTGACAAGAAGAAGGATAACAAAAGAAAAGAATCTCAGAGGGGTGGCCCTAGCAGGGTGCCTTCCTCAAAAAAGGATACTCGTGATGAGGGTGAAGAGTCCAGGTTCAATGCCAACAGAAGAGAGATTTTCTTGGATATCAAAGACCAGAATATCCTCCCAAAACCAACCCCGGTGCGAACTTCTATCAATAGGAGAAATCCAAAACTCTGGTGTGAATACCACCACGAATGTGGGCATACTACAAAGGAGTGTAGGGAGTTGAAGAAAGCACTAGGTAAATTGGCAGATCAGGGTAAACTCAACCCCTACATAGCAGAGGACAAAGGGGCTAAGAAACAAAAACGCGTTGATAGCAACGACACTGATAACTTGATCAATGTCATCGCAGGTGGGTTCTCGGTAGAAGCCCCCTCGAATAAAGCGCTCAAGAGAGATCTCAGGAATTCGACATTCCAAATCACTGAGGGAAGGGTCGAGCAACCCCCATCCGCACCAACCATGGTATTCAACACATCTCCTCCTCGACCCACCTGCTTTCCTCACAACGACCCCCTAGTGGTCGAGGTAAAAGTAGCAAACTCAAGGGTGAAGAGAGTGCTAGTGGACAGCGGAAGCTCCGCCGATATAATAACTCTGGATTGTTTGCAACAGCTAAAATATGGGGTAGTTGATCTAACCCCATTGGAAAAACCCTTGTTTGGCTTCGGAGGTGGGCCCATTTTCCCTCTGGGGATCATCAAGCTCCCAGTCAGGCTTGGCGAGAAAGGCAAAGGACGTAACTTGCCAGTCTCTTTTACTGTCGTTAACGTTAAGCTTCCATATAACATCATACTTGGACGTCCACTGCTGAATAAGATAAAAGCTGCCATCTCCACATATCAGCTCTTGTTGCAATATGAGACAGATAACGGAGAAGTTGGGAAGTTGTATGGTGATCAGAGAACTGCCAAGCAGTGCTACATCAACAGCATCAAGACAACATCACCATCGGTCGAGGTAGGACACAAAAGAAGGGAGTTAGTCGAGCCTTCTGAAGACGTATTTCTAGCTGAAGATAGCAAACAATACGCTCGACCTCGACCTATCGAGGGTCATGAAGAAATCCTCATCGATGACAATCCTGAGCACACAGTTAAAACAGGCATTGATATGGACTCCACAATGAAGGGGTCAATTGTTCAGCTGCTCAGAGAATTCCGCGACGTCTTTGCTTTTGATGTCTCAGAAATGCCCGGTATTGACCCTTCAGTAATGTGCCATGAATTACATATTAAAGAAGGATTCAAAGGAGTAAAACAGAAGTTGCGTAGGCAAAGCGAAGAAAGAAATAAAGCAGCCGCTGCCGAGGTAAAAAAGTTACTGAAGCACGGTTTCATCAAAGAGTGCCAATACTCTGATTGGTTGGCCAATGTAGTGTTGGTCAAAAAGCCAAATGGCACCTGGAGAATGTGCGTTGATTTTACTGATCTCAATAAGGCCTGTCCCAAGGATGACTATCCTCTACCAAAAATCGACAGCCTAGTCGACTCTACCGCGGGACATGCAATGTTTAGCTTTATGGACGCCAATGCCGGCTACCACCAAATACCGATGGCAGAAAAGGACCAAGCTCACACTGCCTTCATCACTAATCAGGGAGTCTACTGCTATTGTGTGATGCCTTTTGGTCTCAAGAACGCTGGAGCAACCTATCAGAAACTAGTAAATACCATCTTTGCCGAGCAAATAGGGCGAAATATGGAAGTTTATGTGGATGATATGATAATCAAGAGCAAGCAAGCAGAAGACCACCCTAAAGACATCAGAGAAACACTATCGACTTTAAGGAAATATGGTATGAAGCTGAACCCCAGGAAATGTGTTTTTGGAGTAAAAGGGGGCAAGTGTCTTGGTTTTCTGGTCGATGAACGGGGCATAGAAGCCAACCCAGACAAAATACAAGCCGTCATCAATATGCAATCTCCAAGGACAGTCAAGGAGGTCCAAAGATTAACAGGGTGCATGGCGGCGTTGGGTCGTTTCTTATCCCGATCTGCTGATAAGAGCCTAGCCTTCTTTCAAGTGCTAAAAAGATCAACGTTCAAATGGGACGACGAAGCTGAAAACGCTTTTATGCAGCTCAAACAATACCTTGCCGGTGCTCCAAAGCTTGTCTCACCCTTGCACGGAGAGACACTTTATATATACTTAGCCATATCTGAATATGCCCTGAGTGCAGTGCTAATCGCTGAGAGAGAGAGACAACAACACCCGGTTTACTTCATCAGTCATGCGTTTCGAGGGGCAGAGTTCAGATATACAGAGACTGAGAAGTTGATCTTTGCCTTGGTCATGGCCAGTCGAAAGCTGAGGCCATATTTTCAAGCACATCCAATCAAAGTCCTAACCGGACAACCAATAAGAAAGATCATCGAGGGAAAGAATCATTCAAACCGCATAACTGAGTGGGCAAACCAATTGTCAGACTTTGGGTTAGAGTATGAACCTCGTCGAGCCATCAAAGCCCAGGCATTGGCTGATTTCATTGTGGAGTGTACTAACAGGCCAAGCTCCCCAGATCCAGATAGCTCCAAAATTTGGGAGTTGTCTACTGATGGATCTGCAACGCAGAACGGAGGAGGAGCAGGAATACTGATCAAGACTGACAACGGCGATAGACTAGAATATGCCATCAAATTCAGCTTCACGGCATCAAACAATGAGGCAGAGTACGAAGCCCTCATCCTAGGAATTCAGATGTGCATAGCTGCTGGAGCAAGGCATGTAAGAGCCCAGGCTGACTCACAATTGGTTGTAGGGCAATTCAAAGGAGAGTTTGAAGCAAAGGAAGACAGCATGAAGATGTACCTTCAAAAGTTGAAGACACTCACTGCGAAGTTGGAATCCTTCGACATTAAACACATCCCTCGATCTGTAAACCAGCAGGCTGATGCCCTATCGAGGCTGGCAAGTTCTGCAGAAGGAGAAGAGCCACGAGTCATCCAGTGGCAGGTCCTGAAAGAACCGAGCATCAACGAGTCTGAAGTCAATACTCTAGCTCGAGGAGAAACATGGAAGGACGCCATCATACACTACCTGAAACATGGGGCCCTCCCAATGGATGATAAGGAAGCTGAAGAAATCAAAAGAAAATCCAAATGGTTCACGTTACACGACGGAGAGCTCTACAAACTATCCTACACACATCCCCTTTTGAAATGTGTAAGCCCTGAAGAAGGAGACTACATTTTGAGGGAAATTCATGAAGGAAGTTGCAGTAACCATCAAGGGGCAAGGACGGTCGCGAGTAAGGCCCTTCGAGCTGGATACTATTGGCCTACCCTCAAGGAAGATGCTATCGAACTTGTTAAGAGATGCGTGCAATGTCAGATTCATGCTCCCATCCCAAGGCAACCATCGAATGCATTAACAACTGTTCAAGCAGTCCTACCTTTTGACAGATGGGGAATGGACCTACTCGGGCCTTTTCCTCCAGCCGTGGGGCAGAAGAAATTTCTGATTGTAGGAGTCGACTATTTCACCAAATGGGTCGAGGCAGAGCCCCTATCGAAGATCTCTGATAAGCAAATCCAGGAATTCATTTGGAAAAACATCATAACCAGATTTGGCATTCCAAGGATGTTGGTCTCAGACAATGGCAGGCAATTCGAGAGTGGCCCAACCAAGGCCTATTGTGCTCAATTTGATATACAAACCAGGTTCACGTCCGTGGCAAGGCCTCAATCAAACGGCCAAGCCGAAGCAGCTAACAAGGTCATATTGCAAGGCATCAAAAAGAAAATAGAGGCAGTCAAGGGGTCTTGGGTGGATGAACTTCCAGGAATCCTATGGTCAGCCAGGACCACTATCAAGGAGGCCACGGGGAACACTCCATTCTCACTTGTTTATGGAAGTGAAGCTGTATTACCTGTCGAAGTAGGAATACCCTCACCAAGAATCACCTTCTACGACTACAATCAGAACGAGGAAGAAAAGGTAATCAACTTAGACCTGCTGCCAGAAACAAGAGGCAACGCGCTTCTCAAGTCCATCGCCTACAAGCAGAAGATGACAAGGCAATTCAATCGAAGAGTGTCGCCTCGAACAATAACACTGGGGGATTGGGTAATGAGAAAGGTCGAGGCTACAGGAAAGACCGCTCTTCGAGGCAAATTAGGACCTAACTGGGAAGGACCCTATCGAGTCCAAGAAATAATAAGGCCAGGGACATTCAGGCTCGTCAACCAAGAAGGAATACCACTGCCAAGGCCTTGGCATGCTGATCACTTAAGGAAGTTTTATACTTAGCTTTTCTTTTCATGAACTAGAATCCCTAGCAGGGAGCTGCTTTGTAATAAACATTGAAGTTGGATTTCTACTTTGAATAAAGTCCCTAACAGGGCATTTTCTTGAAATAAACATTGTCTTTTAAAGCCCTAACAGGGTCGAGTTGGTGTTAATTGTCGTTCTATCTTTATTGTTGGTTCATCGAGTTTTAATTGCTGCCCTTGCCGGGCACGATTAACGAGTATCAACGAGGAAAATAATAAAGAAGGCTGTAAAGAAAGCATTAAAAAAAAAAAAGGGCGATGAAAAGGCCAATACTTAGTCAAAAGTAAATTTTTACAGATTATATTCATCTATTACAAACTAAGTTAAGTACAAAGGAAAAACAACATGAAACTATACAAACTAAGTACAAAAATACAAACTAAATGGAGATGTGAAGATCGTCTAACAGCTGGTCGTTGGAAGGCTGGTCCTCGGTTTGCTGCTCACCTCCACGACCCTCCTTCGCCTTACCAACAGCGGACATGTCACCTTCCTCGCCTGAACTAGGAGAAGAAACGAGTTTGGTGACCTCCACCTTGGTCTCTGGGGCTGCTTCCCCTTGCAAGTCCTCAGGAGAAGCCTCCTGGTCTTGGGCCTCATCCTCCTCCTCCAGCACTTGGTACCTGGACTCAATGGAGGCCCACTCCCCAGGAAACTTCTCCTCAAGCACCCTCTTCATCCTGCTCATTGTGTCAGCAATCAGGAGGCCAGCACCTTCAGCAGCCCCATTTAGGCGAAGATTGGCCTTATAGGTCTCCCCGGCCTCGGAGTCAAGCCATTGGTTGACAATGGCCTCTTCCTTGTTCCTCATAGCCTCGACCGCCTTGTCACGAGACCGCTGGAGCTTCTTGATGCTCCTCTCAGCCTTGGCCAGATCTTCGTCAGCTTTTTTCTTGGCCCTATTGATCGAGTCCCGCTGAGAGAGAACATCTTTCAGCTTAGACTCAAGACTGTGGATGGAGGAATTAGCCACTTCCAATTCAGCCTTTGCAGCTGCCAATTCCTCGTCCAAAGACTTGGCCTTGGCGTCGGCGGAGGCGTGCTCCTCTTGCTCTTTGGCCAGGGATTTCTTGGTGGCGTCGTGCTCCTCTTTTTCCTTAGCCAAGTCAGCCTTGGCCTGATCACCGCCAGCATCGGAGGTCCCCCCTTTCAGCATATATTTGGACGCAGCATGCATCCGGATCGACATCTACAAAGGCAAATATTAGAAAGAAGCACATACAAAACATGGATGTTTGCAAAGTAAGCAAGAAAACTACCTCCAGCCAGCTTGCATGCAGATCATCGAAGGCCTCCTCGCTCTTAGAGTTCATGATGAACTCTTCATCAACAGGAGAGTAGATTGCTCGGAAGGCCTTGTTCAAACGCCTGTTCCGATCCTTATGGGAAATAACCCCAAAAGGACGGTCGCCTCCCGCAACCTCCACCTTCGAGGAGGAAGGTCTAATGACCTTCCCCGCAGCAACAAGGGCATCCTCAGTATCATCGCCCTCGTTAAACGCCTCCACCTCAGGCTGAGGCTGAGGGGGAGACATAGATTGAGGCCCCTCTGAGACCTTCTGCTTCTTCTTCTCCTCCTTTTGCTCTGCAGCAAAAGGATTGGTGTCCCTCACCCTCTTGGGTCTTGGCACACCAGAAGAAGGCTTCTTCTTATGTTTGGGGTCCTGCAAAAGAAAAGCATCACCCACAACGATCAAGGAAACAAAACACAAGGGGCAATGATAGTGAATAATACAATACCTGAGGGGGCTCAGGGATTTTCTCTTTTCCTTCCTCGATCGTCTTCTTCAAAGCCCTGGCTTTGATGGCTTGCGCGGTCATTCTTGAGGCCATAATGGAATCAAGTTTCGAACGAGCAACGACTGAAAAAGAAGGAGAAGATCAGCACAATAAACTCAAAGATTAAAAAGTTAGTATTTTTTAGATTGAGTATCCCTACCCTCAGGATAAGATGGGTTTAACCCCAGTGCAGACAAAAAGAAATCAATCTTCAAGTCCTCAGTTGAAGGAAGCCAGTTGTGGGGAACCGCCACCCTTTTCCCCTTGTCATCCCTCTCCTCAAGCTCGCAGTAGATAGCCACCACGGCCTCCACCGAGGACATTTTGGGTACTTGGCGGTTTAAGTTAAAGTTGGGTTCACCCTCGACAACCCTGGGTACTCTCCAACCCTCGCTATTGAAAACAAAAAAGAACTCATGCCTAAAACCCTCCTGGTTAGAGGGTACATTGTTTACAAGCCTATAGCCACGCCGGACTTGAAAACTAAACTAACCCTTCCCATGATCTACACTACGACTTTCTACAAGTTTTACAAGGTTTCTCCAAAGGGTAAGGGTTGGGGTTATTTTAAGCATGTTACAAATACAAATGAAAGAATTGATTGATGCCCAGGAGTTGGGTACCAACGAGGTTAAGGATAGATTGTATTCACAAAGAAGCTGTACAATGAATGGATGCAAAGGAAATCTAAGTCCCCTGACCATGGCGAGTCTGTACACCGCCACACATCCGTCAGGGGGTGAATGGACGGTTTGAAGGTTAATAGGGCGAACAACAACATAAGGCTCAGAAAATTGCCACTGGGCACCAAAGGATCGTATGTCTTGTCTCATACGATGGTTAAGGGTAGGGGAGATAAAGAAATATTTTGGTCCTTTTTCAGGTGGTATTTTGGGGTAAGTTATGTTCTCCATCTCCTCCTGACCGGAGGTTGAAGGGCCATCGAGATTCATGCTAAGGATACCTACACGTTTTTCATATACAGAATGATAAATATTAGGGTGGGCTATAGATGGCTCCCAGGGATAGGGGGTTTCTACCTCTTCTCCCCCTGACACTGACCCATCCGAGTCAGAAGGAAGAGGGACGGCCTCAGGGATGTCTTGGGAGTTAATCCCATCATCGCCCTCGACCCGAAGGACCCCAGTGCATTCAAAGGGAAGAAGGGGCGGAATGCTTGACATGTCTAATAAAGACTTATTCAAATAAACACAAGAAAAGAAAGACAAGTTACCTGGACACGAACGCTACTGCTGGGCTGCCTAAACAAGCTCAAGACACCTTCAACAGAGCTTCTAGAGGGAGAAAATTTTGAAGAGTGAGAAAGTGTTTACGAGAAAATGATTAAGGAAAGATGAATTTATAGGAGGTAAGAAAGTGAAACGGTTTTTACCTCATTATGGTAAAAAAAAAAAAAAAAACCAACTGAAACGACATCAGTTATGGAGTTTAGGAGGTGAATAGTTACTTCATTAGGTTTTGACTTTTGGTCAAACTCTCCACCTCATCAATCAAAACCCTATTCAATATAGGTATCCATCGAGGGAGATGGAAGGGCTGGACAGGCATTCAAGGTCCCTGGGGCTCATTAGCCCCTAGGCTTTGGAAAAGCTCCTTAGGCCCATACCTAAGCCCTGCTCAAGGTAGGCACCCATCAGGGCAGATGGGAGGCTGGACAGGTATCACCCATGTCCTGGGGCTCATTAGCCCCCAGGTACCAGTTGATCACCTTAGGCTCAAGCCCCACTCAATGTGGGCATCCATCGAGGTAGATGGAGAACCCAATCTGGGGCTCATTAGCCCCTTGGCTTTGAGGGAAGCATCAGAGATCATTAACAAAGCCCTGCTCAACGCAGGCACCATCAAAGCATGGTGGAAGGCCGGACAGGTGCTAGCCATACCCTGGGGCTCATTAGCCCCTGAAGGTTGGTTGGCCACCTTAGGCCAAAGCTCTATCCAACTTGGTGTGGCTCAACTCACTCGAGGTAGGAAGGCTCATCGAGGTAAATAAGGAGATTCATTGGCCATCAACTCGTCACCTTTCATGGATATACCCTCACTATCGAGGTAAAAGTATCATCGAGGCAAATAGGGGGACTTAACAAAATATACTTAGCCAAATTTTCATAAAGGTCAAAGGTGGTTCTTGGCATGTCATTCCCATCGAGGTACAGAAGTATCATCGCGTCAAAATAGTGTGCTCAAAATGTCCAACGCTTAGAAAATTAAGGGTTACAAGAGCAAGTTCAGAGGAAGGAGTTCCTCACGGTCGCGGAAAGAGAAGAGGCTTTGTTTACCTCGATGATGATATTCAGTGCTGAGCATGTCTATCGCGGTCAGAAATATCATCGCGTCTTTTGGTAAGAATCATCAAGTTTTGCTCCAGACCGCGACCGAGGGGACAACGATCGCGGAAATATAGATGGGTCCAACACTTAGAAAATTTCAGCAAATTTTTCCTTGCTTGGATTAGGAGTAACTCCTCATCGAGTCTTTTCAGCCTCCAGCAAAGGTTACCTCGATCGTGGCCTCATACCATCGAGGTTACCGTGATGGAACACCTAAATGACCACAGCTTTGGTCTCAGAGGTCTCATCGAGGGTTTTTAAGGCTTCTATTGGAATAAGGAGGAACGTAGATTCACCATCTTGGTCGAGGGTACCTCGATCAAGAAACTCATATGGTCGAGGCATCCTCGATCAAAGAAGCACGGACGCTTTGCTATACAAGTCGATCGAGGCTATCTTCTCCCTCATCGAGGTGTTTTGGGCGATCAGATGATTGAAGAGTGTCTGACCAGTACCTCGATCGCGGTTTTTCGCGATTGATGGTACACCTCATCGAGGTATTTTGGCCACCAAACGATTGAAGAGTGTCGGGCCAATACCTCGATCGAGGTTTCCTCGATAGATGACACCCCTCATCGAGGTTTTCTGCACAAGCGTGGGAGCTGGGCCTTATCATCGAGGGAAAGTGTGGGCCTCATGGAACCTTCTATCGAGGTAACCTCGACCGAGGGTCTCTCCCTAACGGTCGAGGTAACCTCGATCGAGGGTGACATCCTGGGATGTGTCCTCATCGAGGTTATCATGGGGGTGTAGGTGTTTTTGAGTGCCATTTTTTTCCGATAGTATTCCGCTCGACGTCCAACGTCCAAAGTTTCCCGTTCTACACCGAGCGTGGGGCTAATTGTTTCGGGCCCACCCAGGTGGTCAGACCCGCATTAGTGGGCCCAAAGCCTAGGCCCAGTTCTGAAAGGGCTAGGTCCACGTCAGATGTTCTACAACAACTATGATGACGCCACGTGTCATCTGACTTGGCATTCTTGGCCAGCCTAGTGCTGCCAGTCTAGAGCTGCCAGCCTGTAGCGGCCGGCCTAGAGCTGCCAGCCTATGGCCGTCAGCCTGTAGCGGCCGGCCTAGAAGCTGCCAGCCTATAGCCGCCAGCCTGTAGCGGCCGGCCTAGAGCTGCCAGCCTATGGCCGCCAGCCTGTAGCGGCCGGCCTAGAGCTGCCAGCCTATGGCCGTCAGCCTGTAGCGGCCGGCCTAGAAGCTGCCAGCCTATAGCCGCCAGCCTGTAGCGGCCGGCCTAGAGCTGTCAGCCTGTAGCCGCCAGCCCAGAGCTGCCGGCCTGTAGCCGCCGTGGCCTAGAGCTGCCAGCCTGTAGCTATCAGCCCAAGAGGTCAAGCCCGTATTGGTAAGCCCGAATCCCAGGTCTAATTCCGTTGGGGCTAGGTATACGCCTGATGCTCTCTGGCCAATAAAGAGCTGCCACATGTCAAGTTTTGACCTGGTCTCCATGGGCTCGGCCCATACGCTAGCCTAACCGGCCTAGTAGGAGCCCAAACCGGGTAATCTACGCCTATATAAGGATCAGTCCTATCACCTTTTCAGGTACGCAATATCAGACACAATTCATAACTCACAATCACATTACTCTGACTCCTTACCTCCGGCATCTGACTTAAGCATCGGAGGGGCGTTCCCGGGTTCCACCCCCCGGGGTAGCAATCTCTGTTCGTTTTGCAGGTTACAACCTCATCAAAGGCGCGTCCAGAGTACACGTCACCCACCAAAGATCGTTGACTATTCAACAGAAGTTCCAGAACAGGAACAGATGGGTATGATACTTTTAGCATTTACAAATTATATATATATATATATATATATATATAAGTTTTTGGTGGTGATAATAAAAAATGATTTAGGGGTGGGATACTAAGATTTCGAAGTGTATTATAGGCACATCTACTGCGGGGCGAATCGGACAGCAGATTATCTCGCTTTCTAAGGTCATTGGACTCCATCTCATCAGGATATTGATCCTTATATAGATGCAAATTTTGCTTATTTTGTAAGTCTAGATAGATTAGGGTTTAGTCTTGTGAGAAGACAACCCTAAATCTTGTGTAGTTTTCCATAAAAAATAAAAATAAAAATAAAAAGTGATTTGACCAATAATTCTGCTATTCCAAATAAAGTTGAGTAAGAGTGTGTGACTCCAATTCTCACATTCACTACAAATTTGTATTAAGTGATGTTTAACTTGGAGAATGAATCAGACATAACATTTTGAACTTAGGACGGTCAAATTTTCAAGATAATAAATTAAGTTTGGAAATTTCATTACATTCTTTTTTTTTTTTTTAATTTGCAATAATTGTCTTATTCGGAAATTTCATATTAATTACAGCAAATGTTTCATTTCTTCTTTATTAAATCATTTCTACTTATCTATTTATTCCTCACTAAATCACATGCTTACTTTATCTCTCTATCTTTTTTTTTATTCACAACTAAGTTTTGCCGAAGAGTCCCTGTATGACTGTATATCCATTTGTTGCAAATAAAAAGAAACGAATAAAATATCCATTTCTAAAATCGTTCTTATAGTTACCCTCTTATTTTCCAACATTTCTCTTTCTAACACTAGTTGCATACCTCTTAATTTAGGGTTCATTTGATTCAAAAGATTAGAATGAAATTATATGGAAATAACAACCCATACCACTGTAAAAGCTTCAACCAAACCGTCAAACACCCCATGTCACTCAATCTTAGTTTGATAGAAGTTGATTTTATCACATGTTGAATTGATTTAGGCACTTTATTTTGTGAGTAAAAAAAAATTGTCTCACAATAAGGTGCCAAATTGCTTGTATGTTGTATTAATTTTTAAGGTGCTTGGCTTTCACTTTACAGTTTTCACCACGTCTTCCACCGTAGTTGATTAGCTGACGAGCAACGAGCAACATTTGGAGCCACAGAATTTGAATTCCTTGCCACAAAAAAAAAAAAACAAAAAAAAAACCCTGAATTAGGAATTTGTTCTGTTGCTCAGCTTATCTGATCTGCAAATAAAAAACCAATTTATCCACAAATCAGATCATCTCTCTCTTGATTATCATGTTCACGACAACAACAACATCATCACACCTCTTTCTTTCCCCTCCATCGTCACCTCACTCTCTCATCTGCTATGACTTCCTTCTTCGTCCGCCATTATCGCCTGCTTCTCCCCTCTCTCTTCATCGCACCTTGTTCTTCACACCTCTTCTCAAGGTTGCTTCGAATTCTACTAGATGTGTCGTGAAATCAACGGCTGAGAATCAGCTTCGCGATTCCGAAACTCGCGATGACGGTGATTTCGAGGATAAAGATAGTGGCAGTGATAGTGATCGTTATTCAGGGAATACTAATAATCTTCCTAAATCAAATACTTCTGATTTGCTCTCTCTTGGAATTCCCGAACCTTTTTATCAGGTTTGAACTTTGATCTTATTCTGTTCATCTTGTGTGTGATTTGATTTGTTTTAGCTCTTATCAATGTAAGTTTGTTTGAATGTTTAATGATTGATGCTACTCACTGATTTTTGAACTTGTCGGAGGTGTTGCTAGATTTTTTTTCCCCCCCATTCTCTTTTCATTTGCGTGATTACATTATTTTGATACAGGTGGTGGAGGTAAATTCAGATGGAATGATATCTACTAAAACCATTTATCGAAGGAGTTTGCTCAAAACTAGTGGTGAGTTGTGAATAGTTCTTTCTATGCTAATTAGGTAGTAGTTTTTTAGATAATGCATGATGTAGTTTTAGTTTGAGATAATGCATGGTGTAGTTTTAGTTTGAGATTATGCATGATGTGGTTTTCATTCCATTTGAAATTGAGGTTTAAATTTCATTCTTTTTAACTTAATTTTATCTTAGTTTATATGAATGTATCTGATTTCATAGCCGTTCTTTTGGACTAAATTAATTGGCACTGAACCAAATTTGTTTGAACTGAATTGAATTAAACTAGAATATAGACTCAAGTAAACTGAATTTATATGAAATGAATTGAAATTTTAGGAACTAAGTCCAAAAGAGTAGGTCCTATCTTGATCTATCTGAACTTATTTTTGCTTATAACTAAGATGAAGTTATTAGAACTTCTTACAACATTTTTTTCTTTGTATAAGCAAACATTAGGTGACAATAACAGATCCTTAGTGCTGGAATAAACTTCAAGTGAGATTGTGATCCTGTGTAATAGGTTAGGCTCTATTTGGGCCTCTGATAATTTATCAATTGGTTTTAATATGCAATACATGGGAAAGAAGGTTATTATCAAGGCTGCACTAAGAAGAGCATATGAAGAAGAAATTATTTCATGAATAAACAAGGAATCGGTGCGTCACATTCATTACTGGGTATTTGCATTTTCAGGGTTCCAAAAATGCAGGATTGCGGTAATCAATAGACAATAACTTTCCCTGAACACAGCTTAAACCTTTCATCGTACATTTCTTTCCAAGTTGGAATTCTTCTCAAATCTTAAAAACAGGGGATGAGTTGGAACTAAATCCAATTAGAACTAAGATTCTTGTGGTAGCGGAGGAGGACCCAACTAGAGGAGAACAGGGAACACACACCTTCCCCACCTTTGCACCTGACTCCTTGGTCATAAGAATGCTGGTGTTTAGGTTTTATGGATGAGTGATTATCCATATATCCTATTAAGAGTTTAAGACCCTTACTGTTTAACCTGAGAACTTACAGCTAACTCATTTAATTCAATGTTAAAACATTAAACTGTTCTTTCCACTAAGTTTGGACATGTATCGATTAATAGAATATTCAGTTTTTTTTTTTTTTTCCTTTTTATTTTTGGGTGCTGTTCAATTGTTACACCAGCTACCATCCCCGTAGAATACCAAAGAGTAACAGCTCTTGCTAGAGCTAATGAAGTCATTAAATGCTTGTCTTCATCTATGCCCTACTATCCATCATAACCATGGTATATTGCAATGCTTGAGTCTTAGTTTTAAAAAAGCGCGCCTTGCTCCTGGGCTCTGGGAATTGGGCTTTAGCTAGGCGAGGCTTAGTCACCTACGAAAGGCGCGTGCCTCTTGCGCCTCAAAGCGCCTTTAGTAAGGTGCGCCTTTGTGCCTTAAGGAAAATAGCTAAGATTTAAGTTATAAATATAAGAATGACGTGACATTTTTTCAAATTGAGACTACCTAGTTTTACATTATCGTTATTTAAAATATTAGGGATTTTTAAAAAATTAGTATTAAATACAATCAAAGAAAAAAATTATTTGAAATAAATATATAAACGGAATAAACCCATGTGCTTTACATACCAAAAGCACGTGCCTTCGCCTTGTGCCTCGCACATAGGCTTTAGAGACCATTTGCGCCTTGGTGCACCTTGCATCTTTTAAAACTAGGGCTTGAGTATTGAGCAGGTTCTAAAAGCTTTATGAAAAATCAAAAGAAAAGAGAAATGAGGGTGAGGGTCAGAGACTCAGAGTAGCAGCTAGGTCATGAGGACTGAAAGAAAAGAGAAAAAATAATTTAAATAACTAAGAAGGTTGGTGGGTATCCAAAATGTTTGTTCCAATTTCCTGGATCAGATCCGGTTTATTTCACAATTTACCGAATTGGATACTCAATTTGTTTTTTTTATGAACACAAATAATTATATTTTTTGAATGCGTGTGGCTGGGTAGTCATGGTTTAGGTTTTTATGAACACCTCTTGTAGCAATTTGAAATCATTGGGTTGAATACAACAATTCAGCACAATAGAAGTGCGTAATGTTATTCATCTACTCGTTCCCTAGGTTAAATGACTTAATGCACTTTTCTTACATATAAATATAAAAGAAGCTTATGGATGCGAGGATGGGATCCTGTAAACTTAAGAGATTTGTTTAAGGTTTATTGTGATTATGCCTTTTTCTCATGGAATATATCAAAGTAGAATATATAGAGTAAAGAAAAGATGATGAATTTGCTCAAGGATATAAAGAGTTTGTAACACCCCCACAACAAGAGGAAGTAACCTCTAGAAATTTTGGGAAAATAAACATCAATTACTGTCGGTGTTAGGGTTGAAGAAATTTTTTAAATTACTGTCGGTGTTAGGGCTGAAGAAAAAATTTCATTCTAAAACCAATTTACTCGTAGCTCACTTGGGCTATGAACTGAACTATGTTAGTTTTATCTTTTGGTGTGGACAACTCACATTATTATACATAACAATTGCAATTACAAAGAAAATCAAAGAGGAAAAAATAAATAAATCTGGAATTCAATGGTTTACCAGTACATGCTGGAAATTATTTTCTAATATTACACACGTGGGATACTTGGCTTAATCATGTGAAATTAGAAATCATTTTCCGATGTCACGCATGATTGTGCATTATTTGACCGGTTCTAGCTTTTATACCAGAAAAAACTACTTCCTCCGTAACATAAAACTTTTAACAATTGGTTTTGCACGCATTTTGAGGAAGCGATTTAACGGTGTAAACGAAGGAATTAGTCAATATAATTTTAATATTAGGAACTTATAATCAAATTCTTGCTTGTATTAAAACCATTTTGACTAATTCCTTCGTTTACACCCTCAAATCGCTTCCTCAAAATGCGTGCAAAACCAATTGTTGAAAGTTTTATGTTACGGAGGGAGTACTTATCTTCCAAGCAGACTTATCTACGGGACTGCTGAAGTTTTTTAACAATTAACATGTCTATAAATTCTTCATGCAAAGGGAGGAAAGAAAAATTTATGCTTTATTGCAACTTTCAACATGTTATCGTAGTAGTAGTGTTGTTTTCATGGTAATATTCCCTTGGTCACTTGTTTACAAGTTCTTTTTGTTTCAGGTCTTCGGCCTCGTGATATACGCAGTGTTGATCCGTCATTGTGGCTGACAAATTCAATGCCCTCATTATTGGTTAGTATGCGATCTCTCAATACTCAGTGACATAGTTACCTAGTTAAGTGTTATACTGCATTTTCTGCTTGAAATTAGCATGAATTTGTCAACTTCATCAACAAATCTGATTTATATAAGAGGACGATGGGTGTTATATCACAATAATTAGTAATGAACTAATGTTTTATGCATCTGTTGTTGATTCAAAAACTCTGAGCAATCAATTCAAACACATTGGTCTGTGAATAGTTGCATTCTTGGGTTACATACTTACATTGTTATTGTTTGATGTTTTCTTTATCTAGCTTCAACAATTGCTGCTACTTCATTTCGAATTGCTTTTGTTGACTCCAAAGCTCCTTTTTTCACTACTGCATTTTCAGATGTTCTGTGCTAAGCTTAACCCTCCATTTTCATTCCTTGTATATTATAGGTGCGGGAGCATGCCATTCTTTTGAACTTGGGCTCGTTAAGAGCTATAGTGATGCAGGAACGTGTTCTTGTTTTTAACTACAACCGGTAAAGATTTGCTCCAGGATTGCTTTTGTTGTTTTATAATCAGGTTCCTGTGATTCATACCTATCAATATGAATTATTAATATCTCTGTATTTAATTATCTCAGGAGAGGAGGTAAAGCTTTTATTGATTCATTGTTGCCTCGTCTGAAATCTGCAAATACAAATGGAGGGTTGTCTATGCCATTTGTACTGGAGGTAAATTTTTATGTTACAAAGTTGTATCCATCATAGCCTTATTGGTGCTAAGGTTTACGATTTTTTGTATGTGGTTGTAATCAGTTCATGTGGACTATAACAATATCCCCCCTGCTTCTCAAGCTGAAGTTCTTATTAGAATTTGTACATATTATTTGGTGGTTTTTGTACATCTTTTCAGAGGTGATTTTCTTTTCTGACTGCTTGATTTGTGGTATTTGCTGTTACTTTCTGCACATGAAACAGTTGCAAGGATTGATGATATGAGTGATTTTCCACTATTTGAGTTTTTGTGTCTCTAATTAGTCTGATATTGGCTATTTACATTTGCAAAATTCTGAGATTTAGTATTTCTAGGTTGTTGAAGCAGCTTTGGTTTCAAGAATACAGCGTTATGAGCAGAGAATGATGGAAGTAGAACCTCGTGTGAGTATGGCAACACAGTGAGTATAGCTTTGTTATGTTTGCTTTTGATTTTGTGACAGTAATGGTTGAAGCTCGGCTTGGAATTTAATAATTTATACTTGATTTTTCAATTGTGTTTCCCAGTTAGCTTTGTCTTTGTATTAGCAACCATATATTCATATATAACTGAATCATATATAACTGTTATACCATTTACGTAATTTTTGACCTGTATATGAAATCTGGATGTTTCTTTATTCCTTTGGACGAGCTGTAAGAAGAATTCTTTCCATGCACCTCAGGTTCAATCACTGCTTGAGGTTCTTCCCAATCGATTAACAGGTGATATATTGGAACAACTTCGCACGAGCAAACAAACATTGGTACGTCTTGTCATTGATTTAGAAACAATTCGTATAATTTTGGTTTAGTATGAATACAAAAAACCTGAATCTCATTCTTTTACTTGTCAAGGTTGAGTTAGGATCTCGAGCTGGGCACCTCAGGCAGATGCTGCTTGATCTTTTGGAAGACACACAGGAATTACACAGAATATGTATTATGGGAAGAAATTGCACATTTAATAGGATTAACAATTCATTTGAATGCTCTGTCCCGTTGGACAAAGAAAATGCTGAGGGTGAGACAACAGGAGAGCTTATGTTTAGCCTACAGCTTGATTTTTAAAGTTGATTTGCTAACATCTTTGTGTCTGGTGCAGAAGAGGAGGAAGAAATTGAAATGCTCTTGGAAAATTATCTTCAGAGGTATAATTAACCATCCAAACATGGCTTCTTTCATATTTTTATTATTCTTCTGGTTAATATGAGTTATGACCATGCAGGTGATCAAGAATATTGGTTTTCATTGATTTCAGTAATGTCATGCAATATTTTATTGGTCTTTTGTATGAACTTGTACACTTGTTGGCCACATCACTTGTGCAATATCTGCAATGGCCAATGGAACTATGTCTGTATGAACTTGTACACTTGTTGGCCATATCACTTGTGCAATATCTGCAATGGCCAAGGGAACTATGTGTATGTGTGGAATCTCCATCAGCATATCTGGTCAATACTAGTCTAAGAGGGTCCATAATACAGTAGTTAAAATTCACTAATGCTTCGTTGGAGGAAAGTTTCGGAGTTCTGAGACTAATCCTGTCGCTTGCACTTGTAGGTGTGAATCTGTCCATGGTCAAGCTGAGAGGCTTCTTGACTTTGCCAAAGAGATGGAAGACTCAATTTCTGTAAATTTAAGGTCAGTCCCCATTCCGCTTCATTCAGCACATAGTTCCGTTTCTTCAATTTGAATATGGAAACTTTGTTTATCAAGTTAACTTATTAAACTCATTTGTTGGAAGAAATTTATGTACTGTCACGAAAATCTTATTTATTTAAGGATGCTCAAATTTGTATTCCCGAGTTCGCCTTAGTGAAGAACTTGCATCCATCGTGGCCCAGCCTAATGATTCTCACACTGCGAGGCAACCATGGTTTTTAGACATAAAATTTTGATTTATAGTCTCACATACTATTCAATCCTTAATAATTCAGGAACTACTTTATGCGTTCTTAATTCTTTCTCATTTGTGTAAAAATATTAATCTTTCGGTGGTTTTAGCTTTCATTATTTGCTCCTGATTGTTTAGTTTTTACAATGGGCATTTGTATCTAATAGTAAAAGGCTTGTTATGTTTCAGTTCCCGGAGACTCGAAGTAAGTAAAGTGGAGTTACTCCTCCAAGTAGGCACATTTTGTGTAGCGATTGGAGCTCTAATTGCAGGTGAACCTAAAAGACCTTAATTTCGTGTAGTTGTACTACGTATTCTGATGTTACCCCAATCAAAATATTGACATCTACTCTTTTTTTTTTTGGCCACAGGCATATTTGGCATGAATTTGAAATCTTATCTTGAAGAACATGTGGTATGTGCAAAAACATATTCAGGATACTCAAATTGATATATAGAATAATTTGAAGATTTTTTTTAAGCTATCAAATGGATATGTTAGTAATTTGCATGCCTGATCAATCTATAAACTCTTTCTTTTTCCTTCCTGTAGTTGTCAATTACCTCATTTAAACATAATAATTTTCAAGTATGTTTTTTTTAGGCGATTAAAAACTTGACGTCATTGAAATTGATAGGTTGTTTTGATTTGTATATATGCAGTTCGCATTTTGGACCACAACAGCAGGGATCATGATTGGTATAGTGATTGGATTTTTCCTTATGTATTCATACCTTAAGAAAAGGAAAATATTGTAGATTGTTCATCAAGCAAGGTGAATTGTTATATTGCGGATCTCAAGTGTGCTTGTCCCTCTGTTCTTGGCCGCCACACTAGGTTAGCAGTTAGCTAGTGTTACAACAGGTTACAGGATGTAGTGTATAAAATATGTAAGGTGATGGACATATTGCCATATTGCACACTTCTTAAGTTCAAAAATTTTTCTTTGTCCATATTTTTTTTTGCTGATTTAAATAACTAAAATATTGTACTTCTTATAATATTATCAAGTTACTCTTTTCAATTTTACTCTTATGTACATATTCAAAATTATTTGGTTGTTTGGTTCACTCATGATTGTTGATTGGGAATTTGTATATCATAGGAAATGCAAAAGCAAGAGGGTGTTTGGGAATAGGTAATCATGGGAAAGAAATTTCAAGGTATGACATGAAGAAATAACTAACCAACTCACCCATGGAGATTAGAAATATTCGTGTCAACTGCAAATTGACACGACCAAATAAACACTGAAAGTCAATTCCTATGAAATTATAAAAGGAAGGATTTTATGAAATTAGATTTCTTATAAGTATTAACTTTCTAATTATTTGGGTCAGATCGTCTAACGTAATGCTTTCACTATTTAAATTCATATATTGCATCAGTTTCATATATTTACAACTTTTGCCTTAAATGGAAGCTAAACATTATGTTCAACTTTTTTTTTCTAGTTTTGTTAATTTTGTTTTTGTAATTTTACCTTATTGCCCTTTACTTAATTTTTTAATAATCTTTTATATTCCTAAACAATACTCAATTAAATCAATAAATTAACTCATTATTCTAATGACTCCCTTTCCATTTACAGATTCCCTTACCTATCAACTTATTTAAGTACTCTAATGCTTATTTTAGAAAAATTTAGTTCAGATTAGAAAAATTTAGAGCAAATCAGAAAAGCTCAGATCAGATAAGAAAAATTAAAACTAAAAAAATAACTTCAATAAGAAAAATTCAGATCATATAAGAAAAATTCAGATCATAAAGTTTAGATCAAATTAGATCAAATCAGAAAAGTTTAAATCAGATTAGATAAGATCAGTGTGAGATTTGGAATAAATTCCCTCAAAAGGGCCTCCTTGTATTCATTCATATATATAGAGAGTATACAATATTAGGGTTACCGAGTCTTTAGGAAAATCTATCCTATTTTCAATAATACACAATTAATGAATAAATTATATTCTATCACACCCCCGCAGTCTCAGCGAGAGGAGGGCGGATGCTAAGACTGGACCGAAAATCTAAGAAAAGCTGACGCGGTAGGCCCTTAGTGAAAATGTCCGCATACTGATATCGAGTAGGAATATGAAGGACCTGAACCTGTCCCAAGGCAACCTTTTCACGAACAAAGTGCATATCCATCATAATATGTTTGGCACGCTGATGTTTGACAGGATTAGTAGATAGATAAACAGCACTGACATTATCACAGTAAACCAGAGTCGCACGACGGAGGGGACAAGAGAGCTCAAGTAGGAGTTTCCGAAGCCAACAAGCTTTAGCAACAACATTAGCGACCCCACGATATTCAGCTTCAGCACTAGATCTGGAAAGAGTGGACTGTCGTTTGGAGGACCATGAAATGAGATTGTCTCCTAAAAAACAACAGTAACCGGAAGTAGAGCATCGAGTATCAGGACAACCACCCCAATCCGCATCAGTATAAGTGATTAATTGTGTCGAAGGAGTAGGATAGAGATGTAACCCATAGTCGAGAGTGCCCTTAACGTAACGCAAAATGCGTTTCAAAGCATTAAAGTGTTCCTGCCGGGAATCATGCATGAAAAGACTAACTTGTTGAACAACATAGACAATGTCTGGATGAGTGAAAGTGAGATACTGAAGAGCACCAGCCAAACTACGATACAAGTAAGGATCAGACACAGGAGACCTAGCATTAGCACTGAGCTTAGAGGATGTATCAACAGGAGTAGCGGCAGGCTTACAAGACCCCATACCAGCGCGCTCCAAGATTTCTTGTGCATATTTCTGTTGAGAGAGATGTAGATGAGTAGGTGTGCGAGTAGTTGCAATGCCCAAAATATAACTTAAGGGACCCAAGTCTGGCATAGGGAACTTAAACTGCAATTGAAGAATGAAGTGATGGTGTAGAGCATCAGAGGAAGTAACTAATATGATATCATCCATATAGAGAAGGAGATATGCAGTATCGTGGCCATGAGTGTAAATAAACAAGGATGTGTCACTACGAGAAATAGTGAAACCCAGAGAGAGAAGAAACTGAGCAAACCTATGATACCAAGCTCGAGGGGCCTGTTTAAGACCATATAATGCTTTCTTGAGAAGACAAACATGATTTGGATAGCGCCGATCAGAAAATTTTAGGCGAATCAAACGCACCCTAAATCTATACTAGCAAGGCCACCACATTCATGAATCACACCCAACCCCAACCCATATAAACCATAACTACCTATTCTTCATTTTGCTTCTCTTTTCGATCTCCAATGCTTCTTAAAAGATTGATGGTTAAAGTTATAAAACTGACTTAAAAAATGATATTTTTTTTTTGGCAAAGTTAAAAAAATGATATGAACAACAAAAAAGGGGAAAGAACATCGATATCAAGTAGATTATAAAAACAGACTTTTTAAATTAAAAAATGGTGCAAACATTTACTCACTAAAAGACTATCTATCTCTATTATATAAGCCAATAATGGGAGTCATAATGTCCCCCTTGAAATGTTCATACCCTTTAAAAATTTCTAAAAATTTAGATAAAATCAAATCAGCCAATCAAACCGATCAACATATGTGAGGTGAATTAAAGACGTATTCTTTTCAACTTATATCAGATCAGATCTCATAATACAAATTAAAATTCTTATACATTTTAATATTTTATCATATAAGATCATATTAAAATATCAGACAATACGAAGAAACACACCCTAACAATAACACTCCTAATCCAAATTGTTGTACTCCGTGCTTTTTTAAAACAAAAAAAAAAAAAAAAAATATGCAGTGCACTAAAAAACTGTTTATTAGAGCAAAAAACGTTTTCCCTGAAAATAGTTTTCCTATTTTACATCGTTTACTTTGGGTGAAAAAAATAAAATGTAAAACTTTGGATGAAAACTTATTGTACACTTTGTTGAAAACATTTTCCGAGGCAAAAGTTATTTTCAAATAAACATTGAAAAATTTATATAAAAATGAGTTTTCATTCCATATTTACCTCAAAAATGTTTTACATCAAATAACCCGACCATAACAACATAATTCGACTAGCGGCAGCAAGTCAGCAACCTTACACCAAACTTAAACCTTCGTTAATGGAAGAAGAAGATAAAGAAATGGCAACAGAATTACACTCACAGGCGTCTCCTGCAACACATACTCTTCAGCGGCGGCAACCACTTCGACAGAATGAGAATGAAGATGAAGTTGATGATTCAGAAGTACAACACAATGACATGGAGGAAGAACTTCAAGTTGATGAATTTTGCCCCACTCATCACCCTTCTGCTCCTCCTGGAGAGGTTTTTTTTCTCAATTATTTTCTCTCTTTTATCCTCCTTGAAGTTGTTAGGGTTTTTCTACGTCTGTTTTGATTGTTGCTTTTGCTTGCCTTTAGCCTTTTATTGTAATTGATTATTGTAATTGATTCTAGTAGTTTGTATTAATTCTGCAGTTATTTTGTTTCGGAATTTCTCTGTGTGTGTGTGTGTTTTTTTTTTTTTAATCTCTGTTTGAGGATTGAGCTTCAGCGCAATGCCACTATAATCAGTTACTCACCCTCGCGCCCTCATGTATTTTTTATTATTTATTTTATTGATTGATGCTAGAGATACTCTGAGTTTGATCCTTTTTGTTGTTAAAAGTACATAACTTATATCACGACTGCAATTTTGTGACGATTTATTATTTAGACTCTTGCTATTGTATATTTGGTTTGACAAAACAGGCTATACATGTTTTGATTAAGCTAAGATGGTTTAATGACGATTGCGATAATTGATAGTAAGATAAGATGGCTAAACTTTAGAGTCCTTAGATACAGGATAGCACCATTAATAATACCAATTTTTACAATTAGGTTCCTATTCCTATGATCACAAATTCACAATTCGACATTGCTTATGTTGAATAAGCAAAGGAAAAATAGGTTGATTCCATTCCAGAAATGAGGTGTGTTTTCTAATCCAGAAAACCGGGTGTTTCAATCCAGAAATAAGATATACAAACTCAAGGTTTTGAATATATTTCACTTGCCCGCCATTCATTACCATGTGTCCTATTTATAGCACAAGCATTGAAACCAATTT
Source organism: Salicornia ramosissima (assembly GCA_951394345.1). Taxonomy (NCBI): domain Eukaryota; kingdom Viridiplantae; phylum Streptophyta; class Magnoliopsida; order Caryophyllales; family Amaranthaceae; genus Salicornia; species Salicornia ramosissima. The sequence goes on from OX596233.1 coordinate 52,341,662, forward strand.
TTTTTTTGTCTTATTATGAAAATAAATAAGTTGAGGAAATAAAAACTGAAATTAATTCATAGAAACTACTTGTGATCTTATGAATGGGATAGTGCTGAAAACGAACGGCAAAGTTGAATTATAGAGGAACAACTGATGTCAAATTTGTAGGAGGTGGTTATGTAAGCTGTTGTGGTTGCCTTGCTGCTCTCCATTAGTTTGAGCGAGTCGAATTGGAACGGTGGACTGCTTGGGCTTGTTCCTAAGAATGCTCAATCATGCAGGTGTTGGCTCCCATGTGCCATTTCATTTATGGTTTCTGCTTCGTATTACACTTTCATGACCAATTTTATCAATTAATGAACTCAAACAACTACTTTAACATTGATAAACTCCCTTTACCACTACATCCATCCCCACTTTCAATAATTGAAGAAACTTAGAGCTAAGAGCCTAAGACAAACAAGTTAACAAGGAAAATTGAAACGAAAATTAAAAGGAACAATGGAAGGATCTCGACATATTTGCATGGCACATAAACAAGCTAATCAACCTTACAAATTCTAGATGACCAAATTGACGTAGGAGTCACTTGGGCAATTGATTTGGGCATTCACGACTCCAAACAAATTTGTTGCAACCAAATTCATTAGCATTACATTCTTGCTTAGCGTAGATGTGGTTCTTATTCCATAATTTGGAGGCGAAATAGATTATACCATCATCTTTCAATCAATGTAACATTTAGTTGTTCTTGAGCTCTGATTGGGTCTCTATGTCATATGTGATTTCAGAATTGCTGCTGAATTATTTGGGAAACTACAAGAGTGTCTTCCAGAAACAGTAAAATCTAATATAGGGACATGAGTATCATTAAGCTAATGTAATATATGATTGTTCTCACGAACATATTTATAGTCTTTTCTTGGATTAGAAAAACTTATCAGAGAATTTCAGTTTTGCATACGAGAATAAAAAATAATATATATATATATATATATATATATATAATGAAAGAGTAAAGAAAGCATCTTTTAGTGCCTTAATATTTGTTGCCTTTTGCTTTTTTGGAATAATTTGTGCTATTTAAACTGAAAAGTTTTAGTTGATTTTCCATTGTTTCCATATACTGTTTGGGTTTTGTTGTTTATTCAGTGTTTGTTACGTTGTAGAGGTTCTTGTTACTCTAATATTCCTCATGATTTTGACCAGCTATTTGACGTCCAAACCACCATTGATCCTGGTTATATAATTTCCTTGATACGCAAACTTTTACCGGTTGATGAAAGACAAGGTGATGACCTTCAAGGACTCGGTGGATGGAGTAACTCCTCTCAAAGGTCAGATACAGATCAAATGATTGATATTGCATCCTCTCCAAAGGGCAATGGTGGTCTCAACAACTTAAATGGTAATATAGAGATGATGGAAACTCAACCTGTACAATTTCCAAGGTCAGCAGGGACTAATGAAAAAGACACCAACCCTTCTAAAAAGTTAGCCAGGGAAGAGGCTTGGGAAGAAAGCGGTTGTGTTTTGTGGGACCTTGCTGCTAATAAAGAACATGCAGAATTCATGGTACTTTAATACTTGTAATACCCATTTCATTTATGCGAATTCTAATATTATCTTCCGTAGTCGAAATAGTTTCCAGTAGGCATTGTTTTGAACTAGCTTATTTGATATGATTGTACTCTTATTTGCGTTGAAAGTTAGCAAAACCTATTTTGTTGAGTGGTATATAATACTATAGTAGGGGTTTCATTAAATCTTTTTTTTTTTTTGTAAACAGTTTTGTGCCCCTATATTGCATGGACTATTTGCTAGTTCTTCCACCTTGAGTTTGGCTTGCTATTTCCTCCAAAGTAGGGTCTTCATTAAACCGTAACACTGTTTTATAGTTTTGAATGCCTATCTATACTGGAGTACTTTGTCATTGGCATTAGACACACTACAATACTTGGATCATTATGATAATTGTAAATTCTTTAAGGGAAAACTAGTTTCCCTTTTTGAATACTTGAATGGAAGCTAAGAGTGAGTGTAGCCTGCATGTGTGACACACTTTTCCATAGGCTAATATTTTGATGGATAGATGAGAAGAAAATAAAATATAAATAACCTTTATAGCTATTTTCATTTTCCAATGAAGAGAAAGTAACAATTTTTTTCTTTCAGGTTCAGAATCTTGTCCTTGAAGTCCTTCTGGCCAATCTTATAACATCTGATTCTGCACGTATCACAGTAAGTGTTTTTTAATGGTGGTTGTTAAACCCATATATATGTTGTGTCAATGTGGTTGTCCCCATCTGAGAGGAGAAGAGTGGTGTAAAAACTCGGCTGCAATGTATTGTATTGGCTGAATTGTAGTATTTTTAAATCCCGTGTCGATATTTTCTGCATCATGCTGACCCTTAAAATAGACTGAGTTTAGGCCACATCCGATACTCTATGGTCTCAGGCTCTCAGCCAATATTTGCTTTGATATATGGCTTTTTCAACCAATAATTCAACTTCTCTCAACTCTTTGCTTTAATAATGACTTTGAACCTTTAATGTATTAAGGAGTGTACTAGCTTTTTGTCACTATTTCCTTGAATCTCGACTTCTAATTACATAAATTATAAGAAAGACTCTCAAACCACATTCCTGGCATGACAATTGCAATCTTGTTTGTGACTATCACATCATCTCCAATACTGAGATACTGTGACAATTACTACCATCGACGATCATGACTATTACTGCATTTTCAAACCATGTGAGTATGATCATCTTATAAGCTTGAGGAATTGCTCCTTTCATTGCCAATAGGTTTGGGATGGAATCTCACTTAATTGTTAAATGGTTCACTCTCTCCCCTTCATTGATGGACATCCAGAGTTTTTTTAGTCTGCTGTGAAATTTACTATTGCTTTTTGTTATTTATCCTTGATTCACATTTGTAAAGTCATTGCAAATGTTTGTTACAACATTGAAAATTCAGGTTGTGCCATATTTATCTTGCAGGAAATTAGCCTTGGAATTATAGGCAACCTTGTCTGCCATGACGTTCTGATGAACCAGATTACCTCCACAAATAAATTGTTGGAGACTATTTTAGATCAAGTGTTCACAGATGATGCACCTTGCCTATGTGAAGTCTGCAGGTAATGTTGGAAATCAACTCTAGCATGTTCCTTCCTCAGTTTGTCAGAGAGAAATGTAAATTTGAAACGATCTTGCTTAATTCTCATTTGAGAAATATGACTATATGAGTATTGAGTACTATGCCTTGTATGTGATTTTCAACCTACAAATGGAGAGTGCATTTTGCCAAACCTTTTTTAACTTACATTCCAAAATTTGAAACCATCTATTGGAATTCGACTTTTCAAATCTACTTCATGATTTCAGCGGTTGTGCAAGCCACATATGGGTTTCCCAATTTAAGTTTATCCATAAACACACAATGGATGCCTAGAGGATTGGTGTTTAAAGTGAAAATTAGGAAATAAATTTACATCTAAGTGCATGTTTGGTATTGTTATTTACTTATTTTTTTAGAGTTGGAAATGGAATCAAATAAGCATTCCCATTACCTTTTGCTTGATATGAGATATTGACAACACATGGTCTTTCCTAATGGAAACCATTTATTACCCTTCTCAACCTTGTGGAAACAAATTCATTTCCTCTCAAATTTGTTTCCTTTCTATTTTCTTAATTTCACTAAACAACAAATGATTGCACCATTTAATATTACCTTTTTCCTTTCTAATTTGTTTCCATTCCATTTCCATTTCTAAATTTATACGAAACACCCCCTAGAGTGGATTTAGGAAAGCAATTAAAAATCAGATAAGACAAGAGTTTGTGCTTTTGCTCGTCATTCTAAATACTAATTTTTGAAGCTTCTATTGCTATGGTGTATTAGATTATTTGTTCATTTTCAAATTTGTCTTAGGCTTATAGCATGTTATGCTATGAAAGCAGTTTTTATAGGCATGAATTGCATTTTGCTACCTATAAGGTTATTCAATGAGCATATTGGATTTGTTTTCATATCATGTATTTACTACTCCATAATATGTAGGTTGCTAACTTTGGGTCTTCAAGGCTGCCAACGAGTTGTGTGGGCCAGAGCAATGCAGTCGGACCACATTTTAAGCCGTCTCCTTTGGATTGTAGAGAATACCTTAAATCCAATGCTCATTGAGAAGGTGAGCGCACTTCTTCTTCTCCAGTCCTTTTTTTTTTGTCCCAATTTTCCTCATTAGACTCAATTTAAAAAAAAAAGAATTTTTGTAATGATGTTAAGCTGGATTTCTGTTATACATTAGGAATGGATAGACAAATAGTCTGCTGGCTTGAGGAAAATGAGATCTAGTAGTCTAGTATGGTCATACTGGTCAGAAAAGAGTAGGTCTGCTGGCTGTGAATTTTTGTGGAACACAAGTAGGCTTCCTTCTCTTGGATTCCACACTTGCCACTGGGATGAAGATTCTCTATTGCTTTCTTTGAATGGCGTAAGTTGTGATTGGCATAAAAGTTTTCTCCATTAATGTATAAAGAGCTCCCACTCACCCAGTGCTCATATCATTCTTTTTCCTGAAGTTGAACAAAAACAAGTGTAAATAAGAGAGCCATTTTAAAGCTTGTGTTGGGGAAGTTGTTAAAAGAAAGTTATTCTTTTACTGCTTTATTGTAGATATATAAATGTGTTATGATAATTTTCTAGTATTGGGTTTCTTTATGGTACTTTGCTAGTGATCAAGCTTTAAATTGCAAAAACACAGAATATAGTGGTAACTAGATAGACTATATTGATATTGATAAAGGAAATCTCTCTGTACAACTCCTAATTTCAAGAGGTTTGGAAGCTCACCAATTTTCTGAATGAGAATTCCCTTAGCCTACTCAACTCATCTTATTAAATCACATTCCCTTCCCGTTTGAGATTTTCTCTAACAAACATTCACTAATAGTCAAACAGCTCCTTTCTCTCTGCATAGCTACTGACACCAGAGTATTTATTTAATCCAGTGCATTTTTTAATTATCCCTAGTTATTCCCTGCTTGTTTTTTGGTTCAAATAATTCTTAAATAGAGGTCTGGAATGTTCTAGTCTAGATCAGAAGGTCGCTTTGTATGCATAATATATACTATCTCAATTTTATTTTTTTCAAGTGTTTATCTCTCTCCTCAAACTCAATCTCATATCCCTCTTTTTTCCTTTTTTTTAACTCACACCAAATAAAATTTGTTTAGGAGTTTGTGCCACTCTCTTTGCTACTACTAAAAAGAAACGGAGGTAATATATTTTTTGGGTTGGGATGGTGACATCAATCATCTTCAGTGGCATTTGATGATTTTGATGAAGAGATAAAGAAACATTGTAAGATGAATGGAAAAAGTAGTGACTAGTGACTTAGGATTGTAAGATTTTAAGATGAATGGAAAAAGATAAAGAAAGATTGTAAGATTAATCAAGGTTGTGAGTAAATGGGATGCTCTCAGTTTTTACCCAAACAAAGGGAAAAAAAGGGTTAGGTTAGCAATGACGTAGTGAGTTATGGAAAGTTTTTCTATTATTTTAAGTATCAGCCTGTCACATCAAGTTAGGGTGCAGGTCTATTTTGGTAGTGTAAATGAGAGTGTGGGCAGCTTTTTTCTTATTGTATTACTATCATGTTATGGCGATTTATGCATTACTAAATTCATCTTAATGACATGACTAATAATGAGCATTTTGTTATCTCTTTGCCACTGTCTTGAACAGAGTGTTGGGTTACTTTTAGCAATTATGGAAAATGAACAAGAAGTTACACTCATTCTTCTTCTACCTCTCATGAACTTGGGGCTGCCAAACCTCCTGGTTAATCTTCTGGCTTCAGAGATGGGAAAATTGACTAGCGAGAGAGCGCCTGAAAGGTATGACTCCCTTGTTGCATCAATTCTCTTTAGTTCGTATGATGATGAGAATTATTAGGGACCGTTTGGCTCATTGCATTGGAATGGAACGGAATGGTATGGATATCCATATCAAGATGCAATGGATTCAGATCCCTAAACTGGTTAAATTTTGTTTGGTTCAATCTTGAAATGGATACTATCTCCATTCATCTTGGTTGGTTCACTTTTAGAATAGGTCAAATGTTTAGTTTTGATTTCCAAAACGAAGTCTGCTTGTTTCAAAAAAGATTGAAGCAAATATAAAAAGGAAAAACAAAGTCTGCTTGTTTGACGTGAATGCATCCCATTTACCAAATGCATTCTGTCAACTACTATGAATGCGAAGTGCAATTGAAATTTTGTACCAATGGAAAATGACGAAAAGGGGAAGGAAAGAAATTTGAAAAAAATATATAAGACTTCTTATTGATGCATATGATTATGGATTGCCAGAAAAATTATAGTTGAACATTGCTGGCTTATGGTCACCGATTCCAACAACTGGTTGCCAGTGGCCGACCGAAAAACTTTGGCTACCGCTTGATCTTAGGGGGGGGGGGGGTAGGGGATTATGAGATTATAGGGGTATGGAATGGACTTAGAATCCATTGGGTTTTAAGCAAACCCTGGAATGGATTCCGTACCATTCCATACCATTAAAAAAAAAACCAACCAAACACTCCCTTAATGTTGGAAGATTTAATTCCAATAGTGCTTATTTTTCCTTTTTACCTGTCTCTTTTCTGCATAATACTATATGATTTCTCATACAAGCTGTACTTGGTTATCCTTTGTAGACTGGCTGTCTAGGACTATATTTCTTTATATCTTTTTAACATGCAATGGCTGAAGCCAAAAAGCGCCGTTGGTTCCATCATCTCATTCGACTTTAAGAATATTATGCCGAAGTTATAGGTATCACACAGTTTAGGGTGATTGGTGAGATATACAGACACTTGGGTGACCATTGTGTGTTTGGGTTACCATGGATCACTTTACAATTAATAAAACTTTTCCTCTAGGTATTTATCACTAGAACGAATTCTATTTGACTTACATCATATTCACTTCTATGAGTCACTAGGTGTGACTGTACGAGAGCCTTTTCCCGAACCAAGTGTTCATTATACTCAAGTCATATACCAACATAGTTCGAAAATGTGGTTTCGATTGTGATCACGGAAATGGTTACGATGATGCAGTAATGGGATTGATGTGCATCGCGGTTGTCACGGATGAATTGTATTTTATAAGTTTTTTACATGTTTTATATAATTTTAAACATATTTTGAAAATTATTAATTTTTATCATTATTATTAATTAATATTAATTAATGAATTATGAACCAGTATTAAAAACTCTACATAACCTTGTACCTAATATTGTAGTAATACTCTAATACCATTAATTAGATCAAAGGAGTAATAATAAAGTTATGTGTGTGGGCCTTAAGTATTAAAATACAAATTGATTTTAAATTAAAAAAAGTACAAAAGAGACAAAAGACCTAATAACCATCACTTTCACATTATAATACTATACTCCATAATATATACTACAAGCAGGGGCAGATTTTGTAGGGGGGCGGGACGGGGCTCGGCCCCTGTTGGCCTGGCCATCAAATTTAAACGGCCATAGCTTTTTCATTTTTAAGTCGGAATTGGGTATATGACCTATCGTTGGATAGTTCTTTGAATCCAGTTTCCAATGCCACTAAAATTGCATCAATCCGATGTGGGCAGCTCGATTTATGCCTAAAATAGTGAGAAGTGGTCAAAATCCTTCGAACCATTTCGATCAATTTCAAGTCAATTATTCACCAATTGTTAGCACAACCACTCTAACACATCTTTAAGTAATTTCCTCTATATTTTATATGCTTGACACATCCGATTTCTCCTTTTGATTCCTTTTATAGACTTAAATCGTTGTTTCCTACAAAAGCTCTTAATTTTGACGTATTATCATGTATAATATTTTTTACCGTGAGCCTAGATGCACACCCATATGTCTTGTGCATTTGTAATTATAATATCACTCGGCCCCCGAAGGAATTTTACTCAAAATCCGCCACCGACTACAAGTACACAATTATGGTGGGTCAGGTTTTCGAATTGAGCTGGTATGATTTATTTACTCTTGTTCTTTAAATGCTTTGATGAGCTGTACAACCATGGAAAATAATAACGGTCGCGGAAACGGTCGCGTTGTCACGGGAATCACTTGTAACGGCAAAAAAGAACGTTTCGCTGCTGTCGCGGCGTGAATTTTATCAAAAAAATCACATAAGCTCAATAGTAAGCTTTTTCAATCTTCATTTATTCTTATTTATTTTCGTATCACACTATGTCAAAAAAATATTATTAGTTATTATTATTAAAATTAAATAATAATCCAGCTTATTTATTAAAAATTTAACTATTGCAAAGTACAAGTATGGCTTCTCTTAGCCTTTTCTTCTTCAATATTTATTTTATAAAAAACGGCCAATTCTTGCAAAAACGCGTTATAGAACGGGCGTTTTACCGTTATGGAACGCCATCGCGGCGATTTTTGTGTGAATTCCTACTCTCATTGCTATAACAACATTTCGCGTATCGGCAACTCAGAAACAAGTTACAGAACCGCCATTACGTAACGGAACGACCGAGTTTTAATTCCATGTGTACAACTGTTATCCACTATCTTATCTTCTTCCTCTTTCTTTATCACATCATCTCGATGAGAAAATTCCATTCTCAACACCATTTTTACACCCAAAAGCTTCATAAATATGCCAAAAAAACTTTAAATTTCAGGCTGATGCGGTGGTAGCGGTTCATTATCAGCCGAGTCGACTGTGGAAAATACCCCGTACTGAACCGGTAAATCTTGGTTCGATAAACTCAAATTCCGCATCATCTCGTTTGCATTACAACTCAACCACATTTTTACATCATGTATACCAATGTAAAGTCCAAACTATTGCTTCCTTGTTCACTCATATCTCTCACACCAAAACCTCCATGAATGCTTTCAAAACCGTATCTTTTGGAGACTATATGCCCATTCAGATCCCACTAATAATAAAATTCTCTCTCTAGATACTTGTTGCATCACTTCTTCCAAATCTTTTCAAAACTCCTTTTCAATGGCCTTATCCAATGAGATTTGTGGTGGATAGACATGTACAATAGTCATGATCTCATCTCCTATTACAAGCTAAACGCTTAGCCACTTCCACCACCTCTTTGCTATAAACTTGATTCATGAGAATCCTTTTTAGAGTACCAAAGTTTATTTCTCTTGCCTTTTGTCCAACCCATTTGGTCTCTTGAAGCCACATCATGTTGATTTTTCTCCTCTTCATTACCTTTACGGCTCTACCGATTTTGCTAATCTCCCATACATAGAAACGATTTTCTATGTCCCAAGTTGTATCCTACTACTCTTATGATGACCATCACCTTGGACTAACTTCTTTACCTGCACCCGTCCTTGATTCAGGAATCTTTGCGTAATTGACACAAACCCCTGGACTCCGAGATGGCGCGCCGCTTCCTTGCGATGACCTAACAACCCTAGTATACTTATTATTACACCTGGGTCTATGAGGTGCAGGGCGTCGTTGAGTAGGGAATACCTCCATAAAATTCATATTCTTATTCATGCCCATGGTATGTGACCAAATTTTAGACCTGGCTGCCTCAACCCGACGACTGCCAAACCCCTTCCTTTTTCGGGCTTGGGAGGTTGGGACTGACCATGAATGCCATAAAAGTGACACTCATAGGCAGAGTTTTTATAAGCTCTTATCTTAGTAATAATTTAATGAGTGACCAAAAATCCAATCCTCACCTTGAAAAATGATAAATGAATTAGAAAAATTGATATGTTGGTCGACCTTTGTGTATGACGAAAAGCTTAACTTTCATATGCATATCTTTATCTAGATGTGACACACTTGTCTAAAAACTTTTAGTTCTATTTAAGATATTTCCCTTGTTATTTACTTTAGATTTTCTTCTGAAATTTTAGTTGTATTAATTTTCAAGATGCTATTGTACTTTCTCCTTTTTAAATAATATGGAACAAGACATTTGTGCACGCATTTTAAGAAAGATTTTGAAGGGTGTAAATGGGCAAACTAATCAAGTTTTTTTAAGACAACCTATAATCTCATTATTGTATTAATATTATTTTAATTAGTTTGCTCGTTTACACCTTAAAATCTCTTCTTTGAAATTGCTGCAAAATGGTTTGTTGCATTTAATTTGAAATGTAGGAAGTAATTCAATTATGAGCAGACCATATTAATTAATTGGGTGTTGGTTATTGTTGTTGTTATATTATTAGGTATCCTGTACTTGATTCAATTCTTCGTGCAATTGAAACCTTGTCCGTCACAGATGGTTATTCAGAAGAGATATGTTCAAACAAGGAAGTTGTTCAGATGGCTATGGAGCTTATCAAAATGCCCGAAAACATTGAGGTAATTCTATCCCTAAAAACAGTATGTAAAGAATTCGGTACTCGCTCCATCTCAAATTAAAAGCAACATTTGACTAAAAAATATGAGAGCTTTTTTTGGTAAAATGTTGCTTATAATTTGAGATGGAGGGACTATAAGATTGAAGTGGATGCAATTATGAAAAGAGAACTCGGAACTCAACATCTCATAGTTCCTTTGTTGCCTCAGGGTTTAGCTTAGTTTAAATTTCAGAATGTTTAGCGATCTAATAAACAATTACCAAATCCAGCCTTTTTCTCTTCATTCAACCTCTTATTGACCAAACTATCCATCTAATGTTGAATAAGAGGCAGTCGAGTTGGTGCCCTTTCACCTTTAAATAGAAATATGCATGGAGAAAGAAAGTTAAAAAATATTTTATAATTTGCGTGTAAGTACAAATAATACTTAAAAAAAAGGGTTTCTTAGTGGTGAAAATAGATGATCTCAAGCAAAACCATGCAACCTTTGACTTTGTTAGTCATGTTCTTTTGCCATTTACTTATGGCAGCACATAACTTCTTCAACCCGAAGGAACACCAATCTATTCCTGAATCAAAGCTATATCTGCCAACACTTGGGACAATTCACATGCCCATTGCTAGTAGGATCCAAGAACACAGAAAAAACATAAAGCACAAAAAACCTTTTGAAATCCTTACCTCCCTCCTTTACTCCTTTAGAGTCAATTTTTTTTTTTCCAGCATCCCTGTTGTCAATACATCCTTTGCATTTAAACTCAATTTTTTTTCTTATTCTCTTGAATATAAATGTCATGATTATCTTCTTTTCATAATATTTTTTTACAACTGCTAATTCCTTATCACCTTTCGGCGAACCAATGACGTCATCAGATGTAACAACAAATTCTTATTCTCTTGAATATAAAATTTGTTGTTATATTCGATGAGGTCTTTGGTTTGCCGAAAGGTGATAAAGAATTAGTAGTTATAAAAAAGCTAAAAAAAGAATATAATTGTGATAATTTTTATATTCAATAGATTAAAAAGAAATTGAGTTAAATGCAAATGATGTATTGACAATGGGGATGTGGGGAAAAAAATTGACTCTAAAGGACGGAGGTGAGGATTTCATAATGTTTTCTGTGCTTTACGTTTTCTGTGTTCTTGGATCCTACTAGCAATGGGCATGTGAACTTATACTTGTCCATAGTGTTAGCGGATGTAACTTTGATTCTAGAAATAGATTTGTGTTTAAGAAGTTATTTGTTGTCATAACTCATAAGTAAATGACAAAAAAACACGACTAACAGAGTCAAAGGTTGCATGGCTTTATTTGGGATCATCTATTTTCATCGGTAACTCGGTAAGCATCCTTTGTTTTTGTATTTTAAGTATTATTCAACCAAATTATAAAATATTTTTAACTTTCTTTCTCGATGTAAATTTCTATTTAAAGGTGAAAGGGCGCAAACTCAATTGTCTCTTATTCAACATTGGACGGATAGTTTAGTCAATGTGAGGTTGAAGGTTGAATGAAGAGAAAAAGGCTGGATTTGGTAATTGTCTACTCCATATTAGATTGCAAAACCTATCCATTGCCCAAAACTATGAGAAACGAGAAGAAACAAGATTCCTCTCATATTGATTCACAAACTACAATACCTTGCATCACCACAAAATTTAGCATAAGATTTGTAAAATTCAATACCTTGCAATAAAGTATCAAATGGCATTCATACGGTAGGCTTTAACCTCAGGTGGACAACATGGAATCCATTATTTTGAACCTCTTGGTGTAAAAGAAGGATTAGGAAAAGTCATGGTGGTTATTGTTGTTGTTTCGGTTTGAGGGGCTGTAGGAATGACTTGACTTATGTTTGAACTAGTAACTGCTTAATGGATTTCCTCATCCACTTTCCAATAGCAGTTGTAAAAATTAACCTATGTATATTGTATAAACTAGAAAAGGGTACATTAAAGGGAAAACGAAATACATATTATGCTATATTAGCTACATTTTATGGAGTGTGATTAAATCAATTATCCTCTGATCTTATTCAAGCAAGATACAAACATGAACTTAGTTACAAACACTCAAACTACAGCCAAATATAAATCAAGATGGAAAATACACCTTGTCCTATCTAAGATACTGATGCATACTATTTGATGTCTTTAAGCACCTCGTTTCACTTTATGTTTAAGATTTGTAGAGGTACCATTACTTATATGGGCTATTTAACTATATACATTGGCAATACCTCATTGGATACCATTACTACAACCAAAGCCTCAATGCCAAAATACCTTGTTGGATACCACTAAGTCAAAAAAATTTGCTCACTTGAATTTACTGACCTTGAATGAGCTAAGAATATAGGTGAATCAAAATATATTTTTTTTAAGCCAAATGAGCAAGTAATTATTTCACCTAGTGGTACCTACTACTACCTAGTAAGACACCATCAAAGTAATGTTTTATATGCGCACCGAAGTAATGTTTTATTATTACCTCTATATCGCAATACTTGATACACAAGTATGCGATACGAACTCCTAGGCAAAAATTGGATTTAAAGAGAGAGATAGAGTGAAAAATGAATAATTAATTGGGCCCACAACAAAAGTATTTTGTTTAAAAAAAAATAAATACACATGGGTAATTTTTTCACTAAATATAGTTTAAAAAAAAATTGTTGCAAGTATTGTGTTACAGCCTAAAATGGAAAAAGTTGCGAATATTGTGATACGGAAGTAGTAGTAAGTGCAATAAACTACTGCCCTTTTTTAACAATTGAAAACTATTTCAGATTTCCAGTTCCTGTGTAACTGCAGCAGTTCTGATAGCAAACATTTTAGCTGATACTCCTGATCTTGCTCACAAGCTATCGGAAGGTGGATATGTCTATTTATTTATACTTTAATTTTTTTTTTTTATTCTCTATTGTGTCTATGGTGGTGTGTTTTTTTTTTTTTTTTTTTTTTTTTTGGGGGGGGGGGGGATTTTGGCTCATTTGATCTCCTATTCTTTGGCCCATTCAACACAAATCATATTTCTTTCCATTTCAAATCACTTTGTCCCTTTTGTCTGAAATTACTTTCCCTCACACTATTATAATAATTTTTTCCCTCTACTTTTTCTCCAGAGATGGGCTCCACCCTCACCCACTTATCTTCATTTTTTTTTAATAAAGAAGACTGCGGTCTGGAGCTTGTAATTTGAGACGGGGAATACCGGAATACAGAATACGTTAGATTGAGTAGTGTATTTATAAGTGTTTTCTTTAGACAATTCGACCATTGTTTAAGGTTCATGCAACATATCTGACTCTGTATATGCAGATTTCCTTGTGTTGCAGTCTCTCCTTGATTTGTTCCCTTTCACTTCAGAAGATTTTGAGGCAAGAAATGCATTGTGGAGCATAGTGACCAGAGTTCTGGTTCGTGTTCAAGAAGCAGATATGAGCCCTTCAAAACTCAGCCAATATGTATTGATGCTTGTGGATAGATCAGATATGATAGAAGATACCCTTCTCGCAAGTGAATGGGATAGATCCCCTGAACTTGATATTCTTACCACATCAAAAGTTGACTGCAGAACTTCTGCCGTATCCTTGATTTAATGATTTGTAATTGCATTTTATGCAATAATAGGGCGATTGTTACATATATAAAGGAAAATGTGCTAAACCAAGCTGTTACTTGAGCAAATTGTTGTTGACTTATTTTCCTTAATAGAAAAGATTAAATGCATTGTTAAAATTCTTTATCAGTGGAATCTAGTGAAGGAAGACATGTCCATGGTCCACAATGATGCGGACACTCAAGGAAAAGGCTACCCTAATGATAGAGATGTTCAGAAATTACTCGACTGCTGTCTCAAGCATGCGAACTAGGTAAGCACCATTTTGTGTTTGCTTTTGTTGATTTTCTAATCTCTTATGTGGAAAGACTTATATCTTTCATATGGAGTTCTATCTGTATTTGTAACTTTCTTCTACTAATTTTTTTTGCTTCCGAATAGAATTTTATTTAGAGTGCCTGCCAGCGTTTTAGGGATAGGTTTTTTTTTTCCTTTCTGATGGAAGCTTTTAGGGATATTTGCTTGTGTTATTGGAACAGAATTAGGGGGGTATTTTTTTTCCCCTTTTGCTTAGGTTTTATCTAAAATTATTATCTGTATGTTAAAGACTTTTTTGTAATGCAAGTTTGCAAAGGAATTTCATGAATTCTGATCCAAAGAATTTGATTAAATCTAGTATTATAATTCTTGTAGTTTTGAGTAGTAAGAAAGTAGTTTTAAATTAAATTTTCTATCAATCAAAGCCTTATTTCCATAAATGGGGTCGGCTACATGAACCAAAGTCATTATTTTGGGTAGTCATCCACAAAGATTTTCCTCCACCCCCTAGGATCGAGAGTTTCATTCTCCTGGAAATCCATCTGCGTCATATCTTTTTAACTCCCTTCCGCCAAGTCGTTTTCGGTCTGCCTCTACCTCGTTTGAAATATCCTTGATCCCACTCTTCGCACCGGTGCTCCCTAGGGTCTCAGTGTTACATGTCCAAACCAACGCAAGTGATTTTCTCTTAGCTTGCTCGCAATATCCACAACACCATCCATCTCAACATCAACATCTCTGTGACCCCTACCTTTTGAATGTGCTCTTTCTTAGAAGCCCAACATTTGGTAACATAGAGCAACACTGGTCTTATAGCAGTCCTATACTCCTATAGAATTTTCCCTTCAACTTTAAAGGGATGCTTCAATCGCACAACACTCCCGTGGCTGCTCCAGTTTAATTATATAAATTTTAGTTAGGTTGAATGAAGGATAGTTATTCATTTGAGTAAACCAAACATCAACAATGGATACAAACTCCATTCAAAGTTTGAACACACACGCACACGCACACACCCCATCCCAAAATAAGTAAAATTCCACATTGTTTTGGTTTTTGAATCTGACTTCCATATCAATTCTCTCCAGTTTAGTTAAACAAATGACCCATAAGTTAAATCTTTTTTTATATAGATTGTTGCGCTCTTTGTTGCTTTGTTTGGAGTTATAAACTAGTGTTTAAACGCAAGAAACATACCACACTAAATAGTGCTGCCTTTTGCGAGTCAAATCCTTTGTCACTCACTAGTTGTATCACTTGAATGTTAGTAGCATCATTCATTCAAGCCTCCTTAAAAGAATTGCATATTTGTGTGTCTCGCAGGGGTTCTATAGAGAATATTCATTGCTTTATAGACAGTGTGTTAGGATTCACAACATTAATTGGTCAGTTCACTTTGAATACCAGAGAAATCAATTCATGTACTGAAACTTTTTTGTATATGGGTTTACATAGGAGTATATGGTTCTCTCACCTTGTGTGGTGTTTTATGCTTCCTCAGATATTGATGCTCTGTAAATGCAATGTTCTTTGATTGTTTTCCTTGGTGTTTGGCCAAAACCAAAAATAAAATAGAAGTATATCGGTACTTCCATTTGTAACCTGACCACTTGTTGTCATGATAGTTTCCGCCATGTCATGCCTGGCAGTGTGAATGAGTGATATAGCATGTGCACCACAAGAATTTTATTTACTGCTACCAAATGATTTAGCAAAACTTTGATTCAAGCTGCTTTTGAATTGATTTTATTTGGTTTGGACTGCAGACTGCTTGTTGGTTTGCTGTTAATATAGGATTACTCTGCTGATTGGAAAATTTAAAATCTGTTTGTGATCGTGTGCATGTACGGTGGGCTGGTGGCCACTAGTTCAGAGTTCAGACCCAAGTAATATGGCTTACTTGGCCTACATGAGTACTTGGTCAAAATTAACAGTGAAATTTTCCTTTGGGCATTGCAGCCTAGAATATGCACAACACCATAACGTATAAAGCTTATGCTGTTAGTGTCAATGGTTCACTGTCATATTTCAAGGTAAAGTGAATGTTGATTTGCACACATTATATTCCCATGTAAATTGTGCTTGTGATCCTGGACTGACTAGTCTAAGAGGGTTTATGGTGCAGGTTCAGCATGCATATTTAATCTCAGCAGTCAGCATTGAAAATTTGCACTTGAAAAAGCGTTTGAGCAAGTTTCTGCTGTCAAAAATTTATATCATGAACATGGTGTCGGCTCTGTGGTGTTTTACGCATTTCAACAGCGAGACGAGCAGTGCATTACTTTGAAAACTCGACTTGATAAAACGCTGAGATTACAGATTGCTGTTGCGATTTTATGTCTATACACAATTACACCATTGAGGATCTCAGTTCCTTTTTGGCTTCAAAAGTTTTGAAGTTTTAATTAATGTACCAAGAGAATGGATGCTTAATACTGAAAATTCTGCTAGAACAATATTTTTTGTAACAAAATTCTACAGTTTAAATAGTTTTTGTTTGAGTAATTTAACTATATAAGCATCTGTACCAACTTAGCTTTCTGTGCATATTTGTGTTATGGAGTGTGTGTGGAACACAGAAGAAAGATAAACAATGGTGAGGAAAAACGTGGCTCGGATACAGTGGGAACTTCCAGTTGCCCTGTATGTTGATGTATAATGCCTTCACTATATCAAACTATTTAGCTTCCTGACTGATCTTAAATTAAATTGTTTGCATTTCAACTTTCCTGCTCTAAAATTCTAAAAGATTATGTTCTGTCACTACTGGGAATGAACTAGGAAGCATGAGTACTTTAATTTTGCTGACATACCCGGAATGGGTCTGTGTTACTCAATACTTAGGTCGTTTGTATTTCTAATTTTGTTTAGAATTTTTTCCTTTGTATCAATCATTTTTCCAAATTATATTTTAGTGAGTGCACATTTCTCATGCTATTTGAAAATCTTGTTTGAAATTTTCATAATCTGTTTAAAAAATAATTACAAACATCTTTCTTTTGTAATAAAATAATACTCTACAATATTCATTTTGTCGTACTCGTCTCTTGTATTTTTTTCAATAGTTGTATTGCGTACCCATAACGTACTAGCACTTGTTTTGTACATGTTTCTATGCAGCCCAGGTAATGAACATTTGAGCAAAATTAGTTTTGGCTAATTGAATTATGGAGCAATGTGGTGGCCACCGAACGGGCCGGGCCGGGTCGGGCCAGAGACCGGGCCGGATCGAAGACCTCCGACTCATGAACCAGCCCGGTGGGTTACCGGGCCGGGCTGAACCGGGCCGGGTTCATGTATAGGCGACCCATGAACCGGCCCACCCGGGTTGGACCGGGTTGGTGGGCCGGGTCGAGGACCGGGTTAACCGGGTTGGTGGACCGGGTTGACCGGGTTGGACCGGGTTTGACCGGGTTACGGGTTATAAGACTCCGACCCATGACCCACCCGGTTAGCACCGGGCCGGGTCCGGGCTAACCGGGTCTGTCCCATTAGGGCCAAAAACCGGGCCGGGTCAACCCGGCCCAGTGGCCACCACATACTACAATGACAGTCAACATGGGAGCAATAAAAATGGAGCACAAATACAGGAGGCAACTGTTATAGTTACATTTTGTTGGTTCGGGCGGTTGGGAATAAAGAGGGGAATGAGGGGTATAATTTCAGACTTTCAGTTTGACGTTCATTCTTCAAGAAGATGTTGGTAGAACATTTTGAAGGCCTCAATGACTTCAAGATACCACATTGCTTCTCTGTCAGGAAATGCTGAAAGATCAACTATCTTGTGAACCTGGATTTGGAAGAAAATGTGAATGAAATTTGTGAGAAATTTTCTTTTCTTAAATTTCACAAGTTGTCTCTTATCATTTGGTATTTAGATACATACATAAAATAGGTTTTTTAAGTTTTTTTTATTCTATATATAAAGCTACACAGTGATACAAGGTTCTCTTAATTCTTTATTTGTTCTGGTTACAACATTCACTTACCTTCTAAACAAAGGTCAAATTTTATTAGGGGACTTTTTTTGGGTTGTTGAATCTTACAAGATCAAAATTGCTTGATATATTATTTTCAAGAGGGTGGTTTGATCAAGATAAAAATTAGAGACCATTTTTATAGGGTTGTTGAACTATACTTTTTAATGTAAAATTATGGTTAATTTGTCAATAATCACTTTATGTTTTTTCATAATTATAAAATAATTGTCTTATCAATTTTGTTTATTTAAATAACTGCCTTATATTTCAACTCTGTTAAATTTCAGCAATTGTCAAGTATTTTGCCCAAAAAATTGTTAGTGGAGCTTAGATTTTTTGAACTTTTTACATATTATAACTGTGTATCGATGAAAAAACTCTACTAAGCTTAAAATCTTCATAAAACGTGAGTTTTGTAAATAATTTTTTGGAAGAAATCATCAACACGGTGGTGAAATCTAATGAAAATAAAACATAATAGTTACATTAAATTTTTAAAAAATATAAGGTGTTATTAAAAAAAATCTAAAAATATAGGAGTGTGTTTAAATTTTTTGATCATAACATAATACTTCATAAGATGTAATTTTACAATAAGAAGTTATGGAAGTGATTTTTGCACAAGAAGTTTTATTTCCAAACTCTACATTTACTTTTCAACATTGCATTTCTGCTTTAGTGTTGACTGTTGAGGTGTCTGTATATAAGAGTTCGTTTGGTAGAAATGTGTTCTTTGAAAACTGTTTTTCCATTTTACATTGTTTGATTTGGAGTAAAATATTAAAATGTAAAACTTGGGGCGGAAAAATATTTTTCACCTTATTGAAAACATTTTCACCAAAATGAAAGTAAAACGTTTTACATTACAATTGGAATGAAAACATTTTCCGTCAGAATTGAAACAATTGATTTTCAGTTCAACCAATCAATAAAAAATCATTTTACATTGCCACCAAACAACGAAAAATTTCCTTCCAAAAGTTATGGCTTACAATTTTTCTAGTTAAAACTTAAAAGTTCTTCTTAAAGATTAAATAAAAAATTAATACAGAGTATTAATCAAAGAAAATTAATACATCTATACTTACTATATACTAAATCAAAATATTACTGACATCATTCTCATCTAAAAATGTACACATGTCAATTTCTCAATCAAAATTTTCCCTCCAAAATTGTTTATGACACCATCTTCTCTTTTTTTTCTTTTCTTTTAATTAGCATTTAACATACTTTGAAAAATTAAATATCATTAACTCCATTATTCTATTTTCCATATGCAATTAATGACAAATATAATGTTTTTAATATCATAATATTTTATTTATTTTGTCCATTTTCAAATCATTTAGAATTTATACTAAATTTTTTTTATTGATGTAATGATTTTATACTATGTATTTGTTTTCAATTGACTTAATAGTCTAACAAAATTTCAAATCTATCAGATATTTTTTGATAAAACCGTGCATAGCACGGGACTAATCTAGTACGGTAATAAAACGAATAAACATGAGGTAAAAACAAGCGAGTTGGATATTATTACCTTTATCATGGGAATTTGGTCGTCGTTAACAACATAATGTCCAACCACCATCACATACATCCCTAAATAATTGAATATAAAGTAAACAAAATTGATCTCAAAATAGCCAAATTAAGAGCAAGAAACAAATAAAAACTCAAAAATTAATACCAATAATCCAGTGATTTTGGTTGAGGAAATTCGGGGGGACTTGCAATTGAACGACACCAGTACCATCATCGAGAAGAAAGCGAGAGCCGTCGTCGTCGTCGTCATCATCATCACCATCATCGGAAACAGAGATGAGAATGCCTTGAATCCAAGCTCGTTGGAAGAGAATGCCGCCATAGCTAAAGGAAGATTGAGAAGGTGGTTTTTTGGCTTGTTTTAGTTGTTTGCACATTAGCTTCAGTGCTGCTTGATTGTAATCCATCCTCTCTTTTTTTTTCTCTTACTTTTTGCAATGTTCTGTTAAAATATGATGGATTATATAGCTTTAAAAAAATGGCGGTTTATTTAATTTTCAATTTTGGCGCCATTTTTTTTTATTAAGATGAAACCAAATTATTCTATGAAGGTATTAAAGTTTGAGAATGATAGAAATTCAATTTAATTGCGAGAAAATCGTGGGTATTATGGGCTATGGCCCGGGTTTTTAATTTGCGAATCATATCAAATTTCCCTGTTATACATCTAGTTTCTTAGTTTGCTTATAATTCATTATTACTTATTATTCGGCTCAAATATTTTGATAAAATATTATTTAGCAAATCATATAGAAAAATATAATTTGACACTTCAAGAACATATTATCATCCCATTCTACATAAGGCATCAATTTTTTTAGAGAAGGTATTATGTCAGACCAGTCCGGCATAAGGTTATTGTCAGACCACTTCAACTGGACCTAGACACATATTGTCGAACCTGGACAAATTTTGTTGAACCTGGACACATATTGTTAAACCTAGACACATATTTGTAAACCTGAACACAAATTTGTAAACCTGAAAATATATTTGTAAACCAAGACACATGTTGTTGAACCTGGACACATAGTATTAAATCTGGACACATAGTACTGAACCTGAACACATATTATTGAACCTGGACATAAAATTGTAAACTTGGTGAAACTTATTGAACCTGGAAACATATTGTTTACCCTGGACACATGGACCTGGACACATATTGTCGAACCTGGAAAAATTTTGTTGAACCTGGACACATGTTGTTAAACCTGTACAAGTGTTGTTAGCCCTGGACACATTTGTAAACCTCAACACAAATTTGTAAACCTGGACACATGTTGTTGAACCTGGACACATAGTATTAAATCTGGACACATAAAAACCTGGACACATATTGTTGAACCTGGACATAAATTTGTAAACCTGATGAAACTTATTGAACCTGGAAACATATTGTTTACCCTGAACACATGGACCTGGACACATATTGTTAAATCTGGATATATATTGTTAAACCTGGACACATATTATTGAACCTGGACACGTTTTGTTGAGCCTGGGCATAAAAAAAAATACAAGTGTTGAACCGTCCGACACAATACTTTCACTTTTTTTTTTTATAATACAATGAGCTAATAGTTAGCACAATCATTTAAATTATCAATGTTTAGAAATTAAATATTAATACACTTTCTAGTGTAATAATATACCCATTCCGTTTCAAAATAAATGCAACAGTTCTCATTTTAGTAAGTTTTAAAATAAATGCAACAATTTTAATCTTTTAATCTTTGCAAGTTTTTTCTTTTCATCTCTCACATCATCACATAACCCACTATCTTTTCTCTCTATTCCTCACACTCTCACAACAAAAAATTACCTATGAGTCCCTGCCACTCCATTGCTGCTCTTTTATGGGAGGGAGAAAGTATAAAAAAAACTAGGTATATTGCCAATAATTTGCAAAACCTAAAGTTTAAAATCAATTAGATGATCGTAAACTAATTACAAAGCAATATGATTGTGACTAATTTATTAGATACGGATTCAAAGCATTTTGGGAAGAGTATTTATGGAGAGACATTGTTCGTGAAATCTTTAACTTTACTATTAGGGCATCGTTTCGTCAGGGGGACTAAAAAATGAAGGGGGAATTTACCTAAGTATGAGCTTCAATTAAGGAGAACAAACACAAAAGACTAAGTATGAAATAACCAAAACAATTAAACATAAAAAATTAAGCAAGTTTCACTAGTCTTTTTGTCATAAACTAGGTTGAATGAAAACGGGTACGGGTTCGAGAACGGATACAAAACGAGTACTAGATGCGTTAATTAAGGATACGAGTACGAATAAGAAGATAATGCATAAAATATATAAAAATAAGAAATTTTATGAAAATCTTTAGTGTAATTTGAATTTATAGTTGTAAAAACAAATATATTAAAGTAAAATGATAAAGCCTTTTTCAAAGAATAATCGAAAAACGAACAAAATGACTAAGATAGTTTTTTAAAAAATATAATAAAAAAGTGAAGTATCTAGTATGTGTGAAGTATAGGTATCGTACGACTACCTAATTAAAGTATCCATGCGTCGTAAGTAGAACTATCAAAGAGGTCAGGTCGGGTTGGTGTAAAATAGTTGCGGGTTCAGGTTGTACCGGATTGGGTGTTAGCGGGTTCGGGGTCAGTATTAGCTTTTTTATAACCCAAATTATTCGGGTTCGGGTTCCAGCGGGTTGGGAAGTTTTATAACGCCTTTTAATTTTTCATATTTTAATGCAATATATGTACTAGAGGTGATCGTGGGCCGGGTCGGGTTGATACAAAAAATCAAGCACACAAAGCGGGCCGGGCTTAGTTCGGGTCCAAATTTCTTAGCCAAAGCCCGAAAATTTGGTACGGGTTTTTCGGGACGGGCCTAAAAAAGTAACCAAAAAGTCTAATTTCAAATGTCAAAGCCTAAGAAGTATCCATGAAATGAGTTTTGTTAGCTAACCTAAACTGTTCAAATACAGTCATTATTTTAGTCCAATTGAGTTTCAATTCTTATCAAATTTGCCAACAAATATTTTCCACAAAGCATTTAATTGTAACATATCTATAACATAGTAAAAAGCTAATAAGCAGTTATTGTTCATAGATGAACAGTAACTCATCACGTGTTCTTCAAAAAAATCACTCCACCCCCCACTCGACTCCCCTGTTCTATTCCTCCTCCTTTGTTCCCCTTCAACGCATCTCCATCAGCAAATCCTAAGGTGCTTCTGCCTCCTTTATTCTCCCTTCACATATCTCTTTCTGTTGTTTATGTCTCTCTTTTCGTAAGTTTTCCCCTTTCCTTTTGAAATATCAAGTGTCGAATTTGATTTTAGTGAAACTGTTTATAAATGTTGGTTTTTTAAGGGTTTAAAATTTTGGTGAAATTGTTTGTTTTTAGGAAAATTCTCATAGGTACTCTTGTACTTATGGGAATTCTCATTGGTACCATTTAGTTTTTTTTATTTCCAAATATACCATTATTATTGCAAATAATCCCAAATGTAAGATATAAAGTAAAAAACCTGTTAAAATTTTATTAACAAAGGGAAAAAAAAGCAAAAAAAGAAGAAAAAAAAGGAAAAATGAAACCCCAGCAGCCACCTCCCACCACCACCGGCATCCCACCTTCACCACCAGCTCCTTCACCATAGCCACCACCGGCGTCCCACCTTCACCACCACCCCCTTCACCACAGCCACCACCGCACCTCCCAAATCAAACCCAATTGGAACGCCAGCCCTCCGAAACTACCCTAACCCAGATGCATCGATGAATGAGGAAAGTTTGGTGGGATTCGAATTGGGGTGGGATTCGAATTGGGGTGGGGTTCGAACTGGGGCGGCAATGGCGGTTCAATTGGCGTGGTTGCAATGGCGGTGGTGGTAAAATTGGGGGTTCGAACCGTAACCCACCGCTATCTTTCTCCTCATCGTTACCCACCTAGCTACCGCTACCACCACCGCTACCGCATCCGCATCATCTTCCTCTTTTACCCATCGCACCAATTCTCCATTGAAGTTCGACCACCTCAGCACTTCCCAGATTTGTTCGATTTCAACCCACCACCACCCCTCATCTTCCTCTTCTACTAATCTATTTGAATTCATCAATTTTGATTTGGTTTTGGTATTGATTTTTGGGTTTTTTTGTGATGGTTAGTTTTGGTTGTGGTGTTTGGTGGAGATTGCAGTGGGGTGGTCGTGGTTGGTGGAGGGTCGAAGTTGTTCTGCCGGATCTGCAGGCTGGTGAAGGGTGGTGGTGATTTTTTATTTTTTATTTTAAAAATATTATTATTATTTATTTTATTTATTATTTATTTTTTTAATTAAAAGTTAATGGAATATTCTAGACTTAACGGAATCTTTGCTTAGTAATGTTACATTTGGAATTATTGCAAAAATAATGATATATTTGGGAATAAAAAAAAACTAAATTTAAGAGTACCAATGGGAATTTCCCTTGTTTTTATTTTGGTTTGCAATTTTTGTTTTTTAATTCATGCGGTTGTTCATGGATAGAACAAGATATATTTTTTTTCAGATTCAGTTGAAGGTTGCCAATGGTTCTATTGAGGATGGAACCATTTTGTAAGGTTGAAGCTTGGGGGTGGATTTTGCATCTGGAAGTTAAAGGTAAGTTCTCTTTTGGTTTTATTTATTTATTTATTTTTTACTTTTTTTGGGGATGGCCAAATGTTTAAGTTGCAGATCTTGACTTATTTATGCTGTTTATTGTAATGTTGATTGTTAAATTTGGAGTTTAGCATGGTTCTTGGCTTGAAATTTGGGATTTAGGGTTTCAATTGTAAAATTAGTGTGTATCGCTCAATCTCAATCTCGATTGTCGATTTATTAATTAAAACAATGGATTTGAATGATTGAATTTTTGAATTGGCTATTTTTTTTTTATTGTGTGTTTTGTATTATTGCTTGCGATGGCTCATTGAAATTTTATGTAATCGAACAAGTTTTTGATGTTTATAAAGTTATAAAGAAGATAAATTGGATTTTTTTCCTTATAAATGTACTGGTAATAATCACAGCATGCATTGTATTTTTAGATTAATGAATTAATAAAATTATAAAATTGTGGAGTTAAAATTTTCATTTTTTCCAATTGATAAAAAATCATATTTTGTACATCAGTTAGCTACTTAATGTTGTACGAGTATAATTTTTTCAGGAAGAGGAACTAAAAGAAGTGGAAAAAATTGAACATGCAGTGCAACGATTGGAAACTCTAAATTATGAGTTGAAGGTACATTTGTAATAGCTTGTTTTGTACTTCAATAAGATCTGATCTTTAATGCTTCAATGCTTTTGAACTTTTGGATACTATGAGGGCTCAAAATGATTGATATGCAATCTATTAAGCAAGGTTTTGCAATGAAATAATGAATTTATGCTGTAAATGAATTAAAATATTTAGAACATGAATTCTTGATCTATGCATATTGAAAATCTTTTGGTTTATTTCAGCTTTTCAAATTTCATTAATTAGATCTGCTTCCTTCCATTGATGTGAAGTTTTATTGTTTAGTTATTATTATTTTGATCTCTCCATCAGGACCTCTTGGATTGTACTGTAGCACTGACATTTAAATTAGAAGGAAGATTTGGTCAATTAACATTGTTGAGGTATACAGATGAGATATTGATCTGTTTTGTTTTAGATGATTATTTCTTTAATATTTTTTCCCCCTGATGAGATGTTGATGTGTTATATCTTGTTTTGTTCTTGTTGATGATGGATGTTAAACTGTTAATGGTGTCCCTTTTATTTTACTCCATTGAGACCAATTACAGGTTTCTAATTATTTTCGTATGAATTTAATTAAAAGCATACAATTTATGACTAAAAATTACTGACTAGATTCATACAGGAAGGAGGGGTCATTTAAACCTTAACCCTGAAGACTTGACATTTAGCATTGCTAGCTTAGGTTCATACAGGAAGGGGACCGGGATTGTTCTTCTTGTTTTTTTAACTTTTAACTGCAGAAATTTGATTAAATTGTTATATATTTAGGTGTCTTCATTTACGGAGCTGAAAATTGGGCACTTTATGTATGTCCTCTTAGTTAATTGAACTGAATTTCTGTTGACACCTCAACAACTTTTGGACTTGAGTGATCGTTGGTTCATACATTATTGTATTATGAAGTTTTAGTTTGTCTGGATTTTATGATGTTCAGATCTTCAAGTGAGGTACTGTTGGTCTGTTGTAGAACTTTTTTATTCATTTATTTTGTTATATAACTTTGTGATTCTTTATCTTTATCTTTGGAGACAAGCCTTACTTGTCGCCATCCTACGTTAAGGAGTGAAGGCGCTATTCTTTTAGAATTATTTACATATAATTTTAGTTCATTTCAACCGCGCTCCTGCTAAGTCTAGCTTAGGATTTTTTTTTCCCCTTAAATATATGTTCAATTCATTTCAAAAATTTATTCAGTCCAAACAACAAGGCATTAATGTCTTGCTAACGGTGAAACAATAATTGCTTCAACTTGAGAAATTTTGTGATTGAGTTATGAACTTGAGAGGAAGATATGTCTGGCATGGCATAGTTTTGATGTTGTACCATGTTAGTAATGAAAGGAAGATAATTAATCCCTTGATATAACTTTCCAGAATTTTTAGTGGCTTTGTAGTTTCGGGAATGAAATGTTGATTTTGGGCTGTTTTTAGTGTTTTGAAATTTTGAATGATGAATTACTATAAAAACTTTAGCGTATAGACCTTATTAGGCTTGTAGGTGACACTAAATAACTGAAAGTACTCGAGTATTTGGCGCTCTTATAGTGATGAGACTGCCTTTTGTGGGATATGGAGGGTGCAATACGTGGATTCTTCTTGCATCTCAAAGTTTGATAATTCAATTGACAATTGTTGGGAAATGAGTATGTAGGGAGAAAATAACTTGGGCAGAAATGTAAAATCAAGTAAAAATTAATCAATTGTTAGGAAAGTTTTTGTTTTTGTTTTTGGTTTTTTTTTTTTAATACTATGACGGGATTGCTCACTTTTTTCTATGAAGTTATTCTACCCACCAAAAACAAAACATTTTAAACGTATCTTCTAATTTGTCTAAATATAAAAAACGAAGGTTATTTGTTCGAAAATTTTAAATATTTGTCAAATTCACACAAACTTTTTTATTTACTATGTTTATTCAGCTATCAAATTTCTACGATAATCGAAAGGTTAAATATTTATGTGATAAACTATATCAATATGGATATCTATTTATAGAGAATTTAAAAATATAAATTTTGGTATTTTAATATATTTTTACGAATTTTATATTTTATAATATTTTCATTTTAAAAAGTTGAACATTTGTAATAAATTTTTGGACAATTTTGATAAATAAATAAATATATATATATATTCGTATCCATTTCAACATCTCGATTCTCGAGATGATTATCGCACCTAAAAAATCAATCACACACGAAAATAAATAAATAACGTTGCTCAAATTTAATTTAAACCAATTATAGAGACTCTGTTAACTTTAAAATAAACTAAAGGATAATTACTCTAATTCTTTTTTATAAATGTCACTTCAATGGTTTTCGACCTTGCTCTAATTATTTATGTAGAATAGCATATCAAAATGTTAAAATTTAGAATATAAAATTCAAACCTTTAAAATTAAAGTCCAAATTCTTGAAACTCTTACCATTTAAAATTGTGCATTCTCTAATTACTTGCATTTAAATAGCGTTGCATAAATCACTATTTGTGATACAAAAAATTCTACATTCGTTTACACCAAACTATAACAACTTGCTGAAATTTGCCAAGCAATGGATGTTTACTAAACTACATGAATGTCTCATTGGCTATGGTTTATTACATTGCCCCCTCCCCCGCCTCCCCCACAAAATATACGACTTCAACATTTAATCAAACCACTCGTAGTATTCTACATTCACGTACTATTGCCAAACAATTTGTTGTGTACAATTCCTTGCAACAATGACAGTCAAGCATTTCCTGATACATCCAAATGTTCGACGATGTAGTGTTGGACACGGCGCGCATCGCGCGCCGTGGACAACCAGTATAGCATAAAACATCATCAATGCCTCAAACATCTTTATATTATCAAATACAAAAGGTGATAGTAACTAATAATAGTACAAATTAAAGTAGTAAGCTACACTACTATTCTACCTCCCACACTCTCCAATCTTCTGAATGAAATCAAGTTACTTATTATTAATTATGATAGTTCTTGAGAGGAAAAAAAAAAACTAATATCACAAATAATATACTCCCTCCGTATTTATCTGCAACAATGAATACTTGATCTTTCACATATATTCTCAATTGTTGCAGATAAACCGAAAGGGATGGAGTAATAAAATATAATATAATATGCAATTTTGGAACAAGCTTAATTAAGAGATGAGTGAAATGGCAGCTGTAGTGAGATCATCAGACAAAATTATGTTGGTGGCTTCTGTTGGGTGAAAACCATCCCAAAATACATACTCAGATGCATTGCTGCAAGTTCCTGGTGATTTTGAGTTGCATAAATATGATGTCTCTAATAATCCTGTTCCACAACATGCCTTCCTTCCCTCCACAAATCCTGCAATAATTTCAATTCCAATTTAAAACCAATCATCTCATTTGATCACAATAATATATTATCATAATTGCGAAGAAACTTAGGGTGTGTTCGATTCAATAAGTTTTAATCTGGTTCAACCGGTCTAATAAAGCCTATCTATTTGTTTCTTAATTAGAATCAGGGCTAATCAGGTTTGGTCAGGTGCAATATGTTCAATCACCGTTCGGATATGTTTAGTTCAGATAAGTTCGGGTGCAATAAGAGATTGGGGCTCTCGACCGTATGAGGTGGAGGAGGAAAATCTATGTGGACGACATCCTGAAATAATCACTCTAGTTCATGTAGCCGACCTCACTTATGGAAATAAGGCTTTGATTGATTGATTGAGATAAGTTTAGGTTTAATATACAAATCAGATGTTATGAAAGTGACACATTCCATTAAGCAAAAAAGAGGTGAAAGTTGCAAAACATTAAAAGGTGTAAAGTTATTAACAGTTATGGTCTTTTTATGAAAACTCTTCTAGATTCCGTTTTATTAGTATTTTAGAGGGTGTTTGGTATGATAATCATATCATAAATGAAATGGAATTGATTTAAGAGCGGGCAGTAACAATCTATGCTACCTTTATCGTTCAAAGGTGGAATGAAAATAACTAAAGAAAATAAAAGGTGATTTTTTTTCACAAGTGTCACAAAGAAACAAACTGGGGAGATTTTGTAATTTTGTTACCCTTAAAAATGCAAATAAGTTGAAACATAAATACTTTGGTTGAATCCGTTTTACTCCTAAAATTGCTATATATACCAAACACCCACTAATTAAGGGTTTCATGATAATGGAGTAATCAAATATATACTACAAGGATAATAATAGTAGTTAAGTTGATTAATGAGCATAAAAGAAGAGTTTAATTAAGAAGTTATTACCATAATCTTCAGGCTTAGTGACCAACTGATAAAGTGGCTTGTAAATATCAAACACTACTAAAGTAAGATTAGAAAGCTGAGTCTGGAGTTGTTTTGCAGTAGAATTAAGCATATCATTGAATGTAATTGCATCTTTGTTTATGTAATCTACACATTCATTGCTGTCCTTTCCAAATATGGTGATTGCTGCTGGTAAGCATCCCAATGGAGGTAATGATGTCACCCCTACTTTTCTTGCTCCCATCCAATACAATTTCTGCACCCAAGCAACACATGCTCTTATTTGTTTTTTTATCTCACTCTTTTTTATGTTAAAAGATTGAGGCTTTGTTTGGTAGGGTGTAAAACATTTTTAATCGAAAATGATTTTTGAAGGAAAAAATTTTACAATGAAAAATTCATTTTCATGGACCTTTTCCATTGTTTGGCAGCAAAGAAAATAATTTTTCAAGGAAAAAAATTTACAATAAAAAATTCATTTTCATGGAACTTTTCTATTGATTGGCAGCAAAGAAAATGATTTTTCATTTTTAGCATTTTTTCATTGTTTGGTTGAATTGAATTGAAAATTAATTACTCCATATGCCCCCAAAGAGGCACATGTGCGTGGATGAGGAGAAATCAATTACTCGAACTCTTCATTTCACCCCACATACCTGTGTCGGATCCTCGACACTCGAAGACTTTTTTTGTGCTAAAATTATGAAAAACATTTACATAATTGCTAAGTCATACACTTGAACATGTACCCATGTCGGACATAGATACTTGAGTCTGAGTAATATAGGGAGAAATGAAAATAACTTTCTTCAGATTTTGGAGGAAATTGTTTTAAAATAGGGTTTTAAAAAAGTTTTCAGCCTATGTTTTTCACCCAATTTTTCGACCCAAACAAAACAATATAAAATGGAAAGATGTATTTTCCTAGCTACCCTACCAAACAAACCTTAAAATGCAAAGAAAAAAAATTAGTAATAAATGAAAACATACGCGAACTAAATCAGCAAATTGTTGGACAAGAACATTG
This sequence comes from Salicornia ramosissima, assembly GCA_951394345.1. Taxonomy (NCBI): domain Eukaryota; kingdom Viridiplantae; phylum Streptophyta; class Magnoliopsida; order Caryophyllales; family Amaranthaceae; genus Salicornia; species Salicornia ramosissima. The sequence goes on from OX596233.1 coordinate 52,371,992, forward strand.
GAGAAAGCTTCAGGAGAGTAGAGCTTGTAAAGAAGAGGATTAATGTAATAGTTTTGAAGGAAATCACTGCTTCCTGCACTTATTAGATACACTCCTCCTCTTATTATTGATGTTGCATTGTTTTTTCCTGCTATTGCCTCTATTTTTTTCTGGTAGTCCATGTAGTGTTCTAGTTGTTGTTTCAATGAAATTGTGCCCTTCAAAAGTAACAAAAAATAATCAAGTATCAAATAATGCAACTTTTGAAGCCCAAAAGAAAAAAACATAGGCAAAATTCTAGGAGTATTAATTACTAGAATATGATTTCTGATAGATAGAGTATATAACATATTTCTGGGCCTCAACTATCAACAAAAATTAATTTCACTTACATATATCAAATAACAAAAATTAAGTTTCAAATAATAACATTCTAGTAGTATATGACGGGAATTAAATTCCCAGTTTATCACAATATCAAATAGCGTATTTGTAATTTTATTGAAAATACCCTTAAATTCCTCTTTTTTTTGTGGCCGGATATATATTAATATTATGCCCTCGATATTTACCAAAATTACTACAAATTGTCATTGTGAGAAACAATTTTGATTGAGAAACGAGGCATTGGTTGTGCATGACTAAATGACTTTACTTACATATATCTTTGGAGTGCTTGCATGGTAGCCTGAAGAAGCAGAGGCAAAATTGGCTCCAATCAACAAATTTTTTCCCGTGGCTTCTGTGCTCAGGTATGCTGGTTGGTATGTTGTAAATCCTATGGTGTCGGCTGTTTATTTATTAATTTATATATTTTTATGGCACCAACCACAAAAATAATTTGAAAAAAAAAAAAAAAAAAAAGCACACACATACACACAAAAAAAAAAAAAAAAAAAAAAAATGTTAGTTTTCTTGATTATAAGCAATTAATTAAGCATAGGTAGGTTTTAAGTGAATCAAAACGTCCAAATTAAAACACACAAATTAACAATGTTGTTATTGCTTATAACAAGGGTAATATTGATGTTTTATACTTTTATGTTTAATGAAGTGATTGTTTCTAATCGTGTTGCCATCTATCTAGGAAATATGTTTTTTCTTAGCGTTCTTTATAGCTCTGGTTCTTAGCTTCTTATAAAGTTATAATGGTCAAATGGCCAAAGTTTTCACTTCCTTATTAGCTTTTTAAGGTAGTCTAATGCCTAATTTTTCATCCAAGGCTCCGTTTACTAGAGCGTAAAATGTTTTCCTTGAAAATATATTTCCCATTTTACATTGTTTACTTTGAGTGAAAAAATAAAATGTAAAATTTGGAGTGAAAATTCATTTTACACCACAGTTGAAACATTTTCCCTCAAATTTGGGAGTAAAACATATTTTCTGTGCAAGTAAACATTGGAAAACTTCTATGAAAATGAGTTTTCCGATATAAAATGTTTTTCATGGAAAATTATTTTACATCGAAAACGTTTTACACCAAAGTAAACAGATCCTTAGTTTTAGTGCTTTTTTCCTCTTAACTATTGGCCTTTTCATAATTAATTACTACCATTCTAGTCCTCTTTAGCAAATATGTTATAAAAAAAAAAAAAAAAAAAAAAAAAAAAACAAGATTAGGTAATCAAACAACATGTAAAACTAGTGAACTAAAACCGCCAATAACCAGTTGTCAAACAACGACATTATCTTTACCTTTTTTAATTTTTCCATTTTATTATATTCAAGTTATTATTACTTAGATTATAACCATTTGTAGACTTTTTTTGTTAGCCCCAGTCCCACCAATATCGATATATGCCAAAAAAAAAATAAAAAATCCTTATTTATTGTACACTTTTAATTTCCTCAAAAAAATGTCAATCAAACTGTCTCACTATAGGGGGGCATTTCACATTCTCACTAAGGATACTAATGATGAGATCATATCAGACCAGCCCCAACTCCTGCTTTCTTTAATCTAAATAATTGCAACACTTTTACCAAAAAGTACGTAAACCTCTCATTTTTGCAAGCAAGCTTAAAACATATTACCATATATAAGACACATTGCATAAATCATAAATAATACTCCATATATAGTCCATAATATAATTAACATATAGAGCAGTAATAAAAATAATTAAAGCAGGAGAAATATAATATAAAAAAGAGAAAAAGTAAAAAAAAAAAAAAAAAAAAAAAAAAAAAAAACAGACCAGTAAGATCAGTAGCAAGTTTGCCATTGCAAAACCTTCCAGTAGGCTTATGGTGAGAAAGATCTCTACCATAAGGCAAGAAATTTGACTTCACAATTGTATGAAGATCATTGTTATTCCCCACATCAACTATTGAATCTCCAAATATGAACAATGCTGGTACTATTGGCTGCCCTTTTACTCCTTTTATTTTTACCACTAATAATAAAACCATTATAATTATAATGCATTTTCCTCCTAATTTATTATAATTACTCTTCAATTTCCCCATTTTCTTTCTTTTTTGGTGGTTTAATTATTTTAATTGTTTAGTTTTTGAGAATTTACAGAGTACTTATTTTGTATATATATAGCATTTTAAAAAGGAATTGTTAATTGTTGGTTGGTAATTTAACAAGGGATAAGAAACCTAATCATTTCTTCCATCAAAAAAATAAAAAAAAAAAACATAATCATTTCCAGCTTTTGCTACTAATTGGAGTAATGAAGTGATGTTTTAACTGTGTGACTATAATAAATTGGGTCATTTTACAATTTAACATGTAGTATGATCCATGTATTGTAAGATAAGCTTCTTTTTTTTTCCCCTCTTTGTTTTTTGTTGAATTAGTCTTGTAAAATAGTGTCATTTTTTTTATTTTTTTTTGAGGGATTGATGAAGGGAGTAACATTTTTCCAACTTTATTTATTTATTTTGATAAGGAAATAAAAACTTGTTATCCTCTGGTGGAGGAGTAACCACAAGAATCCTTGCGGATTATAAGAGAAAGATTATGATCACAGGGATCATACCAGAAAGTCATGATAGAATAATTATGGCCTTTAATTTGTTGACTAGATTAGATAATCTGCCGCTTTGTTGGGTTTTCAAAAAATGTGCTTGATCGAATAATTAGATAACTTAAGTAAGTCTAGGTGAGTGTCCTAAATGCGATTTTTCCTTACCTTTATATTCTTAACATTATAACCTCCTTACAATTTCTTTCTTTTTTTTTAAAAAAAAAGGGGACGATTTTCATATACTGTTTGAGGCATCACGCACTCAAATTACGGTGCAATATTCATAGTATTCTAATCCATCAAGACAACACATATAAAATTCATTCTCTAAAAATGCGTTCTCTTTACTTTATTTAACCTGAACGTAGCGTATCTTAATTTCTTAGGTTTGATTAAATCAAACTAAAACTCATTGAATTTTTTTTATATGATTAAATCTGATCAGACCTATATTTGAGCAATAATAAAACTTATTAGATTTGATAAACCATAAGTCCATAAATAAAATTTATTCATATTACTCCGTATATTTTGATTAGATTTTATTTCAACTTATCTAAACTCACACCCTTGTAACTTTTTTAAGATGAACCGATCGTACCATATATCCTTATCATAAACCTCATTAATCTATTAGAGGGCCTTCTCTATATATGTTGAGATATTAGATAAATAAAATAAATAAAAGTTGAGATATTAGATAAATAAAATATATTTGTTTTGTTTTATTTATCTAATATCTCAACAATATATTACTCTAGTATATTTTTTAAACATTGGTGTGCCGAGAGCCGAGTTGGATATGAATAGTTTAAATAAGCAAATTCTTGGACTTGGAGGACATTCACCTAATTTAGTATTTTATGGAATAAATATTGCATAATTTTGCTCGTGCATGCCCTCATATTGTGCAAGAATCAACTACCAAATTGTGCTGCGTACTAAGGGTTTGTTTACTTCAGCTTAAATTCAATTTAGTTCACTTCAATTCAGCTTTCAATTTACTTCTCTTATAAAATATTACTTTCAGCTGTATTCAGTTCAGCTATATTCAGGTAAAGTAAACGAGCCTTAAAAAATTGTATGCATAACTTAACATCATTATTTTATTTTTTTTAATAAACAAAGTCTACCAACCCCAATTCTTATTTTTCTTTAGGTGGGTCTTGTTTTTCTTCAAATGAGTCTTATTTTTTCTTCAGATGGGTCTTGTTTTACTTTAGGCGGGTCTTGGTTTTCCTTCAGGCGGGTCTTGTTTTTCCTTCAATTGGATCTTGTTTTCCTTTACTTGGGTCAGAGAAATTGTAAAACCTCTACATTTTTTAGTGGCCCTTATTGAAGTTATAATCAATCTACTACCTCCGTATCGCAATACTCGCTACATAAGTAGATAACACGAACTTCTAGGCAAAAAATGGATTTAAGGAGAGAAATAGAGTAAAAATGAATAAATTAATTAGTCCCACAACAAAAGTAAAATTAAAAAAATAATTAAAAAAAGCAACACATGGGTAACTTTTATACTAAATACAGTAAAAAAAAATTGTTGCAAGTATTATGCTACAGCCTAAAATGGTAAAAATTACGAGTATTGTGATACGGATGTTGTAAATTGTAAGTTGTAGAATATTATAATGTATGCAGGTTCAACTTAATTAATTTATATAGAGCATATCTTAATGCAAATTTGGATCGAAATGAGTTGTTGTTCGTTGCTTCTTAGTTCTTACACAATCTTTTAAGGAAGATTTTACGTACACTGGAGTATAAAACAATGGACGATATATTTTGCAAAGAAAAGTTTGTCATTTTCTTTAAAAAGAGAAATCTATTATATAAACTATATATATATATTAAGCTCGTCATACACTATTGACTAGAATATATAGTTCAAACCATGGGCAAAAACAATTTCTTTATAGACCATTCAAATCTTCATACATGTATCAAGCTAACAATGGGCATTATTCTTGCTTTTCATTGAGGGAGAACTAATTCAGATCATTGATTAGAAACAATATATAGTGTCTCCTGACTTCGAACACATCTAATAAAATTGGAACGATGCAGAGAAGATTAGAAACAATAACCTTCAAAAACATATATGTATGATTATATTGTATGAATCATTCAAGCTAAGCTCTCTAAAACATTTTTTTGTTATGTCCTTATCTTTATTATATAAGCCAAGGGGGAGCTACGGTGTCCCCCCAGCCTAAAAATGTCTAAACTACCCTTTTAAATTTTCCTAAATACTCAAATTATATAATATCAACTAAAAAGGAAATTTTTTTATTTTTTAAAATGAAAATGTTACAAAATATATAATTCAAAAAAAATAAAATACAAACACCAAAATTCATATTTTTGAATTCTCTACAATTAGACACCGATATTGGTATAATTTTTCACACAAATATTTTCTTTTTCATTGGAATAAATCTCTATTTTATGGTGTTTCCACCTGAAAAGTTTAAAATAACCATATTCCCTTACTTATGAAATAGAGATAATTAAAATAGAAGTTAAATTCAATCAATAATCAATCAAAAATAAGGAATGATCAATCAATTCAAAGAGCAAATAATTATTTATTCCTTATAAAAAATAACAATTTTTTTTATCTTTTTAAATTAAAATATCACAAAGTTAATAATTCACAAAAATAAATAAAAGCAACAAAATTAATATTTTTGAATTCTCTGCAAATTAAATGGACACCCATATTTATATAACTTTTCACATTAAATTTTAACTTTTATATTCTATTGAAAATGTGATCAGAGATAATATATCTAGTTGTTGAAATCAAATTTTATTCAATTAAACAATCATAATCTTATTTTCAACAAACTCATAAATAATGTATACAAACTTTTATATAAAATACTCGATCATACATTGAAGCACGCATAGCGTGCACATAAGGCTAGTTAGGAATTAGGTTAGCACCCGTGCGATGCGTGGTTTTAAATTAAAAAAAAATTGTAAAAATTGTCTCAATAGTGAAATCTATGAGTTACTTCTTATTGATCATAAGTTCATCATAACCCTGTTCATTTGTTGATATGGTAAATTAATAAAATAATTTTCATAAGAAATCATAACTTACGGGAAGTAAATCTCCTAATTAAGTTCCTAGGAATTGCAAATATATTATTTGGTTAACAATGTAATAATCTGGACTTCTTAGGGATTGGTTTCTCATCGTTAATAATTAACTTGATTTTTTTTATTAGGATCTCAAATTTGGAGGAAGAAATAAATTAAACAAATAAATTACTTCTATTAATAAGGGAAAGGAGTGTCAGCAGTGTCTAAGTGGATTACTAGCCTTCCTTTATTCATCCTTTATAATTGTTAATCAAGTGGGGATTTTTTGTCATTTGTGTACCACATTTTATTTTTTGAAATCATTAATAACCTTATTTAAAACAAGTAATCAAAATTTAAAAAATGACAAGTACAATTAATTATCAAAATTATTCTTACTCAAATAAAGATATTAGTCAAGTGAAAATATTGGGTCAGACGGTCTAACCAAACAATCTGGTCAAACGGCTGACCCATATACCCACTTATAATAGTGAAAAACTTCGAGAGGCTATAACTTTGCGCTCGGGTATCGGATCGGGGCATATGATATGTCGAAATTGATTAATTTTTCGAGACGAACGCAGTTGCAAATACCCGGAGGGGATTTGGCCATCGGAAATCGCTAAACGAGGCCTCTAAAGGCCTCAAAATGCAAAAAAAGTATCCAGGTTATATTTTGTCCAAGTTAGTTACAAAATGTATCCAGGTTTTACATATTGTGTCCATGTTTACAAATGTTTCCAGGTTAACAATATGTATCCAGGTTTGTCCAGGTGTGTTCATATTTGTTCAGATTTGTCCATGTTTGTTTAGGTTTGTCCATGTTTGTTTAGGTTTGTCCAGGTTTGTCTACATATGTCCAGGTTTGTCCACATTTGTCCAGGTTTGTCAACATTAGTCCAGGTTTGTCCAGGTGTGTCTAGATTTATTCAGATTTGTCCATGTTTGTCTAGATTTATCTAGGTTTGTCCACATTTGTCCAGGTGTGTCCAGATTTTTCCAGTTTTGTTCATGTTTGTCTAGATTTGGTTTGTCCACATTTGTCCAGTTCAACAATATGTGTCCAGGTTCAACAATATGTGTCCAGGTTCAACAACATGTATCCAGGTCCAACATTATGTCACCAGGTTTAACATTATGTCCAGGTTTAACAATATGTGTCCAGGTTCAACCATATGTGTCCAGGTTCAATGATATGTATTCAGGTTCAATGATATGTGTCCAGGTTCAATGATATGTGTCCAGGTTCAACAATATGTATTCAGGTCCAACATTATGTCACCAGGTTTAACAGTATGTCCAAGTTTAACATTCTGTTTCCAGGTTTAACAATATGTGTCCAGGTTCAACCATATGTGTCCAGGTTGAGTATGACTGGTCTGACAGTAAGCTTACTGTCAGACCTGTCCGACACAATACCTTCTCATTAGTCAATTACTCAATTTCCAATTAATTTACTTATTGTGCATAAGTGAAAGGGAAAATCTATTTTAAATTTAAAAAAAAATATTTATTTAAAATGTTTTAAAATTATGTGGCAACTTATTAATTTTTTTGACAATCTAATGTTGTTGACGAATAATGTAAGATTATCCTATCGCATGTATTGCGTGCACAAAAAACTAATATATGTTAATAAGGGTAAAATGAGTGGCAATGTCGTGGTGTCCACTGTCACCTTGTCACCTCGTATCCATGCACTACTACAATAAAAGCCTAATGCAACACCTAAAAAGCGTTGCATTAGGTTCCTTAAACTGCTGCTAAAGGCCTAATGCAACACATTGCAAACCGTTGCATTTGCTGCCGTTGCATTAGGTCTAATGCAACGGTTATAGAGACCTAATGCAACGGTTTATAAACAAAAGTATAAACCGTTGCATTAGGTCTTTTGCAAATGTTTATAAAGCCTAATGCAACGGTTTATACAGTTAATAACAACCGTTGCATTAGGTCTTTTGTACTACTATGATAGCTAATGCAACGGTTTTCAAACATATACATAACCATTGCATTAGGTTTACTATTAAAAATAATAATTATTATTATTATTATTATTATTTATAATAATAAATTATTAATAATAATAATTATTATTATTTATTATTATTATAAATAATAATAATAATTATTATTATTATTATTATTATAAATAATAATAATAATAATAATTATTATTATTATTATTATAACTGTTATTATTAATGACCAAATTAAAGCATACATTATTATATTATATTATATATACATGATCAGATCACCATATACATACGTACACCACCACCAGCCACCACTACTGCAACACCACGTACTGCTCCACCACAACACCACCACAGCACCACAGTAGCACAGCAACACCACGCCAGCAGCACACAGCAGCACAGCAGCACAGCAGCAACAGCAGCACAGCAGCAACAGCACACAGCAGCAACAGCAGCACAGCAGCAACAGCACACAGCACCACAGTAGCAGCAGCACACAGCACAGCAGCACAGCAACACAGCAGCAGCACACACAGCAGCAGCAACACAGCAGTACCACCACTGCACCACCACCACAGCGGCACCACCACACCAACACAACACCACCACCACTGCACCACCACCACATCAGCACCACCACCATAGCAGCACCACCATACCACAATTGCACACCACCACCAGAACAACACTACACAAGCTCAGCCACCCACCCATTCCAACTAAACCAGGCCACCTGCAACCAGCTACAACCCAGACCAACCACCAGAAAGAAAATACCAAACTAGAAAAAACACTAAACATATAATAAACCCCAATCAATGAAGACAATTTCATTAGGCCCATTCGTAATTAATGAAGTTTAACGTCATACAGAGAGTAATTAACAAAAACAAAATACAACAGGAAATTTATATCCAACTCAACATTAATACTCTGAGTTATAGAGTTTGTCTAATCCATTCAACAAAATATAAAATCTAATGCGCCACTATTGTGTTCATACCCTACAAAAAAATAACTATACCAAGTCATTCTTCATTTATGCCTCTCCATCAGACCTTTGAGATGCGTTAGCTCCATTTTGTACCTATATCAAAACATTTAACACATTAAAAATTACTCAAGTGAAAAATTAATATAGTAGGTTTGTAATAACCCGAAATTTGGGGCCAGAAAATTTCGCGGTTATTAATGTTATTTAATTAATTATAAGTCCAAAAGGCCATTTAAATTGGACTGTTTACATCTTTTTGTCCAATCTTTTCTTCAAATTGGGCCAAAGACCCAATTTTCTTTTCTTCTTTTCTTCCTAACCTTGGCCGGCCCTCTTGATTATAATTGGGTCAATGATTTTTTGATTTAATTAATTAATGTTAATTATAATATTTAATTAATTAGATTAATTAAATTAATTTATTTTTAAACCCATTCAAAGTTTGTTGAATCATCCAACAAACTCTCCCCCTTTTTCCTTCCCACATGGCACCCTAACAACAAACATTAGGGTTTGTTGTTCTTTGGCTTTCCCATCTTTAAATAGGACCAACATTGCATACTTGATCCTATTTTGCATTTGCTCACCAAAAACCCTAAAAAAAAATATATATTCTTTTCTCTCCTTCTCTTTTCTTTTGGCCGTGTAATCTCATCAAAGAAGGGTGAATTTTGTTTGGAATTTTAAAGCGAATTGAGGTAACTTCGCTTTTCTATTTAATTTAAGGGTAGCTAATCACATAGTAAATTAGGATTATATCATGAAAATTGTAGGATTTATGTTTGCTTATTTATTCGAAAATTTCGAACCATATGAAATATTGATCATGTTATTCTCTTGATGTATTCATGTAATATTTATGAATTATTATGAAATTTCTTTTGATTATTTTATGTAGTTTATTGAAATCTGAAATTGTTGAATAATTACTTGTATGAATTTATTTCTTAATCAAATCGTGTTATTTCTTGATGAATTTTTCATGGCAGTTTCTTTGTTTTTTTATTATGAATCATGAAATATTTTGTGACAAAATTCGTCCTTTTATTGCTTGAAATAATTTAATCTTTCAAACCGGTAAAACTGTTCAGAATCGGTTTACGAATTTATTAATATACTTAATCAAATCGAATGGCTACGAAATTTTAGGTGGAAGTCAGTAATACTGTTTTAAAGCTTGTGTAATTTTTTAGTAATTTTTAAAGATCGTTTGCTATGGCAGAAAATTCTGAAACCGAATTCAGCCTAATCTGACCGGTTAGTTATAAAATCACTTAAAAATAGTAAAAGATGTTATTTTTAAACGAAATTTATGCAAGTTAAACCTTTAACCTATATTTAACATCCATTAAAATTTCCAGACTATTCGAGACCTTTAGATGGTTGATCTTAATTTAATCCTTTAAGATCAGATTGCGTAAAATAGTGTAATTTAAATTGTTTATATAAGTTTATGTGATTAATAGATGATTATTGTACTTGATTAAATTAAAGAATGAATTTTGGGTAATATATATAAATTTCGAGTAGATTGAATAAATAAAAATAGGATTTTTATTATGTTTTAGGTAATTATTGTTGTTAGTTGTTATTTTACATGATTATTTAATTTGATTTATTTGATGTTTGATGATTGTGTTTAATTGATTTAAAGTGTGAACTTTTGCTAAATTATATTTATATATATGTCAAGTAGGTCAAATTTATGAAAGGTGGAATTTTTATCATGTTTTTGTGCAATTTTTGGTGACAATTATTAATTATTCGAATTATGGTTAATATAATTGACTTGGTTGATTATTATATTAATGAATTTTACTTAATCATCAACTACCCCTAAAATGTCGAACAAATGGTTATTATTGACTAATTTTTAGGTTAACTATTTTGACTTATAATAATATTAGTATAATTTTAGGAACTGTCATTATTTTATTATGATTATTATATATTAAAGGAATTATAATTATTATTATTATTATTATTAAGTACCAGTAGGGATAAGTTACAATAAGAAGTTAATAAGATGTTACTAGGGATAAGAAAGGAAACAGAGTAATAGCTATACATGTCATGTTTCGGTCTCTGGCTAGGAAAGACTTGGTATTTAAGGTGGCCAATATACGTGCCGCACCTCTCTTTCCTGGGACTCCGAACATTTCATTTCCTATTACGGTCACCTAGCATTTCCCAATATATGATATGATATGATAAAGGTATAAGATATAATATAAAGAATTGAAAGATAATAAGTTAAGATCGCCCCTGCGATGATGCAAAGGTCATCAATCGGGTTAATAAGTTAAGATCGCCCCTGCGATGACGCAAAGGTCATCAATCGGGTTAATAAGATAGGACGCCCTTGCGATAACGCAAAGGTTATCAATTGGGTTTAGTCGATGCCACTGCTCACATGGGACGAACGCAAAGGTTCCCCTGCGCAGTTCTTGGTTCTAGAATATGGAGTCGTCTAGGTAGTTCTCGCAAAGGAGGACTATTTAGGAGTTATGGCCATAGCTTAGGCTTAGTTCTCGCAAAGGAGGGCTACGGGTGGGACGCAAAGGTTCACCCCGACATGTTTTAGGAAAGTTGCGAACGCAAAGGTTCGCTACGAGCTGAAGAAGACAGTCCGCAAAGATGTTAAGTTAAGATGATATAATAAGTACATATGTAAAGCTAAGAAGATATTATGTTCTTATTATAAGATTTATGCGATGATATAAGACAAGGTATGATTATATATGATAAGATATGTTATATAAGTTAAGAAGGATTATGACAAGTACGAATATGAAATGATAAGTATAGTATAAGATGAGTATAATATAAGCTAAGGTTCTGAGTTAATTTAAGTTGTATAATATAAGTATAAGTATTGGTATACTCTAAGACTTCCGTTGTGTATGAGTTCGTATTGTTGTATGTATGTAAGTATATGATTGATGGGTGTGTATTTGTACGTATTCTAACCGTATAATGCAGGGGTGGTTGTACGTACAATGTACGTAGACAATACGTATTTCTAACCGTATTTCTGCAGGTGTATTTGTATTCGTATTTTCATACGTACTTTTATACGTATTTTTATACGTATTTTTATACGCATTTTTGTACATTTATATAAAGGCATGTATTAAGTTTCTGTACAGTTTTTATGTGAATTTCTATGCTATTATGTGTTTGGTGGTCCCTCGATTAAATGGGACAGCCTAGTTACTCGCCACTGACGGTGGACCCCCCCCTCAGTTTCAGGTGAAGACGCTGCTGAATAACGGGCTATCGTGGATGGGTTTGAGTAGCCGAGAGACATAGTTGAACCGTTTAATTAGACGATTATTGATTTATGACATTTGTTTAGTTTATTATATGTTTCCAGCATGTTGGGACAGTATTTTAAGACCCTATATGTAATAATGACTATTGGATTGATATGGTTAGTTGGTAGTTTATTTAATAAAGGTTAATTCATTTACTCAACTAATCTGATTTAATGTTATTTAAGTTGGTAATGATCCGATTGTCGATTTCCCTTTGTCAATCGACATGTCTCAAAAAGTCGGGTCGTTACAAGGTTACTATCAAGCATACAAACTTTAAAATTCAAAATTAATGACTAAGGTTATTTCCTATGTTGCCAATAACGAAAATGACAAATAATACAAGGGCAAAGGATTTGGTTTCCTTGAGACTTGATGGCGAACGCCTTCTCAATGTAGTCATCAGCTCCTTTTTCATACTCATGAGTCCATTTAGGAAACTCCCGCCATGCTTTATTTCCTTCAACCATTATTTCCTAGAGGTAAATTATAAAAGAGGTAATGTATCCCAAACACACGTAATTTCCTAGAGGTAAATTATAAAAGAGCTAATGTGCTACTTCGTTACTCCATATATATCCCGCATGAAATTAAAAGAAAATGTATTCAACAATTATATAAAACCTATTATTTTAAAAATTAAACTTTAAAAATCAAATCTATACAATTAATTATCAATCATTCATTAACATAAGTATAAAATATTAGATAATAATTTTTTTCCTCCCTTTGTTTCTTGAGTTACTTTAAATACAATTAAAAATATTTTTTGAAACAAGTGCTTAAATATTTCATTTAAGATGTAGCAATGTTTAGCTTTTTCTCCCCTTGTTTCACGATTTTGGCTATGTTTCCAATGTTCAGGGTGTCAAATTTGATCCACAAGCTGGATCAGTTATACACATTGAATTGGCTAGATCAAACTCAAGGCGAACACGTAAACCAGGTGCAAGCTTTGATTTTCACATGCATTTCTCAAGATTCACAAATTTTAGTAAACAAAATGTCATTCCTCTTACTTTATAGTTCATGTCTTCCCTTTACAGGCAGTGGACCTTATGTTGTCATTGATAATAGGGAAAAAGCTGCACACAATGCTGAGGATACATCCAGTGATGATGGTAATTTCCAAAGCAACTGACAATTTGAGGGTGAATAAAATGAGAATAGCCTTGTATTTTTCTTACAGCAACATTTTAGCATTGTCTGCTACTTTGCTTCTGTTATCACTATTATATTTAGTCTCCTTATGCTTACCTAAATTTTGTTGACTATGAACATAAATTTCTAGTGACGGTTGTTTCACAGATAATGAGTCTGATCATCAAATTCAGGATCTTAATATTTTTTTTTACTATGAGCATAAATTTCTGTTGACTGTTGTTTCACAGATAATGACTCTAATCATCAAAGTCAGAATGAAGATCCTGACTCTACCAACAATATTAATCATTCCACCGCAAAAAAGTCAATGACTTAGAACATAATGGTTCATAAAGAAATATGCATTTTTTCCAAGATTGCTTTGATTGATAATATTAATCTAATATTAATCTAGCCCCAACAGCCCCCAACTAACAGCCCCCCTAGCCCACAGCAGCCCCCAACTAACAGCCCCCAACTAACAGCCCCCAACTAACAGCCCCCAACAACCCCCAACTAGCAGCCCCCCAGCAACCCCACAGCCCCTGCCACCAACACACACCCACAACATTCCACAATAACCCCACCACCAGCCCCACAAAAACCCCGACAACAACTCCCATAAAAACAGCCCCCACCCCCATGTATAACAAACAGCTCGTAAAACAGCCCCCCACAGCACACCCCCCTCTCCTGCCACCAACACATGCCCACAACAACCCCACATCAACCTATTTAACACAATTTTTACCAAAACTATTGCCCAATACACAGGAATACAAAGAACATATTAAAAATTAATGAAAATCGAAAAAAAAAAATGAAAATTATTAAAGAATTCAACAAGCTGGACGAACGTATAAAAATTAACCTAATTCTCTAATTACTATAAAAATTTCGAAATAAGGAAGAATGAAAGAATGAAATAATCCATAAAAAAAATCAATTACCTCAAAGTGAACCAACAAGCTGGACGAATTGACAAGAAGAAATATAAATAAATAAGAGGAAAAAGAATTACCTCAACCCAGGCCAAACGAGCAGTAATGGACGAATTGACAAACCACACCACGAGCAGCAATGGAGGTGATGGAGGTGAACGAAGAAGCCCTAATTAATGGAAGTGAACGAATTGAAAAACAAGAATGAATTGATGGAGATGATGGAGATGGAGATGGACGAACGAACGAAAGCAACTGAAGGAACGAACGATGGAGATGGATGAACGAACAAAAAAATGGAGAAGTGGAACAGCAGTTGAAAAAATGGAGATGGATGAAGGATACCGCCACTTTTTTGTTTTAATTTGAATCTAATTTTTTAGGATACCTCTAATGCAACACTTGTGGAATAAATGTTTTAAAAAAATACTAAATAAACTCTCTAATGCAACCGTTAGTGGGTTTTAATTTTTGATATAACATCTAATAGCTAGCAATGGTTTAATTTACTTATGTATTTTTTAATTTTAAAAACATTTATTTTAATAATTTATTTTAAGTTTTATTTTAATTTTTGATTTTATATTTATATTTATTTTTAATAAAGTTCGCCAAGAAAGTCGAGTTAAAAAACCGTCACTAGAAAAGTCGGCCGAAAAACCTCCGCCGGAATAGTCAACCCGAAAAACATTGTTTGAACAATCGGCCGAAAAATAATAATAAATGATGATAATATTATTAAATTAATAACATCAATAATCATAAGAAAAAGAATCATAAGAATGAATAAGGATAAGAATAATAATGAAATGAAATGAACGAAATTATAAATGAACTTAACTTATTAACGGATACATTAATTTAATTGTTTTGCTTAGACACCCCTAATGCAATGGTTAAATAGAGTAGTCTAATGCAACGCTTTTTTTAATACACCCCTAAGGCCCTAATGCAACGCTTATAGATATATGATTTTTTGGGTATACCCTAATGCAACGGTTGAATGTAAATTGTTGCATTAGACATTAAAAGTGTTGCATATCTAAGGCTAATGCAACGCTTGCTACTAAATGTGGCAAGAAACTGTTGCATTAGCCTAAAGTGTTGCATAAAACTGTTGCATTAGCCTAAATCGTTGCATAAAACCGTTGCATTAGATATAAGCGTTGCATCTAAAGAGTTGCATTAGACTTTTATTGTAGTAGTGATGGGATATAGGGTTCAAATCTTATTACTAAGGGCTCGTTTACTTTAGCTGAATAAGATGAGCTGAACTGAATTGAATATAACCGAAAGTAATATTTTATAAGAGAAGAAAATTGAGAGATGAATTGAACTGAAATGAACTGAATTTAAGCTGAAGTAAACAAGCCCAAATATTTCCTTTCCCTAATATGTGTAGCTTAAAATTAATTTAGTTAATGACAAAAGTAGATCCCACAACAATTGTAAACAGTGCAACTTACTAGGGACTTGGTAATAATTCACTTCAAATTTTTTATTTCAATTCCCTTATATATTGATAATTTCATAATCAATTATCAAAAAATTGAGAATTTGACATTTCCTAATTGGAAATTCCCCCTCTTTACCTAGCTCCAAACAGACAAATATCAAAGTTAGCATTAGTTCACAAGTTAATATTACAAGCAGCCAAATGTGCAATGAAATCTACTACTTCATCCATTTTTAAAAAAACACAACAATTGGGGTGGCACAAACTCCTAGATTATTTTTTTAGGGTAAAAGGAATAGAGAGAGAAAGTGAGGTATGTGATGATGTGAGAGATATAAATAAATAAAAAAAAAACTTACAAAAATGGAAGATTATTAAAATTGTTGCATTTATTTTGAAACATAAAAAAATGGAAATTATTGCGTTTTTTTAATTTCGAAACGGAGGAAGTACAATTTTAAAGGCGTAGTTAGCTTCTCACATGACTTTGTCACCTACCACCCTTCTCTTCTATGTTACATGTCGTCAAATCATCGCCAGTTATGAATCACAATTCTATTAGGGTCGGGCGCAAGGGTATGATATTGGTATTATTGAGTAGTTTTTAAATATGTAATTTTTATACTTCCTCCACTCCATAATTATTGTAATATTTGCAATTTGTCGCTATTCATGGTTGCTCACATAATTAGTTTTTGTGCTTTATACGTGTAAAAAAAAAAATCAGTCATATGATATCTCATTGGATTTGTCTCAATATTTACTTTATAAACATGCAATTTATATAATCTTTGGCAAAACGTAACTAAAAATTGTAACACCCCAATAATTCCTTCAATTTTCAAAATCCCAAGAATTATTTTAATATTATTTTTTTCATAAAATATAAAGGAATTATTAGCGCATTACCACCATGTGTGAAAATGTTTCGTCTTATTCAGAATATTGCAGCGGAAGAAAACCAAAATTATAAAATCTTTAGGAAATTCAATTATTCAAACCTGTAATAAATGTTTTGCAAACCAAAAACTATTAAGAAACAATTAACTTCATTTCAAAAGTAATTAAAAACTTTAAACAAATCATTATATAATAGTTTGAGAATGGAACACTATAAATTAACTCATTCAAATCCATACCATAATAATTGATAAATGACAAAAATAATAACAGTTTTCATTGCTCTTAATCACACCCATGTCCCCAATGGTGCACAAATTCTTGATTCAAACATCTTCATAAATCACGTGTATGATCTGCTCACCATAATGTCCGGGGGAAATTATAGGTCATATCATCACAAATCCACCAAGAAGAAAAGTGGACAAACACAAAAACACAAAGCATCCGGCAGCAAGAGCTGAGTACCAACACTGTAACTTTATAAAAGTACTTCGATAAAAACATTAGCAATGAAATTATGTATTGTGACAAATGACTAAAACATGGATATGATCATAAACATTGATATGATTATCGGGTGTTACAGGGGGGAAAGGAGTAAAAGTCTTCCACATCGAAAGTTGAAGAGAAAGAAGTCTTTTTTATATAGAGATGGATACCTAAACCTAGTAGAGGTCTTTTGTGTATGACTTCGTTTCTACATAAAAGTAAATCCTTGCGGGCCTTAGGCCTAAAGAGGACAATATCTATTAGCCATAACCCATTTTGGGCAAGAGTGAAAGCGGAGAAAGTAATATATTTTGTTACGTAAATAAAGATATTTAAATTTTTTAAAAATCGAATAAAATTATCTGATGAGAACTTATTTTTCTAATATGATTTAATTTGGACTTATTTTTTCCAAATCTATTTAGAAATAAGTAATAAGCATCTACTCCCTCCGTCCCTTAAAGATTGCCCCATATTGACTTTTGCTACTGTTCATTTGGTAACTTTGACTCTCTATAATTTTATACATGTAAGAAAAAATATAGTCAAATGGGATTTCGTTTGATTCATCTCAATGTGTACTTTTTTAATATGTAATGCTTATAATTTTTTATTATACGTATCTCAAGATATTTTCATTTAAAGATGTGTCTCGGGAGATGAGAAAAAGTAAATGGGGCAATCTTTAAGGGACAGAGAGAGTATTAAACATGGCCTAACAGGTTAAACAATCATTCAACCTGATTTTGAAATAAGTAATTGTTAACTTATTATTGACAATTTTTTAAATGAGGACTGATTGATGACAATTTTTTTTGAGGGCTTATTGTTGACATTTTTTTTTGAGGGTTTAGTGTTTGTTTACTTTAGCTGAATACAACTGAACTGAACTTAATTGAACTGAGGCCCTGTTCTTTTAGACTTAAAAGCTACATTAATCAGATCAGATCAGTTCAGACATTATTACTCTTTATTATTATTATTATTATTATTATTATTATTATTATTATTATTATTATTATTATTATTATTATTATTTCGAGCATTGTTTTTCCGGCGGTGATTATTCGACCGACTTTTCCGGCGACAATTTTCAAGCCGAGTTTTTCGGCGACGATTTTCGGGACGACTTTTCCGACGACGATTTTTGGAATGACTTTTCCGGCGATGATTATTCGGTCGACTTTTCTGGCGGTGATTATTCGACCGACTTTTCCGGCGACGATTTTCAAGCCGAGTTTTTCGGCGACGATTTTCAGGACGACTTTTCCGACGACGGTTTTCGGACTGACTTTTTCTGGCGATGATTATTTGGCCGACTTTTCCGGCGACGATTTGCAGGCCGCGTTTTTCAGTGACGATTTTCGGGACAACTTGTCCGACGACGGTTTTCGGAATGACTTTTCCGACGGTGATTATTCGGTCGACTTTTTCGATGACGGTTTTGGAGTCAGATTGAATGAAGGGTTTGAAAAGAATGAAAAGTAAAATACTGAAGAGGTGAAATGAAATGAGCTTGAGGCTTTGGACTCATTAAATTTCTGTCCCTAATCAAATCAGAAAAACTCAGATCAGATCAGATCAGTCCTAAAGAACAGAGCCTGAACTGAACTAAATTAAAAGTACAAGTAATATTTTATAAGAGAAGGAAATTGAGAGCTGAACTAAATTGAACTGAAACGAACTGAACGAACTGAACTGAGCTCTGAACTGAATTTAAGCTAAGTTCTCAACTTGTCAACATTATTGAAGGGTTTGCTTCATTGAGGTACGTTTGACATCATTCAATTTGCACTCAATTATTTTTTCAATAGCTCATTTTATAGAGTACACAAGTAAAACAAATCACAGTTTTAAATTTCATGAACTCATGGTTATTGCAAAAGGAATTACGTTAGGTCACAATTACTAGTTAATTCCTCTCATTTGTTTTTTTTTTTCTTTTTTTTCCTGAATTTACACTTGAATTCAGGTTCGTTTAGCTCATTGTCAACCTAAACATAACAATCAGATGTTGAGGAAAGTAGTTTCAGAATGCTTGCAGCAGCCATGGCGAATGATGAGTCGAAGAAATTCCTCCGCCGCATCTTCCGCCGTCAATTCCATGATACTCCGTTCTCTCAAAGATCACTACCTTGAAGTCTCCAAAATGGCTCCACCTCCTGTATGATTCTGTTTTCTCTTTTAATTTCATTTCTGTTTAAACCCTAAACCCTAATTTTATGGCATTTTCCCCCTTTTTTGAATTATTGATTGATTATTCAATGAATGTGTGTTGCAGAAAGTGAATCCACCTTCAGAGTTCAAAATTGTAAAGGGAGCGTTAGATTCGAATGGTCCAGTGCTAAAAAGGAGCTATAAAAACGAGGAAATTAGCATTTCTGTTATGCGTTTAGCTAATTTTGTTTCTGATGAAGCTGATAATGTCCATGAGGATGATGATGGTGGTGGGTTTAATCAGTTGTTTGTTCATATTGATGTATCGAAGCCTGGAATGGCTAATTCGATGCATTTCCTTTGTGGTTTGTATCCTGATGCTTTGGGGATTCACTCTGTTGCTCTTCGACCTAAGTCATCTGAGGATGGATTCGTTGTCGTTCCCAATAATTACACTGGCCCTCTTTTCGAGTTAGTCCCCTTTTTTTTTTCTCTTCATACACTATTTTGTTGCTTGCATAATTATTTCTAGTATCAGTTGTGACTTGATAGTATTTGTCGATTTGATATAGCTTAGTGGGGTTTGAAGTCTTATAGAACTTCAAGGGGCTTGCTCGGCATAATTCTTACCTATTTGACTTCACAAGATTAAGATTATAGGATGTTCATAGACTATTATTCTAATGATTTGATGCATGAGAACACTGCAATTCTATGTTTTGGATCTATGATCATGAATGCTTACTTGCTTAGTGTGACTTTCATTTACTTGCTTAGTGTGACTTTCATAGTTCTATGTTACTCGGACTCGCCCGGGTACCCATGTCTAACATGGATACATGTTCAAGTGTTTGACGTAGTATTTTTGTGCAATTTTTTCATAACTTTATTCCAAAATAAAGTGTCCAAGTTAACATTGTCATACATTGTTTTTTTGCTTGTGAGGAATCTTGTTTTTTTCATGCATCATTCATTGATGACAATTATATATCAGTGCTTGGTAGAATGGTAGGGCACTATGTGAAAACACTGGTCGAGCTTTTGACTTACATTTCATAGAAACATGAAAATATCTTATCACATGTTTTCAGAGAGGTGTATGGCATTTAGCTGCCGCCTGCAAATTTGGAGCGATTGAACAGAGAAATTTGCATTAGGACGGTTGATCATAGGTTCAGAAATTTTGTTTTCTTGTACTCATCAAATTTTGCTTTCTCTTATATGCTGATATTTGTGAAGGTTGTGTTAGTATACTCTCATAGAGAACACAATCTTTTTCTTTCCACTAAACCGTGTAGTCTTGGTGGAATTTTGGAAAATAATCTTTGTGTAAAAGATATATGGCTTTATAAAAAATTTTGAGGGTTCATGGCTCTTGGTCTTTTGATCAGGCACATATTGTTTCCTACTTTATTTGGTATTGTTTTGTTTATTTGAATATGAATCAGGGATACTATAATGCATAGAACCTTTTAATGATGTTAGTAATATTTTGGGATGTCTTTTCATCTCTTGACAGAAATCTTGAAGAAGAAACAAAAGATGCCTTCCACAATTATATTGAGGAACGTGGCATCAATGAGAGCCTTTTTCCTTTCCTTCAAGCATGGCTTTATGTGAAAGATCATCGGAATCTTATGCGTTGGTTCAGATCAGTTGGTACCATTATTAGTGGACATGAGATGAACAAAGGAACTAATGAGGCAGCTGCTGCTGGAGGTGCTTGATAATCTTGTGTTAATCGCAAATTTGATATTTTGATAGAATATACACCTATTTTTAGCTTAGGTAGCAAGTGTCTCCTGCGTATTTTGCACAGCTACAGTCACTTCTAAATTTTGTAGTTTTTCGCAGTTTATTGATTATAGATGAGGAAACTCTTCTTGTTTGTGGGCTATAAGTTACTTTTTGAGTTTTTCTTATCTTATGCTTATTCCCTTAAGATAATGTTCATTCTGACACTATCAATGGCATTCATCACCACCCCAGTTGAGTTTCATACAATTCATGTAATGAACTTCATTGTGGCATCTTCAATTGAGGTATTTTTATTTTTCAGTGCTTATGCATTGCGGATGTTTCAGATGATATATATGTTGGTGGAGTTATTTCAAGCTCTAATGTTGAGGAGTTGGTTGATAATGTATATGGGTTTAGAGTGATGGACCAACATTTGGGGTGATTGTTATATTGTAATGTTTGAAAAGGTTTTTGTTGATTTTGTATTTTTCATATGATAATGTAATGGACCAACATTTGGCTTATTGTGGAGATGTACTATTTGGCAATACACCCTAGCTCAGTCAAAGCCCAACACTCCCTTACCCCCTAGTCCCATTCATGTTGCTTCCAAGATTCGAGCTCGAGTAACAAAAAGCCTGGAGCCATGCTCTGTTGGTAAAAAGGCTGTGTTGAACTGTTGATGTTTTGAGACTAGAGCTGGTGTATTGTACTCTAGTAGTGTTTTGAGATCTCTTTTCCATTATCTTTCTGTAAGAGCTAAAGGCAAACTAAAATGGTTGTAAGTGACAATTTTTTTTATATCTTCGGTTGTAAGATCTCATAACCAATCAATACCAAAAGTGATGTTACACAACCGTTTTCCAATATACTCCGTATATTCACAAGAGGTATCGCCACTGATCCTTTGTGCCCTAGGTGGTTAGGTGCCTTACAAGCTCGGAGTCATAGCTTCACATACTTCGAGAATTTCCTTCTTCTATGTCAATTTGGCTTTCTATCAACCCCTCCTCGGAACACCTGTCAGGAAATTGTGAAGATTGGCTTCACAATAACCTGTCCTCCACTTCCTATTTTCAAAGTATCAGATGGAAAGATTTCTTCCCACCATTATGCTATGAGATTTGGAAGGCTCGTAACAATGCTATTTTTTTTTTCTAATTTAATTACTAGTGAAAGGGAGGTGATACGAGCAACCCATAATATGGCTTTGGACTATTGCCAATTTGATTCACATTGTATGCCCACTATGGAGAACAACCCCTATCACGCCCCTTCTTATTGATTCTAGTATGTTGATGGTTCAGGTTGATATTTTTTTATCTCTATCAATGAGTCTTGTGGCTAGGCCTGTTTAATAAAGGCGGGGGCCCATTTAAAACCCTGGCCCGGCCCATTAAAAATTTGTGTGACCCGACCCTTGTTATAAATGGGGCGGGTCTTAATAGGGTCAACAAGTTAATGGGCCCAAGCGGGTCGGGTCGGGCTTTTAAAGGATCACTTAAATTTCTTCCCCTGTTTTTAAAAAACTTCATCTCCTGCTATCTTAGTGTCTAATTAATCTCAAACATAGCTTAATTTAGCAACTACAAAATATTAATTTGATTTAATAAGCTAATAAGTTATTAATGTCGTTCTTTGTGCAGTTTTTTACTTTGTAGTAAATTAGACGTGTAATTCTTTGTGACTATGTTTTGTAATTGCATTAAAAGAATTGAATTGAATTAGGCTTCTACCATAAGTTAATTGTATATATGCTGGCCATATGATATGGAGATTGATGATGATGTGATTATATTCATCATGTCAATTTGATGCATGTAACAATTAAAGAGAGTAAATTGTATTAGTGAGAAATTAAGAATTCTCACAGTAAAACTACTGAGAGGGAAAGCTTACAAATATATAGAAGACTTAAGGAGGCAGGAAGTTAGTTAGAGGGATCTAACTGTAGTGCAACTAACAAAAACTAATTAGACATTTCCTAACTAATTAATTACACAATTCCTAACTAATACACACTCTACTTTCTTATTAATACTAATAATGCAGAAGCTCTAAGTTCGATATCAATTTTGGTTTATTTGGGGCAAAGATACATATACAAGTAAATCAATGGTGGTTGAAGACTTAAAGTGCAATTATAAGTTTGTGTATCTAGTTTCTATGACTTAGATGCTTCTAATTCAATCAGTCAATAATGAGTTTAAGTGAGTTGCTTCCATTCAAGAATATATAACTTTTAATGCAGATGATATGGGTCGGGCTGGGCCGAGCTAAATAGGGTCTGACCCGGCCCGACCCGACCCGTTAAAGAATGTGTAAAGCCCGGTCCGATCCATCCCACCAAATATCTGACCCACCCCGGCCCTGACCCGACCCGTTGAACATGACTACTTGTGGCATAGGTGGCATTATTCGTGACAACAGGGGTGCATGGATTGAAGGTTTACATAAAGAACCTTTGTTCATGACGCCCTCCATGTAGAAATCATACCCATAAAGGAAGCGTTGGTGTTCTTCCATTAACGTAATCTCGATAACATAGTGGTGCTTACGTATTGTAAAAATATTGTTAACCTCATTTTGAAACCAGTTACTTTTCAAAGTATATATTCGAATGTGGTTAATATGTGTAGGTAAAAGAGGGCACAGTTCCAGAACTGTCAGATTCGATTTTTGACACATGAAAAGAACGTCCTAGCAGATGCAACTGCAAAGAGTAGAAGTAGTAGTAACTTAGTTAATGTAATCAATCTTATCCACAGTCCCCCTAGGTTTTGTTCTTATATTTATGAGGAGGATTATATTAAGTTTGTTGGCTTGTATAACACTCTTGTATGACTTTTTAGCTATTCATATTTCCCTTCACAAAAAAAAAAAATAAAAAATAAAAATATACTCTGTAGTAAATTGGTAACCCAATCACTTTCATGTTGCATTTGCTTGAAACTTATTAGACTTGAATTTATCTGAGTTAAATTTATCAAACTTGATTGAAATTTATTGGACTTGATAGAACTTGATTAGCTTTGATTATAAGAAATAATAGAATCTTATCGTATCTGATTGAATTTGATCAAACTTCATTGAACTTATTGCACCTGATTATTCCTTATCTGAACTAATCATTGAAACTTTTTTAAGTGAATAGAATGCACCCTTAATTAATTTATGTTGTTTATATTAGATCCTACATTTGAAAAATTATACTCTTAGTAAAGTATTACGGAGTAGAATTTCCCCTTTAGCTTTTTTTGGGGATTTATAAGCAAGAAAAAAAAAGGGTATCAGCTTTGTCTCAATATTTTCTTAAAATTTGCTTTTTTTAGTCTTTACCAAAACATATCTAAACATGTTAATAGTTTAGGCTATGTTTAATTGGTTATGATCTTACGAGATTTTTTTATTAAAAAATAAAATAAAATTGATCTCATTAAAATCTTTCTTATTTAATATGAATTTTGGAGTCAATTTGACATCAATTGTTTGTATATTAATTTATGAAACTTTTTTTAGAACCACCTTAAATGTATTTTTTTTTTTTACTTAATACTTTTTCTTTTGGAAAAAACCTACCAAATACTTTTAAATATTTTTAGGCGGAACATATCTTACAACAATCTTTCTATATTTTTAAGAAACTTTGTCACGCGTCATCGTATATCTAATATTAAATGCTTGTCATATCATCTCTATTGCTGACTGCACACATAACATGTCACTACCAGTAATGTAAAACATAACAAGCAAAAGTTACCCAAAATGAAAATTTTGGGACAAGTCTCAAATTCTAATTAATTTGTGATTTGCATGCCCACCTTTCACATGTATAATTTTTATCATTATTTCGTTTTGTTTTTGTTGTATTTTTCCCACTTCTATTTTTTCTTTTCTCCAATTATTAAGTACAATAAAAACCTTAATTTTATGAATAGGATCAATGATCAAAATAATATTACTCGTAAATTAATAAACCATATACTAGCTCCAAACAAGCTAAGCTATTATGCATTAAAGCTCGATCAAACAATTATTAATTTTCCTTATAGCTTGTTGAAACATTTATACATGATGACATGAGTGATTTTATGTAAACATATGTAATGGTACGATTTATGAGGGATGAAAGAGGTCTAATAAATTGGATATCTATATAAGGTGGAAATACTAAGTTAACAACGATGATCAGAAGCAAAATGTGGGCTTTGGGCCAAATACTCGTTAGAGTATACTATATACTCTATATAAACTTGTTCTCGACTGGGTATAATATTTACTCAACCAAGCCAGACTTCATGGAAACATGATTTTGTAGCTCTAGATAGTGTGCTCGACCAAGTATTTACTTGATCGAGTATAATATTTAGTCGATCGAGCCAAACTTCATATGAACATGGTTTTTTTGTTCTGAAAAGTATACTCGACCAAATACATATTTTACTCAGTCGATTGTAATGTTATGTAGTTAACTTGGTTTTTGGAGAGTTATTTTAATCCAAGTGAAAGGATAAAAATAACCTTTCATTAGGTGAGCTGTTGATTTTAACTCTAATGAAGGGTTATGGTAGTCTTTCATTGTGAAAGTTTGCATCCTTTCATGACCGTATGTGTTTCTATAAATATAGGAACGTGTTTACATATTTGGTAGAGAGAGAAGAAAATTCTAAGATCTTTATTTATTTATTTTTTCTCACGTTTCTCTTGCATTACTTAGAAAGATTCAATCTAAATGTTTCATACACATCCAACTAACAAAGCTTGGTTAACTTGTTTTGTAGAATATCAAATTTAATTGTTTTCTCCATTGTATCTCACTAGTTTATGCTGATATACACAAGTATTCCTAAAGGGAAGAAAAAAATCTACCTTGGAGAAACATATTTGGTCCTCTACTTCATAATTTTCTAACATAGCTTCATATTTTTATTGTTGAAAATCTTATTGTAACATTTCATATATGAATCATGCATCACATTTCTTTTCCCTAAATAGATTTACCACACACCGTATTACCTCATCAATTTCTCAAAATTTTCATATACCCATTAATATTTTCCCCTTACAAAATTTTCCAAATTCATTATTTAAGATCTTAAATAATTTATTTCCCATAATATTAAGTTCGTATAATTTAATCTTTTTTATTTCATAAAAAAAGTTGAGATTTAAGGGGCACTCTATAAAATTTACACAAGGCCTCCAACAATCTAGCCACGACCCTAGTTATATTTGTAAATAGAATTCGCAATTTTTATTTTATTTTTTTAACAAAAATCGCTCTTTTTAAACTACACATAACACATATAAGGAAAGGGGATTCTAGTAATATAGATTTGAACACAAAAATCACTTTACCACTCTTGTTGACCTTAAATTTTTTTACTTACAGCTCGTTTGGTTGTTAGTAATAAAATGTAGTAACGGTAATGAATTAAGCTCCAATTTTCTTTTCATTTTTTATTCTCGTCTATTACCATTGGGGAGGGTGGTATTTGATGGGAATGGATATTTCTGAAGAAAATTAGATAATTAAATTAGAGTTAAACTAGTTACATCATGGGAATAGATTTTGATTTTCCTTCCAAATTTAGTTATAAATTCATTCTCATTAATATTATTTATGACCGGCAACCAAACAGGTAGCAGCGGATTTTGCCGGTGAACACCGACAGTTGCCAACATTACACAAAAGATGGCATCAACCCCACAAGGCCCACTCTCATATAAATCTCAAAATTGTCCAGCTCAATTCCAGTGAGTCATACAAACTCACACGCTCCCCACTTTTCTTTTCAAACTTATTAATTTTGACAACTACATTATAAATAAACACAATTATAGTATTTTCTCCGTAACACTTTAACTGTAACAAATTAGTTAACACGGACTCTAATAGAGAACATGTTAAGTACTTCTTCTGTCCTAATTTACTTCCTCCAGTTTGACTTTGGGCACTATTCACATGTGAACTTTAACTTTATTTAATTTAATATACGTAAGAAAAAACATAGTCATGATGGATCTAGTTTAATTCGTCTCAACGTGTACTTTTCAAATTTATAATTTTTATAATTTTTTATTATATATAGTTAAAGATATCTTATTTAAAGTTGTGTCTCGAGAGGTGTGAAAAAGAGAATGTAGCAAGTAAATTGGGACGGAGTCACGGAGGGAGTATGAATCTAGATAGTTGTCAAGATAAAGTAGGAGAGAGTACATCACATTGGTATGTAAAGTTAGATATAAAGTTAGTGTCATTATAGACATTTCATGTTCAAATTTATATCGAATATGGAATGTTAAGAAATTGTTGAAGTTATTTTGTTACATTCATATTTAAAATTATTGCAGTTAAAGCGTTAATGAGGAGTACAATTATAGCATTTAATACTATTTATTATTAAGAATCATAAAGGAGAACTAATCTTTTTATGAAAAAAAAAAAACAAAACAAAACAAATCATAACCACTTTAGTATTCTCTTTGCAGAAATCCTTGCTCTAAGAGAATGTGTAAGCATTGCTATTTTCTTAGGGAATGTATCTTGTTCATATTGAACGAATCAACTTTAATTTGGCATTATTTAATGTTTTATGAAGCAAATGAAAACTCCCATTCATATATATATTAATTGTTTCTATTAATTGCTTTTTTTTAAAAAAAAAAAACCTTTCTATTAATTCAAAAATATTTTTTTTTTTGAAAAACCACCTCCTATATAGATCTGAGGAAGAAAATATATATTTGAAGCCCTAAATCTTTGTCGACAATAATCATAACTATCCAACCGTACCTAATGATTGGATGTAACTCATTTGAGGAAAAACAAACCACATACTATGGGAAATAACAACCCACAACAATGGGAAAGTAACAACTCACACAAGATGGGAAATAACAACCCACACATGATGGGAAATAACAACCCACACAAGATGGGAGAAATCAATCCACCAAAAAAATAGATCAAAAAACATCATTAAAGATGGAGAGTAATTATTCAAAGATTAAAAAACTATAAGAATAATAAAGAAAAGAAGAAATTAGAATTAAATTATTGGGACTTTCCACTGAGTAAATCGATGGAAGCCCCTTCAAAAACACCAAAGGAGCAAGAAAAATGAGAGAGAAAAGGGGGGAAAAGAAGCTGGGGCCGACTAGGTTTTAGTTTTAAGCGTACTTGTTAGATATATATAATTAATATTAGTAATATAATTTTATGAGAAGATATTGTGTCATAACTGTCAGACGAGACCAACTGGAGCTGGACACAAGTATATATTGGTAAAACCTAAACACATATTTGTAAATTAACCTGGTGAAAACTTGTTAAATCTGGACACATATTGTTAAACCTGAACACATATTGTTAATCCTGGACACATTGTTAAACCTTGACACATATTATTAAACTTGGACATATATTTGTAAACCTGGTAAAAACTTGTTAAACTTGGTTAAAATTTGTTAAACCTGGACACATATTTGTTTAACCTGGACATATATTGTTAAACCTGAACATCTATTTGTAAACCTAGTGAAAACACTTTTAACCTGGATACATATTGTTTAACCTGGACACATATTGTTAAATCTGGAAACCTATTTGTTAAACCTGGTAAAAATTGGACACATATTGTTAACCATGAATATCTATTTGTAAACCTGAACACCTATTTGTAAACATGAATACATTTGTAAACCTGGACACATGTTGTTTAACCTGGATACATATTGTTAAACCTAGACACATTTTGTAGCTAACCTGGACAAAATATAACATGAACACGTTTTTTGGCATTTTGAGGCCTTTAGAGGCCTCGTTTAGTATTTTCTCGTGGCCAAATCCCCTTCGGATATTTGTAGTTGCGTTTGTCTCGAAAAATTAATCAATTTCGACATATTATATGCCCCGATCGGGACATTCGAGCGCAAAATTATGGCCTTCTAAAGTTTTTTCCATTATTATAATGGTTATATTGGGTCGGACGGTCTGACCCAATACTTTCACTAATTTTATTTGTACCGGAGAAGAATTTACATTATTTTTCAATAAAAATATTTCCCAAGTTAATGTCTTGTTGTAATATGTTCTCAAATTGTTGTGAGAAACACCCTTACCTCAAGTTGTTAGTTAGAACTACTTGAGCTTATGACTTGCATTTGGACCTTCCTATCTTTTAGCCCTAAAACCAGTTAATGAACAGGTGGTTCTCTTACCCAATAAAAAAAAAACATATTTAGGCTATATTTAATTCATCTTATTTAATTTAAGTAATTCTTTATTTATCAAATTATTTTTAAAAAAATAGATAAGAAAATATCAAACATTCTATTTGAAAACTATTCACAAATACAAATATAATGAAAATTAATTTAAGGTAGATTTTTGGATATATAGTGTGATTTATTTGCGAAAGGATATGATATGGCCGGATAAAATAATATTTTAATTTTGTTTTACATTCACCTTTCACAATTTTATATATATATAGGGTTGGGTTCCGGTGAAAAATTTCTTAATGTGAGAAATGTGAGAAGAGATAAATACATCAACTATGACCTACTGATACATTGACCATAAACTATAGGTACATTCAAAATACACTATAAATACATTGAGTAAAAATATATAGACTTTATACCATAGATACATTGACTCAAAACAATATAAAGAGTAAGGAGGGAAAATAAACTTTAATCTTAGCCATTCATTTGTTAATCAAAGGGTTGTGATTGCTTCTCACACTTCTCACTAAAACTACATTTCTCAGATGAGTCTACTTCTATATATATATATATATATATATAAAACAAATTTAATAATAACATAAAACATAAATCGAACAAAAAGTTAAATATGTTAGTGTAATTGAATATACATACATTAACAAAAAAAAAGGTACTTAAAAAAAGGAAATTACATATATATTAAAGTTGTATGGGGTACAGTCGATATTGGGCATGCCTACATATTCAGCTCATTTAAGGACACATGAAAAAAAAGGGGAAATTTCCAGTGGTATACCCGAACTTTTGGAAATCTCACTGGTATACCCGAGTTTTTTTTAATCTCAAAGGTGTACCTAATGTTAAACATAATTCCCAAAAGTAACCTTTTTGTTTAAAAATTGTTAAAAACACTAACCATGGTTAATAAATTGAAAAAAAAAGGATTATTCCCATTGGTATACCTGAGAATTTGCGTATTCCCAGTGGTATACTCGAGTTTTAAAAAATCCCAGTGGTATACCTACATTATTAATGGAATTCAATAACCACTTTTAAAGGTTGTTTTAGGACATTAACAACCATAAAATCGGTTTTTTCTTTTTATTTAGTCAACGGTGGTTACCCGAAAAAACTAACTATAGTTAACCTAAGTATGTTTATGGTCGAATTAGTGGTGTTTAATGGCCCGAAACAGCCTTTAAAAGTGGTTATTGAATTTCATTATTTATTTAGGTATACCACTGGGATTTTTTAAAACTTAGGTATACCAGTGAGAATACGCAAATTCTCAAGTATACTAATGGGAATAATCCAAAAAAAAAAACAAAAAAAATAAAATAAAGGAAAAACAACCACAAATTGGGGGCAATCGGATCATTTTTTGTAAAATCCGACCTCAAATCGGAACCCTTAAGGATAAAAATGACCCGTAAAACCTAGAGTGGACTATTTTTTCACATAACTCAATGCGCGCAAAACGAGGCGAATTGGGAACGCAAATTGGGGGACAATCGGATCATTTTTTGCAAAATCCGACCTCAAATCGAACCCCATAAGGGTAAAAATGACCCGTAAAACCTTCAGCGAACTATTTTTTCACGTAGATCAATGCGCACAAAATAAGGCGAATTGAGAACGCAAAGTCGGGGCATTCAAATCATTTTTTGCAAAATCCGACCTCAAATCAGATCCCGTAAGGATAAAAATGACACGTAAAACCATGAGCGGACTATTTTTTCACGTAGAACAATGTGCGCAGATCGATGCAAATCAGAAACACAAATTGGGGGCAATCGGATCATTTTTTGCAAAAACCCATTAATTTAATATATTAGTAGTTTTAAAAAAAAAAAAATTAAAAGAAAATTAAAAAAATTTGTTAACCAAAGTTAAATATAACCTTAAAATAGGTATATTCCAATACATTTAACGGAATATACCTTTTAAATGTAACGGATGAGAATTAGACGTAATTTTAGGTATACCACTGGGATTAAAATAAACTCGGGTATACCAGTGGGATTTCGAAAAAGCTCGGGTATATCACTGGGAATTTCCCAAAAAAAACACATCCAATGACAAGGTTTAGTACGTCTAACAAACTAGATGTCGACATGTGGTAGTAATCTTTCACATACATGTACATGAAAGTCATCTAGAGAACGATAAAGGAATGTTAACTAAGTATGTAATGGCCCAGATTTTTCGGTATTTTTCTCTTTTGTTTATTTTTTATTTATGTGATTTTGTGTATGGTCCAAAATTTATTTTGGACTATTTATTTTATTTTATGTGAATAATTTCGATTATTTTGTTTTTGATTGATTATTATTTATTTTATTATTATTTAATTAATTAGAATTTTTATTATTTAATTTTCTAATTAGTTAATTAATATTTTTGGGCCAAATGCGATTTGAGCATGATTAGTCATGCATGAGTGCAATTAGACCAATTGATCACCATTAGGCCCATTTGAGCCCTTCTTAGTCTAAGAAAACCGGCCCCCATATGTTTAATGGCTTGATTTTGCCACTTGCCATGCATTCACACCTTAACTAACTTCTATAAATAGAAGTAGTAGTAAGCCTTGAGGATTCATTTGCTCATTTGTCATCCTTTGCCATCAAAAGTTTAAACACAAACTCTCTCCCTACCCTTTGATCCACACGCCATTTTTGGCTAATACACCATCACATTTGTTCATCATCCATTCAAACTCAAAACTTAAAGATTAATCCTCCATTGATCTTTAATTGTCTAAACACAATTTAAACCTCCATAATTCCAATCAAGACTTCTAGTTCGGGTTGGTTTTGGGCACTAGTTCGTGTGGGTTGATCGAGTGGGTGGTTCGTGGTGGCCGCGCGTGAAGGTCGTGTTCAAGTGGTAGTCGTGCGTGGTGGTGATCGTGTAGGGCAGCCGTGCAGCAGGGCCGTGCAAAAGGCGGTGGTCCGTGGTGGTGGTTGAGCCAAGCCGTTCGTGTTCGTGTTAAGGCCGGGGTTGCACCGTGTTGCTTGGGCGTGTATCTTGGGTTTCCGGGCAGCAAGTTTTTGATGTTTATTTGTTTAATCTTCAATAAGGTAACATACTATCTCAACCTAGTTTGTATACCTTGATTCATGGTATATATTAAGTGATTAGATTAGACCGTTTTGATGTTTATAACCTTGTTTTATGCGTGAATTATAGGCTGATTTGGGTGATGTTTTTGTGATGTTTTTTCATTGATTACATGTATTTCATGATTGATTATGTTAGTTTCATATTTTATGTTGATCATGTTCAAGTTTCGTGAAGTTTTGATGTTGGGAAGTTGATGAAATAGTTGTTGAATTTTGTCATGATCATGCGTGAATTTTGATGATGAATTTATGGATGGTTTCTTGGATGAGTTCTTGAATCTTGATTGAGTTCTTGAATCTTGGTTGAGTTCTTTATGAGTCTTGATAGTTCTTTATAAGTTCTTGGTCGAGTCTTTAAAGTTAAAGAAAACTAAAGATAATTAAAGAAAAGATAAAGAAAGTTAAAGATTGTTATTTGAGGTTCCAAGATTGGTTGATTTACATGTTATTCTTAAGTCAAGGCGTAAGATGCAACTTAAGTTTAACTAAGAATGTAAATTAAAGTTAAAGATTTGCTTGATTTTACTATTAGACGCCTAAATCTTAGAGTAAGATTCTAAGAATGGGTTAAGACGTTGCCCCTATCCTATCTGCGGTATTGGGATAGTTGGTGGTCTTACTATGTCGTCTTTGGATATGGATTTCCCGTAAGATGGGTTTCATGGGGTTGGGAGTAATATTCTCAATCCTGGCATAGTAGAAAGTTCGATCGTGTAAGATGCGTTCGTACGTGCATAGTCCGGTCTAGTATATAAATGATTGCGCCAAAGTTTAAATATATGTTAATTATTGGTTAAAGTTAGTCGAGTCAGCATGATTACTTGTTATGATTCGCATGTTTGGATGTTTGATTTGATTGTTTGATTTGTGCTATGATCATGTGTATCCTCGTTAGGGTGGGACAGTTATGTTACTCGCCACTGACGGTGGACTGTTGTTTATTTTTCAGGTAATTCTGATGATGGGGTTCTTGCTTAGCTTTGGGTTGGGCAAGTGCCGATGCTATTTAGATCATGTTTTGTTGTTTTACGATTCTAGTACAGACTATAGTAGCGATATATGTAATTTTCTAACTCTGACATTTATTTGGAGTTAATATTGTTAGTAGTAGTAATAATGACATTTGGGATTTCGATATGTACAATCTTGTGAGTGTTGTACTTTCGGATTTAATATATATACAATTTGAGGTTTGTTTTTAGTTTTTAAGTATTTTAGTTTGTTAGAACTGACTATTCGACTCGTCGGTTTCTTCCACACCGGTTTAAGCGAGTCGGGTCGTCACAAAGCAGTCCCTACGTTTCAATATGTGTATTACATTTGGAATTTTAGCTATTGATGTGTTCGAGGAGAGAGAAACTTTGACCATCAAGAATATTTGTTATATACTTCATCCGTTCATCTTTTGTTAGTTACGCTTTGACTTTTTTTCCTATAAAAAAATTCCAAACTGTTTGACTCGATGTATATTCATTATCTTCTACATTTCCATCCATTCCTCATGATAGTTAAGCGATTGTTCTTGTCAAATTCCCGGCCACTCCCATCACCATCACTAACTTGATCGTTGAAGGTGCGTCCCCCTAAAATTCTTCGGTATACTTGTTTCTTTGTTGTAGGATCATCTTTGATTGAACTCACGCATTCCTTCTCACCGGAACAAAAGTGATAAACTAAAAATTGACAATAATATCGATTTTTTCCAGATTACAAAGCATTGCCAAAGGCCCAAAGCTAGAGAGAAATCTAGAATAATATGGATTAGTGCCTTAGTTAATTAAACCAACAAATTGAGTCTGAGTACTTGCATAATAAGCACAAGTTACTGTCTCAGAGATTGTCCGAGATAATGCCCCTTTGATGCCTAAGTCATAAGTCTTTATATTGAGAATGAATATAAGATCAATTAATAGCTTGAAGTCGGCTTTAGAATCGAATACTTGTAAATATAGGTTGTTGGCATGTATTTATAGCCTATGCACTTTCGGCAAGTGTCATTAGGCAAAGCACGTGTGCAACATGCTTTAGAAACCATTGGGCCTGTTTTGGTGGATCCATGAAAGGTTTATTTGTTGAGAATTTATTTAGGCTTTTTATTTTGGTGGCCCATTTAGTAAATATGGACCGGACCATTATTGGTACCCAAACACTTACTAAAATAGTCATTCATTCATAAACCATCAACATGTGAAGTAAGTAAGGGTGAGTAGGACCGGGTACCCGGTCTATTTTGGGGTACCCAGACCAGACCCAGTTACAAGCAGGTCCCAGAATTTGGAACCAGACTCGGACCCCAACTCAACCGGTTCCTAGATTTTGGGACCCAGCCTTAGCTTGGAACTGGCGGGACCAGGTCCGGGACTGGGTACTCAATTCGTGTAATTTGAAAAATAATATAGCACTACTTTGCTAACGTAACTGCGGTTGAAACCGCGTACCGGATCCGTGTAATTTAACAAATAATGTAGTATATTTTACTAATTACGACAAGCAATTTCACTTGAATAATTAGTTGAGCTTTTTATGGGTTAAGGAATTACAATAAAATAAGTTAAATACGGTCCTACACAATGACTACCTAATGCAAGATCCGGATCCAACAACGTACCCAAAACCGGACCCGGTTCCACCGGGTACCCACTGGGTACTAAGTCCCCAATTTTACTATCCAGATGCGGAACCATCTTCAACCGGTCCTCTTCTTTGGACCCAAGACCAGATCCAGTTACACCAGTTCCATGTTCGGACCCACCGATTCCAGACTAGGACCAGGTCCAAAATCGGGTACCCGTTTTTTTTTGCTCACCCCTTATTACTAGTATCGAGTAACAGCACTTGCTTAAGTCGTGAACTTAATTACTTAAGCAATTAATTAAATTAAACCAACAAATTAAAAATACTAAACTAGTCATTCATTCACAAACCATTAACATGTGAACTTAGGCCTGTTTTTTTTTACTTAAAAATTACAGTAATCAGATCAGATTAGACTTAGTCAAATCAGATCAGACATTATTACTCTTTATATTATTATTATTATTATTTCGAGCATTGTTTTTCCGCTCGACATTTTCCGAAGACGGTTTTCGGACTGACTTTTTCAGCGTTGATTATTCGGCCGACTTTTCCGGCGACGATTTTCGGGACGATTTTTCCGACAACGGTTTTCGGAATGACTTTTCCGACGATGATTATTCGGTCGACTTTTCCGGTGGTGATTATTCGACCGACTTTTCCGGCGACGATTTTCAAGCCGAGTTTTTGGACTGACTTTTTCCGGCGGTGATTATTTGGCCGATTTTCCGGCGACGATTTTCAGACCGCGTTTTTCGGCGACGGTTTTTGGGACGATTTGTCCGACGACGATTTTCGGAATGACTTTTCCGGCTGTGATTATTCGGTCGACTTTTTCGGTGACAGTTTTGGAGTCAGATTGAATGAAAGGTTTGAAAAGAATGAAAAGTAAAATACTGAAGAGGTAAAATGAAATGAGCTTGAGTCTTTGGGCCCATTAAATTTTTGTCCCTAATAAAAATAAAAATAAAAATAAAAATAAAAATAAAAATAAAAATAAAAATAAAAATAAAAATAAAAATAAAAATAAAAATAAAATATAAATAAAAATATAAATATAAATAAAAATATAAATATAAATATAAATATAAATATAAATATAAATATAAATATAAATATAAATATAAATATAAATCAGAAAAATTCAAATCAGATTAGATCAGACAAACCCAGAACAAATCAGATCAGACCAGATCAGTCCTAAAGAACAGAGCCTTACTAGTATCAAGTTATGGTACAAGCGCTTAAGTCGTGAACTTACCCAATTTCAAATGTATGTACTCCGTATATTCAGTGGGCCTGAAAGAAAGAGTTGACTCGGGTGAACATTTGGAGATCGAGTTCTAACAAATACTTTGTTGATTTCTGCCTTATTTAATTACACTCTATTAATATCAGAAAAATTCAGATCAGAAAAAATCATATAAAAAATATATTAAAAGGTGAGCGAGGATTTTAGTTTGGGTGTTTAATTATTTAAAAAATGTTTATAGTGAGGTTCGAACTCGAGACTATAACATATTAATAGTATACACTTACCAACTCACCCAACATTCATTATTATCTCAAATTCCACTATTTTAAAACTTATTGTTTTATTGTTCGAGTACACTTAATGTTAGTTTATTATCTAATAATAAATTTCTAGATCCTTATTTTTTTAGGCGCAAACAAAAGAGACAATATAACTATTAATAAGGCAAAAGTTGGGTGTTGGATAAGATTTAATAATAATACTTACCTTCGATGATAACTATTTGACAAAAAAGGTAAATTTAAATCACTAATCCATACTAATTATTCATATTATTGTTCCTATAAAAAAAATATTAATATTATTGTTACAAGTTTTACCATCATTATGAAATATCTTTTGTCATATTCAAATCAAACAATGGTAGTAAGAACAACAACACCAATAAGAATATTTTTTTTTATTTTACAAATATTTTTTAAATTTAAAACACTCGCACATATTTTCTTCAAAAGGAAAAATGATGTGCATTTTTTTCATTTCAAATATTATGTAATTACTCGCCACAACATAACGTTACAATTATTAATTATGCCATGTAATTTATACTCTTCTTCTAAAACGCATCTTCTAAGCATACTTGAACCCATAATCTCTCAAGTACAAAAGCCTTAAGTACAAAAGTCACAACTTAACCACTAATCCATATTAATTTCATTATTAATTATTCCATAAAGAAGTATTATAAATTTCATTGTTAAAAATTTTTGTTGCCTTTGTTTTCTGGACTTGAGTCTCAAAATAAAAAAACGTAGTGTATAATACGATCAAATTAATGATGATGATACTTCCTCTGTTTCATTTTAGACGCATGAAAGGGGTATTTTTTGTGAAATATAAAATATTCGTTTGTTGTGTTGAAAACGAAACGGAGGAAGTCATGATGATGATGATAACCAATTTTCAATACGTTAGTGAAAGTATCAAGTTTCATATTGTGCTATCTTTCAAAATTTCGTTCGGTATTTTACAATCCTCATTATACTATATTACTTTCAAATTATAAAAAATATTGAAGATGATGAAAAAATGTATGACCTGGGACAACGCCCGAGTCTAAATACTAGTTTTATTTTATTTTATGAATATGTGGACCAAATCTAGGTCTTGCATGCATAAGAATGGCACGTCAAAGAGAAAGTCAGGAAAGATGTGGGGGTGGCTGCAGGGATTGAATTCAGATCAACATTTGGCCACCATTATATTATTTTCATGTATCTTATTAATTCATGCATGCATGCATGGCTACTCAAGATTCACACGTAGGGGACGAAGAAGGAGAAGTGGCTTTATTTTGCTGTACTTTTTTAAAAATTAGCAATATAGCATTAATTTTGCCATTTTTGGTAAAGGCCAACATAGACACCTTTTTTGAATTTTGCTTTTATGTGATACTCTTGCTGATGACTGAGTTAACGCAAGAAGTTTGAATGCACCTTACAATTGTTAGGTTATGAGTTTGATTCTCATCATACTTAATTTTCTTTAGGAAAAAAAATTACTCCTTCGATCCCTTAATAGTTAACTTGATAGCCGATAATAGATCATGACGCTAATGAGAATTAATCAGTGCACGTAGTTTAATTAGCATATGATAAAGTATACTCCGTATAATATATTTCTGGGCCTCAACTAACTATTAGCTTAAACTTTTGGTTGACATGATCCTTTAACATGGTATTAGAACCAACGTGACGAACAGAGATTACAGGTTCGAATCTCTCTTGGTTCTCCTTTCTAAGTGGAATTAATTTGTACATGGTATGATGGGCCCGTGCTACGTCTACATTTCAAGCTCAAAGGGTCTGAAACATGGAAGGAGCAAACCTTAGGAAAAATATAATTGATAAAAGTGTGAGGGAATCAACTCATAAAAACTGTTCCATTAGAATTTGGGGTAGGATTTTTGTTGGGAATCAACCCATAAAAATACTTTGTACTTGACGCGGCTGAGCTCATGTACAATTTTTTTTTAAGATAATGGGTGGGATACTAGGCCTTGGAACCGGGCCCTGCAGGTCACTCGACCCAATTTTAGCCAACACACGCATCTGTAAGGGTTAAGGAATCCTCGCAAATGCGTGGGGTGAGAATAGAACCCAGGACCTCGTGCCTGAAATTCTGAAGCCCTAACCACTAGGCTATGACTTCATCCTCAAGCTCATGTATAGTTGTATAGCCATATAGACATATAGTATACCCTCTACCCTGCAAAATGGAAGGTAAGATCTAGCTACCATCCTTTTGTCTAATCTAATAGACTAATCGAGTTATTATAAGTAACTTGTGAGTCACCTAACCCAATTTAGCCGATACATATATATCTGTAAAAGGAAGATAATGGATCATTGCAAATGCGTGTGGTGAGATTCGAACTCGAAACTTTAGGGTCGAGGTTCACAAATCTAAAGATTTAACCACTAGGGTTAAGACTCACACCTTAAAATTCAAAAACAAAGAGCCAACTATCACGTGGAAAGACTATACATAAACGAAGTATATGTGGTCCCCACATATCCAAAATGTGTTGTTTTGTATTGGTTTTTTCAAAATTTCATCCTCCCCCCCCCCCCCTCCATTTTTTCTCATATCCTATTTAATTAATTAGCTTGTGTATATAGAGACTACATACACTTGGTGTATGTGTAATAGCCACAATCGTCAAAGAGGTTTTTTGATTGCTTAGATTTCCTATGGCTACTAAAAGTCTCAAAATTCCTTTGAATTTTATTTTGGTTATATTGTTTGGTTGACACAAAATAGATGAAATGGAGGCAATGAAATTATAAAATTATTCATGTAACTTCTCAGGTTTTATCCTAGTCCCCATTGGTAAGTTATAATTCTTATGGAAATTTACTTCCTCTATTACTAACCAAACAAAATTGTTAAATTCCTATCAATTTAGCAATGAAATTTAATTCCTAAAAATTAAGAATCCATGAAATTTTTTACTTCCCTAATGAATCAAACGACATGTTTCGGACTTCAATTTCAACATTAAAATTGGGCCCCATAAATAATTAAGATTGATGGTTAAAATGAAATACTAAATCCTTAATAATTTATTTGCAATTAGGTGACATAAAGTATAAAGGAAAATTGTATACTGAATCGTTGCAAATCTACAGATGTATTATTTAAGATTAAATTTTGAAAATTTAAATATTGGTCATTGAATTTTTTTATTAAAGGAGGAAAATAAGAGTGATATTTGTTGGTCTCTTTGTACACCCTCATCAACCCTCTGTTAATAACTCTCAACTATCACCCATAGAGCGATAAATGGAGTAGTTAGGAGTAAAAATATTAAATTAAAAATCAATATTAATCATATAAATTGATGCATAATTTTAATATACGTTTCAAAATTCATACCAAATTAAAAAAATATACGTAGTAATAAATTTATACGATATATAATATTTTTTTAATAGGTTATGTAAATTGGGCGTAACGTATAACTCCTATCTCAAAAAAAAATTTTTTTGCTACGTATGAGCCACAAAAGGCAGGGATGAGAATCGATACCATGATCACCTGAAATCGGGAGGGAAGCTCTAACCACCTGAGCTATCCTTCACTTTTCAATTCCAATCTCAAATATAATTGAGTTGGCAATAGTCGAGGTTAGAGGATGTCGATCGCTGGTCTCAGAGGTAGCCAAGTGACTTTGTCACCACTAAACCAAGTTGACTCGACATATTTATAACTTTTTTTTTTTTTGCATGCAATGCGTGCGATAATAATCTTAAATTATTTGTTAACAACATTAGCTTTTCAAAAAAAAAAAAAGTTCCCACATAATTTTAAAACATTTTTTAATTAAACATTTAATTTGATTTTTTAAAAAATAATACGGAGTATAGATTTTCCCTTCGCTTATGCATAATAAGGCCATGTTCTTTTGGACTTAAAAGCTACAGTAATCAGATCAGATCAGATCAGCTTTGTTTTAATATAATACTCTTACAAAATAATACCCCACCTAATCAGATCAGTTCAGATCATATCATATCAGATCAGATCTAAAGAACAGGGCCTAAGTATTGGAAATTGAGTAATTGGTTTATTTCTTTATTTGGGTGTTGAAAGAATAATTTTAATAATTAAATTTTACAATAATTGTACTTGTCATTATTTAAATTTTTATTAATTATTTTAAATAAGGCTATTAATGATTTCAAAAATTAAATGTTATTATATGGAAGATTTTAATACACAAATAACAAAATTGTTTACCACTTAATGAAAAATTTATAAATGATGAGTAAGGACTGGATAATAATTCACTTAAACGTCGCCGCGGTCTTCCTTCTTTAGATAATACAGATAGTTATTAATTTATTATTATGTTTTTTAATGAAGACATGTATAAGCAAAAACTTGCGGCTTCGCGGATGATGATAACCATAGCGTGTAGCAAGCTGAGCTCAGAGTGGAATATTGTAATATAGGATTGGACCCCACATAATATTGTAAGATGATTATAGAGAGAGTTGTGCAGGAGAAGATAATTGTGTATTGTCTTATTCCATTAAAAGGAGTTACATATATATATATATATATACATCTAAGGTAGCACCAAAAGTCTAGGTAATACAAAAGGTTTAACATATGAAGAGTCTAAGCAACCCAAAAGACTTAAGTAATATAGAAGGACTAGGAACATGAAGGGGCAATGGACATCCATACAATAATTGATTCATAACACTCCCCCTTGGATGTCCATTATCTAGGACAATGCCTCATTAAAACCTTACAAGGAAAAACCCTATGGGAGAAAAACCAAGTAAGGGAAAAGAGTACATTATTCCATAATGCGCATGAGATGATGTTGCCTCATTAAAAACCTTACCAGGAAAACCCAGTGGGAAAAATCATGGTTAAGGGAAAAAGAGTACAGCGCGCATTAACTCCCCCTCATGAAAGCATCAATGAAGTTCTCTAAGGGAACGCATTCCAATTTGACGAACCAACTTCTTAAAAGTAGCCGTTGGGAGTGCCTTAGTAAATATATCTGCCAAATTTTCACTTGATCGGACCTTCTGTACATCTATGTCACCAGTCTTCTGTAGCTCATGTGTGTAGAAAAACTTCGGTGAAATGTGCTTCGTCCTATCACCTTTGATATATCCTTCCTTGAGTTGTGCTGTAACGACCCGACTCGCTTAAATCGGCGCGGAAGAAACCGACGAGTCAAGTAGTTATAAAACTAAAACTCAACACTTAGAAAATAAACTAACACCTCAAAATATTAGTATTAAACCAAAGATGTACAATAACCCACAACTTTGTACAAAAACTAAATCCAAAAGTCAAAAGTACTAAAACAAAAGTAAGATGCAACTCTAACTACATGCTAGAGTCTTATACAACAAATGTATATAATAAATCCTGAAACAACGTCTAACAAGTCTAATGCTAAGAAACAACTGAAATAAACCATAGAAAGCACACAAAGCGCCGCTCGCCCAACCCCAAGGCTAAGCAAGAGTATCATCGTCAGATGTACCTGAAAAACACAACATATCCACCATCAGTGGCGAGCAACATAACTGACTCACCCTAACGGGAATACACTAGTACATAGCAATAATCAAATAACATCTCACATACAATCCTCGAAGACACGAGACAACCTCAAGCTCGTAATCCAAAAATCAATCTCACCACTCGACATCGTCAATATACGACATCTCTATACTCAAATCTAACTCAGGCGCAATCATTCTAGTTCTAGACCGGACTAGGCTCGTACGGAAGCATCTTACGCAACCGAACTTCTACTATGTCAGGACCGGGCATAAGCCATACACCCAAATCCCACGAACCCAATCAATCTGGGAAATCGTGTCCCTAATCCCCAATCATTTTGAGCGTACTAGGAATAACATAGTGAGACTCCAAAACTATTCCGATACCGCGGACGGAAATAGTGGCAACGTCTTAACCCAAAACTAAGCATAAGCCATACACAAAGTCAAGGGCGTCTAGAAAAGAAATCAAGCTAAAGGTCTCATCATATCATCATCATTTCATCGAAGTTAATTAAAAACAAGAATACGCCATACTCTTGAAATTAATAACCAAAACATCGAAGTTAACCCAA
This sequence comes from Salicornia ramosissima, assembly GCA_951394345.1. Taxonomy (NCBI): domain Eukaryota; kingdom Viridiplantae; phylum Streptophyta; class Magnoliopsida; order Caryophyllales; family Amaranthaceae; genus Salicornia; species Salicornia ramosissima. The sequence continues at coordinate 52,414,747 of OX596233.1, forward strand.
GAACTGCCTATAGCCATGATCTTGAGACTAACCAAACATCATATCAACAATCTTCACTCAATTCTTTAATCATCTCAACTCAAATCTTTAACTTTCAAGATCCTTTCTAACACTTTCTTTAACTTTCAAGAACTCAAACAACCTCAAAAAGAACTCTAAAGAACTTCATCAAGATCCTCAAAGAACTCATCTATGACTCAAAGAACACATTCAAGATTAAAGAACTCAATCAGGAACTTCATTCAAGATTCAAGAACTCAATCAAGAACTCATACAAATCTCAAAATCCACACGCATGAAACCTCATATCACACGACATTTTTAACAATTTTAAATCAAAATTCAACAAAATCAAACCCAATCACCATGATTTCCAAAATATCATAAAAACATCTGAAAAATATGAAAACCACCATTAAAACATCATTAAATACTTCAAAAAATCAGAATTAAAGATTTACTTCAAAATCATGCATAAACATCAACAATTCACTCAAACATGCATTTAATCAAAGCTATAAACATAGTACTACCAATTAAGTTGAGTTAGTATGTTACCTTGTTGAAGATTAACACACAAATTCAACACACAATTGCAGTCCAAGAACTCAACCCACGCACGGCACACACACGGCCTGCACACGGCTGCACCACCACTCGAACACGAACACACCCACACGAGTGCACCACCACACGGCACTGCTGCACGGTTCCTTTGCACCACCCAGGCTCGACACGGCCTGCACGACCACCACGGCTTCACACGAACACCCTTACACAAACACAAACCCACTAATAAACCCGGAAACAACCCAACAAGTGATCTTGGTTGAAACAATGTGTTTAGGATTGTGTTTAGGATGCTTAAAGATCAATGGTGTTTGAATCTTTAAGTTTTGGGCAAGGAAAGATGATGAACAAATGGAGGTTCAATCACCAAAAGTGGCGTGAGAAATGGAAAGAGTAGAGAGTGTTTATGTGCTTGGCAAGTTGATGTCAAGGTAGAAATGGCAAAAATGAGTAAAGGGGCCTTACTAACTCTCATATAAATAGAGTTAGTTAAGGTGTGAACACAAGGCAAGTGGCAAGCCTTGCCATGCCTTTGTAGAACCGGCCAAGAGAAGCAAAATGGCCTTGTGATCCATTGGGCTAAATTACTAAATTTACATGACTAATCATGCAAAAACCGGCAGCTTGTGAAATTCAAGACCGGCGGTATGGAACTGGCAGCATGCAAGGTCCAAGACCGGCAGTAAAGAACTGCCAGCTTGCAAGCTCCAAGACCGGCAGTATAGAACTGCCAGCTTGCAAGGTTCAAGACCGGCAGTAAAGAAGACCAAACCGGCAGCTTGAAGCCTCGTCTTTAAAACTGGCAGCTTCATCTTGAAGTCTCAATTGGGCCAATTAATAAAATAATAACTAAAATAAATAATAAAAACTAAGAAATAAAACATTTCGATTAAATCGAAATTATTCATATAAAATTAAAATAAATAGTTCAAAATAAATTTTGAACTAGCAAATAAACACATAATTATACATATAAATACCGGCAAGAATACCGATAAAATCTGGGTCATTACAACCTCCCCTCCTTAAAGAAATTTCGTCCCGAAATTTCAAGGTGCGGGAGACTGCTCCCCATCGAAAAGCTCGGGGTACTTCTGCCGCATAGACGCTTCCATCTCCCAAGTCGCTTCTTCATGGTGCTGATTTCTCCACAACACCTTAACAAGCGGTACCTGCTTACGCCGCAGGGTTCTCTCCTCCCGATCCAAGATCTGGACGGGTCGCTCCTCATAAGTCAGATTCGGCTCGATTACGACCGGATCCACTGAGATTACATGAGTAGGATCATGGACATATTTCCTTAGCTGGGAAACGTGAAATACGTCATGAACATTAGCCAAGCCAGGTGGTAATGCCAATCGATAAGCCACTTCCCCAACTCGTTCTAATATCTCGTAAGGTCCCACATACTTCGGTCGAAGTTTACCCTTTTGACCAAAGCGTACAACTCCCTTGAAAGGTGAAACCTTAAGCAAGACTTTGTCACCTACTTCAAAAGCCAGTGGCCTACGTCGATTATCGGCGTAAGATTTCTGACGACTCTGAGCGGCCTGCATCTTAGACCGAATGACTCGAACCTTCTCGATAGTATCGCGTACCATCTCAGGTCCTAAAGCCACAGAATCACTAATATCATTCCAGCAAATCGGACTCCTACATTTCCTGCCATACAGGGCCTCGTACGGAGCCATTTCAATGCTAGAGTGATAACTGTTATTATAGGAGAACTCTATCAAGCATAGCATACGTACCCAAGACTGGTGATACTCCAGAGTGCATGCTCGAAGCATATCCTCCAAAGTCTGGATGGTCCTCTCAGTCTGACCATCAGTCGCCGCATGAAAAGCGGTGCTCAACTTCAATTTCGTCCCAAAGGCTTCCTGAACTGATTTCCAGAAACGAGATAGAAACCTCGGATCTCGATCAGAAACAATCTCCCTCGGAACTCCGTGAAGTCGGATTATGTCCTGAGTATATGCCTCAGCTAGACGCTCCATCGACCAGGTCATTTTCATCGGAATGAATCTAGCGACCTTAGTCAACCTATCCACAATGACCCAAATAGCATTCAAGCCATTGCAAGTGGGTAAGCTCACTACAAAGTCCACAGAAACAGACTCAAACTTCCAGGTCGGAATAGGTAGTGGCTGCAACAGACCTCCTGGTCTCTGATGCTCAATCTTGACCTTCTGACAGGTCAGACACCGAGCAACAAACTCTGCGACATCCCTTTTCATCTTAGGCCACCAGAACTGGCCTTTAAGATCCTGGTAAAGCTTATTACCACCGGGATGAACAGAATAAGGCGAGTTATGTGCCTCGGACATGATCCTGTTCCTAAAATCAGAACAGTCCGGTACACACCATCTCCCTCGGAAGCGCATAATACCATCAGAAGAGATCGTGAAACCAACGGCTTTACCTTGCCGTATAGCCTCTCGAATCCTAGCAAGCTGTGGGTCGTTCTGCTGACCCTCACGCATTTCCTGAATTAAATCAGGTTCGGCACTCATCGATGTCAGACGAAGTCTGACGGAACCACGGCTTCTACTGAAGCTCAAGCGATGTTTGCGGCTTAGCGCATCTGCAACCAAATTCGCTTTGCCCTCGCAATAGTTGAGCGTCAGGTCGTAGTCCTTAATCAACTCAAGCCACCGCCTCTGCCTCATATTGAGGTCTTTCTGAGTGAAGATGTACTTGAGACTCTTATGATCCGTGAATACTCTACACGAACCACCATAGAGATAGTGCCTCCATATTTTCAACGCGAACACTACAGCTGCTAACTCCAAGTCATGCGTAGGATAGTTACGCTCGTGCACCTTCAGCTGTCTCGATGCGTAAGCGATGACCTTCCCACCCTGCATGAGCACACAACCTAGGCCACTCTTCGAAGCATCACTATAGACTTCGAAGCCCTCTTCATCGTTTGGAAGAGTAAGAATCGGAGCAGAGACTAATCTCTGTTTCAACTCCTGAAATGCTTGCTCGCAAGCTTCTGTCCAAACGAATCGAACCTCCTTTTGCAGGAGACTAGACATCGGTCTAGCTATTTTGGAGAAGTCCTGGACGAATCGTCGATAGTATCCAGCCAAACCCAGAAAACTACGAACCTCTGCCACATTTGTCGGGCTACTCCAATCTACCACAGCCTTAATCTTAGCTGGGTCTACTTTAATGCCTTCTTTGCTAATCACATGACCTAGGAAGGCTACTTCGAGAAGCCAGAACTCACACTTGGAGAGTTTCGCGAACCACTTATGACTCCTCAATATCTCGAGTACCATCCGGAGATGTTCCGTATGCTCGGACTCATCTCTAGAATAGATCAAGATATCATCTATAAATACTACGACGCACTTGTCGAGTAAGTGGTGAAACGTCCGGTTCATCTGGTCCATGAACACGGCTGGCGCATTAGTGAGGCCAAAGGGCATCACCTCGAACTCGTAATGGCCGTATCTAGTACGAAAAGCAGTTTTCGGGATGTCTTCTTTCTTGACTGGAATCTGATGATACCCAGACCGAAGATCTATCTTTGAAAACACTCCTGCTCCTCGCAATTGATCGAACAGGTCCTCAATCCTAGGCAATGGGTACTTATTCTTGATAGTTACCCGATTCAACTCTCGGTAGTCTATGCACAGGCGCATACTACCATCTTTCTTCTTCACGAAGAGCACGGGAGCTCCCCATGGAGAAACACTCGGCCTAATGAAGCCCTTATCGATCAAATCCTGGAGTTGTGTCTTTAACTCCAATAACTCAGACGGTGCCATCCGGTACGGTGCCTTCGAGATCGGCGCTGTCCCGGGTACCAAGTCGATATGAAACTCGACGTCGCGCTCCGGTGGGACGCCTGGTAGCTCGTCAGGAAATACGTCTCTGAAATCCCTCGCTACAGGTATGTCGTCCAACAGAGACTCATTAGTCAAGTCTCGTACCTGACATAAATACACCATATCGCCCTTCTGGCGATGCTTCCTCATTTTCAAGGCAGAGATTACCTTTACTCCTTTCTTAAGGACGAACCCAGAGTAGGTAACTCGGTTGCCCTGAGATCCTCGGAATGTCACTGACTGATCTCGGCAACGAATGATTGCTCGATACCTCGATAGCCAGTCCATACCAAGTATAACGTCGAACTCCATCAGCGGGAACTCTTTCAGGTCGGCCGTCGCTTGCTCCCCTGCTATCACGATGGACACTCCTCGGAACTCTCGCTGACAAGTAAAATCCTCTCCTGAAGGGAGAGTAATAATTGAACTAACAGGAAGGCCGCCTCGAAGATTAGACCTCGAGACGAAACTACTAGCCACAAAAGAAATGGTAGCACCAGAATCAAATAAGACTAATGCTAACACACCAGAGACAAGAAATCTACCTGATACAACATCGGGCTGAACCTCGGCCTCCGCCTCGGTCATACAGTAGACTCGGTTCTTCACCGGAGTCTTTGTCGGTGCTGGAAGCTGCTTAACCTCTGAATCTGGCCTCTTCTCAGGACAAACTGTCGACTTGTGGCCTACCTTACCACAAGTGAAGCAAGTGATCGGAGAACCGTCGCACTTCTTCCCTGGATGGAAGTCTCTGCCACAGCCTCGACAACTCGAACCACCATTACCCTTATGCGAACTCGTGGTCGGAGGGGTACTGCTAGGTGCGCTGAAACGGGGCTTCTTAAACGAAGCTGTAGTCGCCGGAACCGGAGCTCTCTTCTTGCTCGAATCTTCCTCAGAAATCGATGACTGTATCTCGAGTGCTACCTCGTAAGCCTGCTGGAACGTAGCCGCTCCACTGCTGATCACATGAACTCGGATCCTCGGATCTAGCTTTTTGATGTAGCGCTTGACCCGATCCTTCTCTGACGGAATTACCGACGTAGCGAACCTCGACAGCTCGGTAAATCGATCTGTGTACGCCTGGACAGACATCTTACCCTGTGAGAGAGTAAGGAACTCCTCCTGTTTCTGCCACCGTAATTCGTCGGGGTAGAAACGCTCTTGGACCTTATCGATAAAATCGGTCCAAGACATCGCATGCAACGGCTGGTACGCATCCTTCGCTAACGTCCACCAGTTATCAGCCTCCCCACGTAAATAGTATGCGGCGATCAGCACCCTCTCGTGATCGGGGCAAAACGTCGCGTCGAAGAGCTTCCCCATCTCGCGGATCCAGCTCTCCAAGGTAGTGGGGTCGGCAACCCCGTCGTAAGTCGGAGGTCGATGACGAGCGATACGATCGAATGTCGACTGCATATTCGGCGGTTGACGACTATGGTGCGCCAAAGTAAGGATCGCCTCCTCGAGTGCCCGCAACCTCTGTCGTCCAGTACTCGACCGGCGAGGTGTAGACATGCTGAAACGCATCACAACAACAAACATAACAGAGATAGCAAGTCAGTAAAATACCCCACCAAAACATACTAGAATTAAGAAGAAAAGGAGAAAAATAGAAAGAATCCTATCCCGGTCTTTCTACCCAACTCTTCTCCCTTCACATAAATCCTGGAATTTGGTTCAATCACTCGGGAAAAATAAAGCTCTCATCTCCCGGGTTTAACTCAAATCCTAGAAACTTCATTTAAACCTATTCGGCTCTGATACCAACTGTAACGACCCGACTCGCTTAAATCGGCGCGGAAGAAACCGACGAGTCAAGTAGTTATAAAACTAAAACTCAACACTTAGAAAATAAACTAACACCTCAAAATATTAGTATTAAACCAAAGATGTACAATAACCCACAACTTTGTACAAAAACTAAATCCAAAAGTCAAAAGTACTAAAACAAAAGTAAGATGCAACTCTAACTACATGCTAGAGTCTTATACAACAAATGTATATAATAAATCCTGAAACAACGTCTAACAAGTCTAATGCTAAGAAACAACTGAAATAAACCATAGAAAGCACACAAAGCGCCGCTCGCCCAACCCCAAGGCTAAGCAAGAGTATCATCGTCAGATGTACCTGAAAAACACAACATATCCACCATCAGTGGCGAGCAACATAACTGACTCACCCTAACGGGAATACACAAGTACATAGCAATAATCAAATAACATCTCACATACAATCCTCGAAGACACGAGACAACCTCAAGCTCGTAATCCAAAAATCAATCTCACCACTCGACATCATCAATATACGACATCTCTATACTCAAATCTAACTCAGGCGCAATCATTCTAGTTCTAGACCGGACTAGGCTCGTACGGAAGCATCTTACGCAACCGAACTTCTACTATGTCAGGACCGGGCATAAGCCATACACCCAAATCCCACGAACCCAATCAATCTGGGAAATCGTGTCCCTAATCCCCAATCATTTTGAGCGTACTAGGAATAACATAGTGAGACTCCAAAACTATTCCGATACCGCGGACGGAAATAGTGGCAACGTCTTAACCCAAAACTAAGCATAAGCCATACACAAAGTCAAGGGCGTCTAGAAAAGAAATCAAGCTAAAGGTCTCATCATATCATCATCATTTCATCGAAGTTAATTAAAAACAAGAATACGCCATACTCTTGAAATTAATAACCAAAACATCGAAGTTAACCCAAGAACTGCCTATAGCCATGATCTTGAGACTAACCAAACATCATATCAACAATCTTCACTCAATTCTTTAATCATCTCAACTCAAATCTTTAACTTTCAAGATCCTTTCTAACACTTTCTTTAACTTTCAAGAACTCAAACAACCTCAAAAAGAACTCTAAAGAACTTCATCAAGATCCTCAAAGAACTCATCTATGACTCAAAGAACACATTCAAGATTAAAGAACTCAATCAGGAACTTCATTCAAGATTCAAGAACTCAATCAAGAACTCATACAAATCTCAAAATCCACACGCATGAAACCTCATATCACACGACATTTTTAACAATTTTAAATCAAAATTCAACAAAATCAAACCCAATCACCATGATTTCCAAAATATCATAAAAACATCTGAAAAAATATGAAAACCACCATTAAAACATCATTAAATACTTCAAAAAAATCAGAATTAAAGATTTACTTCAAAATCATGCATAAACATCAACAATTCACTCAAACATGCATTTAATCAAAGCTATAAACATAGTACTACCAATTAAGTTGAGTTAGTATGTTACCTTGTTGAAGATTAACACACAAATTCAACACACAATTGCAGTCCAAGAACTCAACCCACGCACGGCACACACACGGCCTGCACACGGCTGCACCACCACTCGAACACGAACACACCCACACGAGTGCACCACCACACGGCACTGCTGCACGGTTCCTTTGCACCACCCAGGCTCGACACGGCCTGCACGACCACCACGGCTTCACACGAACACCCTTACACAAACACAAACCCACTAATAAACCCGGAAACAACCCAACAAGTGATCTTGGTTGAAACAATGTGTTTAGGATTGTGTTTAGGATGCTTAAAGATCAATGGTGTTTGAATCTTTAAGTTTTGGGCAAGGAAAGATGATGAACAAATGGAGGTTCAATCACCAAAAGTGGCGTGAGAAATGGAAAGAGTAGAGAGTGTTTATGTGCTTGGCAAGTTGATGTCAAGGTAGAAATGGCAAAAATGAGTAAAGGGGCCTTACTAACTCTCATATAAATAGAGTTAGTTAAGGTGTGAACACAAGGCAAGTGGCAAGCCTTGCCATGCCTTTGTAGAACCGGCCAAGAGAAGCAAAATGGCCTTGTGATCCATTGGGCTAAATTACTAAATTTACATGACTAATCATGCAAAAACCGGCAGCTTGTGAAATTCAAGACCGGCGGTATGGAACTGGCAGCATGCAAGGTCCAAGACCGGCAGTAAAGAACTGCCAGCTTGCAAGCTCCAAGACCGGCAGTATAGAACTGCCAGCTTGCAAGGTTCAAGACCGGCAGTAAAGAAGACCAAACCGGCAGCTTGAAGCCTCGTCTTTAAAACTGGCAGCTTCATCTTGAAGTCTCAATTGGGCCAATTAATAAAATAATAACTAAAATAAATAATAAAAACTAAGAAATAAAACATTTCGATTAAATCGAAATTATTCATATAAAATTAAAATAAATAGTTCAAAATAAATTTTGAACTAGCAAATAAACACATAATTATACATATAAATACCGGCAAGAATACCGATAAAATCTGGGTCATTACATGTGCAATGCATGCTGCATTATCTTCATACAGGATTGTCGGATCTTTATTCTTGGAAGATAGTCCGCAACCTTCTTGTATGTGCTGGATTAAGGATCTTAACCATACGCACTCACGACTTGCTTCATGAATTGCTAGAATCTCTGCATGGTTAGAAGAGGTTGCTACAATGGTTTGCTTCATTGAGCGCCATGAGATGGCAGTGCCACCATGAGTAAACACATATCCAGTTTGAGACCGAGCATTATGAGGATCAGATAAATATCTTGCATCTGCAAAACCAATCATGGCTTCTTTGGACAAGTTAGAAAAGAATAATCCCTTATCTTTTGTGCCTTGGAGGTAACGAAATATATGTTTAACTCCATTCCAATGCCTTCGGGTAGGACATGAGCTAAACCTTTCTAACAAATTAACAGGAAATGATATGTCAGGTCGTGTATGGCAAGCAAGATACATCAATGCCCCTATAGCACTTAAATATGGTACTTCGGGACCAAGGATGTCCTCATTACTTTCCCGAGGGTGAAATTGATCATTATTTACATCAAGTGATCTAACTACCATCGGACTGGTCAACGGATGTGCTTTATCCATATAAAATCTCTTAAGCACCTTCTCTATGTATGATGTTTGATGCACAAGGATTCCATCTTTTAGGTGCTCAATTTGCAATCCTAGACAAAATTCCGTTCGTCCAAGGTCTTTCATCTCAAATTCCTTTTTTCAAGTAATTTACAGTCATTGTAATCTCTTCAGGAGTTCCAATGATGTTCAGATCATCAACATACACTGCAACAATGACAAGACCTGACCAAATCTTTTTATAAAAATGCATGGAAAAATAGGGTCATTCTTATAATTTTCTTTCAACAGATATTCACTGAGGCGATTGTACCACATGCGCCCCGATTGTTTCAATCCATACAAAGATCTATTCAATTTGATGGAATATTGATCTCGAGATCCATGAGTTGTTGCCTTTGGCAACTGAAATCCTTCCGGAAGTCTCATATATATCTCATTATCCAGTGGGCCATATAAGTAAGCTGTGACCACATCTAATAAGCGCAAGTCAAGTCCTTCTCTTACTGCCAGACTGATCAAGAGTCTGAAAGTAGTTGCATCCACCACAGGGGAGTATGTCTCCTCATAATCAATTCCGGGTCTTTGTGAGAATCCTTGTGCCACTAAACGTGCTTTGTATCTTAGAATTTCACCCTTTTCATTTCTTTTCCGCACAAAGACCCATTTATAACCCACTGGTTTCACACCTTCTGGTGTGCGGACTACCGGTCCAAATACTTTTCTCTTTGCAAGAGATTTCAGTTCTGCTTCAATTGCTTCTTTCCACTTTGGCCAATCATTTCTTTTTCTACACTGGTCCATGGACTTTGGTTCTTGATCCTCTTCATCATTCATGACATCAAGTGCTATGTTATATGCAAATATATTATCGACGTCGATTTCATTTCGATTTCATGTAATTCCAGACATGACATAATTTGTTGAGATCTCTTCATTTTCAGGTACCTGAGTTTCTTCTTCTTTTGTCATGTCTATGATCTCTTCTGGAGATTCATGTGTGGGTTCCTCAAACTGGCCATTATCAATTGTTGCTCCCTTTCTTTTCCGAGGATTTTTGTCTTTGGAACCCATTGGTCTGCCACGTTTCAAGTGTGGTTTTGAATCACTAGCCATTTGATGTTGTCCTTCTAGGACATCAATTTTAACAGGAGCATTAACAACTGGTATGTGTGACTTAGTCACTCTATTTGGGTCAGAAAATGCGTTTGGCAATTGATTTACTAAATTTTGCAGATGAATTATCTTTTGGACTTCTGTTTCACATTGATTTGTACGAGGATCAAGATGAGTCAATGATAATTCATTCCAACTTATTTCCTTGTCCAGCTGTTTATTTTCTCCCCCTAATGTCGGGAAAACTGACTCGTCAAAATGACAATATGCAAATCGAGCCGTAAATAAATCCCTTGTCGATGGCTCCAAGTATTTTATTATTGATGGGGATTCATACCCGACATATATTCCCAACCTTCGTTGAGGACCCATCTTAGTACGCTGTGGTGGAGCAATTGGAACATAGACAACACATCTGAAAATTCTTAGATGGGATATATTTGGTTCCTGACCCAGTACCAATTGTGATGGGGAGAACTTATGATGACTTGTTGGCCTGATACGAATGAGTGCTGCTGCATGCAATATGGCATGTCCCCAAGCAAATATGGGTAACTTAGATTTCATAAGCAACGGCCTAGCAATCAACTGGAGTCGTTTGATTAATGACTCCGCAAGACCATTTTGTGTGTGAACATGTGCTACAGGATGCTCAACACTTATTCCTATGGACATGCAATAATTATCAAAAGCCTTAGAAGCAAATTCACCAGCATTGTCGAGACGAATAGTCTTAATTGGATAATCAGGAAAATGTGCCCTTAATCTGATCAACTGGGCAAGCAATCTCGCAAACGCCAGGTGGCGAGTTGATAACAAGGATACATGTGACCATCTAGTCGACGCATCGATTAGAACCATAAAATATCTAAATGGTCCACATGGTGGGTGTATTGGCCCACAAATATCACCTTGTATACGTTCTAAAAAATTAATTGATTCAAAATTTAATTTTGCTGGTGATGGCCGAATAATTAACTTGCCTTGTGAGCAAGCAGCTGGTAGGCCTTTTATGTCGTTAAAAATAAAAGACTTATCAAAAGTAAATTTCTCCTACTCTCCAATTACAACTAGTGTAAAGGGCAAGTAAGGTTCGTATCCAACTAAGTGATTACGGGAAAATTCTAGTTTTAAAGAATCTTAGGATTCGGTTACAACGACTTTGACTCGGCTAATTGAATTAGACTCTCAATTACCAAACCACTTCAATACTCAATTAATTATTGACAAGAGTAAACTCTTGTAGTCCCCTTAATTATCTAGACAAGATAAATCGTAAATTGCCTAAAACCCTTAATGTTCAAAGAACACGCAGTGAACAAAAGCTTTAACAACGGAGACACAATAAGAACGCAATTGTCTAGAGAATACGCAATAAACAATTAACGTTTAAACAAGCTCTACTAAATTGTTCACAACAAGAATACGCTTAAGCATGAACAAGATAGTTGCTACTCGAGGTTGAACACAATAATCGATTGTGTTCAAACCCTAGTAATGATTTTGTAAAATATAATAACAAGACAAAGATCAAGCTAAAACATTCAACAAAACCAATAACAGTTCATATAAGAACAAGTAAATAATTGAAGTAAGGAAATAGTTTAGAGTTAGAGAATCCTCACAAGGAGATTTTTAGAATCATTGAAACCAATCCTAAGAACAAGTTTAAGCTACCATTTCCATTGATCAACAATGATTCTTCATTGATTCCATAATAAAAGATCAAAATTACAAACTAAATATTAAAGAGTTTTAATGTAATCTAAGGAGAAACTAGAGAGAATTTAAGCTAAGATACTAATTGAGCATGAAAAACTAGATTCAAATACAATGAGAATCAACTTTTATATTTATACTAAACTAAAATATAACCTAGAAACCAAGTGGATGAAGCCGCGTACAAAACAGAGCAGAGGGGGCGCTGGGCGTGCCATTCCTTGGAGGGATACTATGATGGGGGCGCTAGGCGCGCCTTCTTCTTGATGCTCACTGCAATGGGGGCGCTGACAACGCCCTCTGAGGCGCGGGGCGCGCCCCTGTAGACTATCTGCGCAGCTCGGACTAAAATAGTAATAACTCTCATGTTCCTTAAAGAAATAAGTCTTATGACCTACCGTTGGAAAGCTCTTGAAGAGAGCTACAACCTCCAATTTGAATCACATAAATACAATGAGTATATTGGGATATATGTCCATTTGAAGTTGGACTTACTGCAATTGAAGGTTCACAATAAGGCTTTTCTTTCCCTCTAATGCTTAATGATTTCTTCAAGTGTGCTTGGCGCATGATCAATGACTCCAACAATGCTCCTAATGATGTTTCATAGCTCAAGACTACAAGAACACATAAAACCAAACCGCAACTACAAACTACACTTATCCTAAAAAGCATTAAAAACTGTAAATTGCACTAGAACTTTACATTTCAAGCCAAACTCTCATTTAAACTCAAAAGTAACAAAATGTGCAATCTTATGCTAAACTAATTACATAAAGGAACTAAAAAGAAGTTAAATAACTCGTACAAACTGGACACATCAGTAGCACAAGAATGACTTTGAAGAATCTGCTGGCTCTTCAAAGTATGTCCACACGAATTTTCAATAATTTTTCGCATCATAACAGAACCGGGATGGCCCAACCGGTTATGCCAAACTACAAATTCATCGGTAAACTTCTGGTTTACAATAGTATGTGCTTCGACTGTATTTATCTTTGTGTAGTACAAACCAGTAGAGAATGCAGGCAATTTCTCTAAAACATGTTTCTTTCCTTGGGACATAGTTATGATTTGAAGATACTCATCATTCCCCTCATTTATTGTTTCAACATGGTATCCGTTATAACGAATGTCTTTAAAACTCAACAGATTCCTTTGGGATTTAGGGGAGTATAATGCATCAATAATTTCAAATTTTGTTCCCATAGGCATCAATATATGTGCTCTTCCAGAGCCTTCTACGATTTTTGTACTACCAGAAATAGTACTCACACTAATGCTTTGCGTTTTCAATTGAGAAAAATATATCTTGCTCTTAAGTATAGTATGAGTAGTCGCACTATCTGCTAGACACATATCTTCACCATTCATTGCTAATTGATCTCGGAGAATGTTCATTTCTAAAATTCAAATACGTAAAAGAAGGAAATAAATAAGACAATATACATGAAAACTAATTATTAATTAAAGACAAAAACAACCAAATAAAATACCATAGTAATAAATTCCATAATATGCATAAAAACAAGATAATAAAGTCCATGATACATAATAATAGTAATAACCATAGTAAGGCAATTTATCAAAAGCAAACTAGTCAAAACGATTATTAATTAGTCCAAAATAAAACATATGCATTTTAATTATTATTGCCTTCAACGGGCGGGGAAGAAATCTGCAGCTTCAAAGTGCATCATGTTATCATTATTTCCTTCAGGGATGGTGAGGAAATCACTCACATCCAGCTACATCATATCATTATTATCAAAATCTCCTTTGCCATCTTCGTACACAATATTTGTCTCTACCTTTTTCCCTTTTTGCTTTAATGATTGTTGGTAGAGATCAACGAGATGCTTTGGGGTGTGACAAACACGGGACCAGTGATAACTTCCTCCACAACGATAACATACATTTGTCACACTTTCATTTCTTTTCTCATTTTTGTTGCCACTTGTATTGTCCCACTTTTGGTGGGAATAAGAGTGCTTAAAATGACCACCCCGACCTCTAGTGGGTCCATATCCTCTACCACGACCACGGCCCCTACCACGACCTCGACCACTGCTGCTGGCAGGGTCTTTATTTGTTATTGTTTTTCCCTTATGGGTTGCAGCATTCACTTCTGGGAATGGTGCGGAACCAGTTGGTCGGGACTCGTGGTTTTTTAACAATAACTCATCATTTTGCTCGGCCACAAGCAGACAAGATATCAGTTCAGAATATTTCTTAAATCTTTTCTTGCGGTATTGCTTACTTAGGAGAAGATTATCCTTATGAAAAGTTGTGTAAGTCTTTTCCAACATTTCTTCATCCGTGATCTTTTCCCCATATAATTTTAATTTAGAAGTTATTCTGAACATGGCCGAGTTATAATCACTAACGGATTTGTAATCCTGGAGTCTTAAATTTAGCCATTCATAGCGGGCAGAGGGAAGTATTACAGTTTTCTGGTGGTCATATCTTTCCTTTAAATTCCTCCAAAGCACCTCTGGATCTTTAACAGTTAAATATTCAGTTTTAAGAGCCTCATGGAGATGATGGCGAAGAAATATCATAGCTTTGGCTTTATCTTGATCTGATTCTTCATTTCCGGCCTTTATGGTATTACCAAGACCCTTTGCAGCTAAATGGATTTCAACATCTAGTGCCCAAGATAAGTAGTTATTTCCGGTAATATCAAGGGCCACAAATTCAAGCTTAGCAAGATTCGACATATTCCACTATAAGATAATAATAAAAGTTAGGAGTTAATACATAATAATCTATATCTATCTATTATCGTCAAAAGCGGAATTAATATGATTTAGCAAATGAATAAATCATGATAATAACAAAATTGACAATTAGGTAGATTAATAGTATATAACACATAATGAAATGATTAGTCAAACAAATGGTAAAATTAGAGCAAGACAAAGTACCAAAGAAATACAATTATCAAACAAAATGGGTACATGATAACAAGAAACTAATATATAAGAAAGATACAAACATAAGGTGTAATGGATATTATTATATACTACTCATAAGAAAAAAAAACAAGTGCTAATAATACCATGTTGTTAGCGACAACTTATACAGGCAATATATGATACTATAGTTAATTGATATATCAAGAAGTATCTTAATAAAGTAATCAAATATAAGTAAGAGGAGTGGTCTTAAACTGGAAAAGTCGATGATAAGTAATAAACCTATCAAATAGTAAACCTACTAGTAGCATAAAAGGAACAGTAGACCACTACTACGTTTATATTGGCATAAAGAAACAGTAGACCACCACTACTTGATTGTAAAAGCATTATCCTAATCAAAGCCAAATGTTTAAATAAAAAAATGATGCGATTGCATATACACAACACTAGTTATACAGTTGCAAAAACATCTCACATACATAATTTATTAATCAGAATTGTGCATATTAAGAGCCCACCAAGACATTGAAAAGGACTAAAAAGTACCAGAAACACAAAGTTGATAGCATGATTCCAAAAGAAAGCAAATAGCTATAAGGCAAAATTTAGAACATAATCATCGGACATACCAGGCTGATATTATCTGATTATAATGTAATAACAACGAACCAATAAGCCTCGTGCTGTGCCGACAAGTAGAGTAATTCGTGCTGATAACGTATTAAGAAATTAAGATGATTATAGAGAGAGTTGTGCAGGAGAAGATAATTGTGTATTGTCTTATTCCATTAAAAGGAGTTACATATATATATATATATATATATATATATATATATATATACATCTAAGGTAGCACCAAAAGTCTAGGTAATACAAAAGGTTTAACATATGAAGAGTCTAAGCAACCCAAAAGACTTAAGTAATATAGAAGGACTAGGAACATGAAGGGGCAATGGATATCCATACAATAATTGATTCATAACAAAAAGACATTTGATGAATGTTAATAAATGTGTTCTATTAAAATTTTAGACATTTATTGATTGATACTCCTACATATAACTATTAAGAATATTTTTCTATCATAAATAAACCTAAATTTAAAATAACTAGTTTTAACCCAGTGGCATGCACGGGTTTCGATTTTTTTAATATTATTTAAATACAAATATTGCATAAATCGATCTATATGACAAATAGATTTAGTCTCATGTGTTGCGCGATTTATATAGTTTGCTAATAAATTTTATTAATTTAGAATCAAATAAAGTAGTCAATTTGTTGGTTTTATAATAAAAAGATCAATAGAAGGAAAGAAGAAAAAAACCAAAGGATAGAATGAGAATAACTCAAAAATATTACTAATCTTCTCATGACCCATTACAAAGCAGTAAATTTTCCTAATTTATAGAAATAAGAACATCAACTAATCCTGCTTATTATGAAGATATTCTCATGACCCATTACACCCATTATTATACGTGTAACTGTATAACAATACACTAACACCACTAACAAAAATAACAAAATGTTCCTAATTAATAGCCATTATTATTTTTAATCAATCAACTTACACATTTTTCACGGTCGTTAAAAATAACTAATTTTTGCCATGCAATGCATAAGTTGTATATTAAAAATATAATCTCAAAACAATAATAATAGTGTAGAAAATTGTAGAGTCAATGAATCAAAACATAATGCGTCTCCTAAAATTCTCTTAATATTACTATTACATAAATTTTGTTCTTTAGGTTTGAGAATTAATGTTAAACATTAAGTTGATCATAATAGTATAAAAAATTGTAGAGTCAATGAATTCAAATATAATGCGTCTCCTAAAATTCTCTTAATATATTACTATTATTACATAAATTTTGTTCTTTAGGTTTGAGAATTAATGTTAAGTATGCCTTTTGAATATGTGTAATAACACTAATCATTTTATATCATTCTCTATTGACTTTTTATATATTCACATATTTAAACAAATGTTAGGAGAGTCTAAGTTTCATAAAGTAAAATATATAATGTATTATTAACAACATATCTTCTTATTTACTTTTTATTACAAAAGATGACTGTTTCATTTTATTAATAGTAATAAAATAAACTATATTTATTGTATATTTGTTATATATAGGATATTAACAAATATTCAAATATATAACAAAATCAATTTATCTACAGGATAACCCAATACTTTCTTATTTACTGTTTATTCCAAATGATTATTGTTACATTTTATTGATGTTAACAAAATAAACTATTTTAATTATTATAGGAAATCATTAACAAAATAAACATAAATATATATATACATCAATTCTTAAGTAAATGTGAATGTTCACGTAATGTTAATATAAAATATGTGTATTTATATATATCATTCTCTATTGTCTTTTTTCACTAAGCTTACATCGTCAAAATTTAAATATGCAAGTTAATAATTTTAATTTAACAAAATTAGTAATATTATATATTAATTCACATAATGCATAAATTTTTATGCCAATAAAATCAAATTAATTGTTGTGTTTATTCCAAAAATATTTTTATAGGTTCGATTGAATAAGGCAAAAAAGGACAACCATATTAGGTTAATTGAAATGATTCCTTAAATTGATGAGTAATTCAATTCAACAATACATACTAAAAAAGAAGAGAAAGAAAGGAGTACATATATATATAATTATCAGGATGTCCGATCCGTAGTCCGCATAGATGTAACATGCAAGATAAGAAGGGTAAATGGTTAGAAAAACTTGTTATTATGATGGTTTTACATTGAATAAATAAAATAAACATACATTGATAGATGAGTACACAAAAAATAAAATGGTTTACCATAACCTCCAACACATACATACAACCATGTAAAATTGTGTACCAGCTTTATAAAAGGATGCATATATAGAAGTTGAGCGTCTAAATGCGAGCATTTAATCACAATAATTATTGCAATTAATCAGAGTTTTAATAGAAAATTAACGAAATAAGTATATATTAGTAAAAATATGGAAGGTTTTTCAAATGATAGTACCTTAAATTGAGCTCTCAAATAAATAGTAATAAATGACATTAAAATTAGAATTTGAATCATTAGTTTTATTTTAAAAAAATAGGTTTAATTAAGTAATCATTAATTGTGATTACAGAAGAAGGAATCAAACAAACAAAAAAATAGAAAAAAAAAGGAAAAACGTTAAGAAGAATACCCAAAATTTTACAATGGAATCAATTCCACAATTTCATTTGCCAGGACATTGACCTACCGGTGGGTAGTCTACCAACCTTAAGAAGAATACCCAAAAAAGAGCTTTAACAATCTAAACAAATAACATACATATCAGGAAACCCTAGAAAATTTAAAAACAAAGAGAATTTAAAGGCAAAAGAAAATTAAAAGACAAACAACATTAACAATTTACAGAGAAAACGTAAACATCAGTAACTCACCGGAAATCAAAATAGCCCTCTTGGCAGAGTAATTGAAGGATTTACCTCAGAAACAGTAATGGAAGGGTCGGGTTGCAGTTGCACTTGGGATTCCGATGGCGGTTGCAATTCGGTCGGCGGTATTTGAAGAATTTAGAATCCGGGTTTGATCCTTGGGAGTGAAAGTGAACTCACATGTCCTACTAATAGAACCACCTTAAACTTGAGATCCACTTAAACTCCTTCTGACTTCCATACCTCAACTTCTTTAGCACCATTGTCTCCAATGATGGCACCGCCCATTTTACAACAGATTGTTTTTAGTTTAATTTTTGGCCTTTGCTGTCCTGAGGCCCTAACTTTGAAGCAGTATAGCATGTTACATTGTTTTTAGTTCAAATTTTGGCCTTTGCTGTCGTTATTTTTTTTGAATAAAAAAAATAATCAGAAATTGCAACCCTTACTGGAATAAACTCTTGAACAGAAATGGAAGGATCGGTTTGCGGAACATAATTGAGGCTGCGTGCGGTTGCGATTGAGGTTGCGGCAATGCTACTGGTTGGGGCTTGATAGAGGGTTGCGGATTCGGAAGAGCAACTGTTTCATCTTCAGCCATCTATACCTCAAGCTTTCTTTTTCATAAATCTAACCCTAAAATGAAATAAGTAGTTAAAACTTGAAACCCTCAATTTTATTTGGGCTATCATTTTGTTATGGGCTGTCATTTTATTATGAGCTGTTTTGAAAAACAAAAAAACCTAAATAGTAGGGTGAGATTGTAAAGGATGGACACGTGGCAAAGGGAGGTGTCAGAGGTGGACATGTGGCAAAAAACATAGGTAGGAGCTTTAAAAAATGGATACGTGGCAAAAGAGGTGTTAGAGGTTGACATATGGCGCATAAAAGATCATGTTTTAAATATTTAAGTTTAGATTACAAATTTAAAAAAAAAAAAAACAAAATCAAGCATGCTCGGGAATTACAATTTTAGGGGTATTTGGGAAGAAACTTTTTGACTGATTTTTGACTTTTTAATATGGCTAAATAGAAAAAAAATGTTTAGTTATTGACTTTTTGGTTGGCTTAAAAGCTTGATTTTAAGCGAAAATTAAAAAGTTGCATGGAGCAGTTTTTTGTTGTCTTTGTTGGTCAACAAACTCTCTAATAAACAGCTAACCGTCATAATTAATTTTACCAAACACTTTTTCGAACAGCTGACTTAAACAACCAACTTAAAAGAACAATATATACACTCAATACTACTTTCAGTTAATTAAACAAGGTAAAAACAAACCGCGGATTTCCAAACAAGGCCTTATTAGGCTATAAATAATTCCCCACCGCCATATTTTCCATTTCCCAAACTACCCTTCCCACCTTCACATTCTGATTTCCCTCTTTTAGCACTTCCCACTTAAAAAGAGATCACTCTCTTCCTTTTTCCCATACACTAAAATTAATTAAAAGAGAGAGAAAGCTCGTCTAGAGAGATAAACGAATCAACAATGGCGTCTTCGACGAGAGTAGATCTTGATGGAAATCCTATTAAACCTATTACTATTTGCATGATCGGTGCTGGTGGTTTCATTGGCTCTCATCTTTGTGAGAAGCTCATGCATGAAACACCTCACAAAGTTCTTGCTGTTGATGTTTACAATGATAAGATCAAGCATCTTCTCGAACCTTCTTCTCTTCCTTGGTTTGATCGCATTCAGTTTCACCGCCTTAACATCAAGCAGGATTCTCGTCTCGAAGGCCTTATTAAGATGGCGGATCTGGTATTACATTTCATTGTTTCTTCATTTTTTAGGTTTTTGTTTTTATTTTTCTTCGTTGTTTTCGTTCTTCAATTTTATTTTTTTGGAAAGTTAGTTTCATTGGATTCGTGAAATTTGTGATGTCGGTGCTTGAATTTGTGCCTGTTTGATCAATAATTCAGTGTTTTGAACTACATTTTCTGCTAATTGGCGTGCTATTGCTGCTATTTATAATCCATTTATGTGGTCTAGTTGAATAAGTATGCTCTTTTGAAGTTACAAAACTTTCATTTCTGTCAATTTGGTGTTCGGCATTGCGAGTTTTACTTGATAGATGCGAATTAAGAGAATCAATTGATATATTTAAGTTACAGTTCAGTTCATAATAATGTCGGCAGTTAGATTTTTTGTGCTTGATGCTGTGTTTTTTCTTGTGTTAGACGATAAATTTGGCAGCGATCTGTACTCCTGCTGACTACAACACCCGTCCTCTTGACACAATCTACAGCAATTTCATCGATGCGTTGCCAGTGGTATGCATTTCGTTTTCATTCTACTTTTTGATGATCATCAAATCAAATCTACGTGACTCTGATTTTTATGACATTGATTTGTGGTAATGATTTTGTTTTGTAGGTGAAGTACTGTTCTGAGAACAGCAAGCGTCTCATTCACTTCTCTACTTGTGAAGTGTATGGAAAAACTATTGGTAGCTTCCTCCCCAAGGACAGTCCTTTGCGCCAGGTAAACTTTAGCTTTTGAATGACACTTTTTTTAACAATAAAAATAAAAAATAAAAAATGAAGCAGATCTATGTTCTTGCCTGTTGTTATCATATACGCGTTTTGCTAGTTTTTTAAAAGGTTTTTATTTTTTTATTCATCTGGAAACATTAATGTATTGAACTTTGAATGGGGTTGACTTGTTAGAATATTTTACTTGGAGGTGCTGTAGCTTAAATGTAGATCATTTGTTATGATGACTGAAACAAGAATAACTAATCATCACTCCACTTAATCTATCAGATTTGGCAGATATTTTATAATTCTGTGTGGTCAAGGAATTGTCTTAGCTAAAGAAAAAAATTATGCATGTGATTGATCACTCTTGTTTTGGAACTGGAGTGATCTTGCTCAATTATGCCATTATATAGATCTATGAATGCTTTTGCGTGGTTTTTAATAATCCTGACACAAGGAAATGTGTAGTCTCCATCTCCGTATGGAGTCTTTTTCTGCTATTGATAAACATTTTTTTTTATGTTTAACACACTTTGTAATCCGTGATATACATTTCAAGCTCTGTAGACCCTGCCTCTGTATCAATTCTTTGCATTGAGCATAAGTTCTGTAAATATACAGGATTCCTGTGATCTTTGAGTTGTATTGTGGAACTCTCTAGACCTTGCCTGGATAAGAATTAATATCCTTACCAAGTATCATTGTATTTGTTTAAATATTATTCAATATTCATAGCTCACTTAGCTAGGCTGGGGTTTTTCAGTTTGGTTATACTGATCGCATGATGTAAATTCTCGTTACTCCCATGATATTTTTGAATTGTCTTGACATTGTCATACTTGGTGGCTCAAAATGATTTTGGCCGTCTAAGATTCTCATACTTGATAGTGTTAAGTATAGAATTATTATCAAATGGATATCTTATTTGCAAATTATATTTTGCCATGTCGTTTGAAGGTCATTGGTGCCATTGTGGAGAAATTCATGTTTATGTTTGAGTGATTTAGGAGAATATAGAGGCATAAAGATACAAAAAGACATTAAATTCAATGAACAAAGCTATAACTTACCTACGCCTAGTGGTGATACTTACGCTTCATGTTGGCCATATAAGATACTTTTTCTTAGTTGTGTTAGAGTTCTAAAGTTGTTCATGCTCTTTTCACATTTTAAAAGTTTGTCCTCCATGTGTTAGACATTAAATTCACATGGAAACTTTTTTGCTCTCTTTAGTTTTATATGCATAAAGAAAAACATAATAATGTGGGATCATGTTTGATATGTCTCAAATGTACTATCCAAATATAAAGCTATTATTTTTTCTTATACATAATTAAAGATATTTCAGAAAAAATAAGGAAGTGGTAGCTGTTAAGATCAAATAAGTATAACCAAATTTTGTCTTACAACAGGGCCATTAAAATATTAAATTGTGATAGCTAAGAGGGTTTGACAAATTGTATTGAAAAGAACAAAGCCTCTTGATTTATATTTGCTGCTGTTACCATCTTAATTTCTTTTGCTGTTCTTCCTGAGTTACCTCATTCCCATATATTTTCTGGTTGGTCGCTTTCTCTTGGATGTTTATTTGATCTGAAGTGGTTGTCTTGGTTTGAGTTTTAAAACTAAAGCGTAAAGTTTTTTTACCTCTCACTTGTGATATAGTCAACAAAGTACTTCCATACTTATGTTGAATATAACTTCTTTTTTCCTTGCAATGGGAACAAAAATGCTTCTCTGTCCAAGCTGAAACCAGCTATTGGTTCAGTTTGCTGTAGAGTATATTGTATATTTGTATCCAAGGATTCCAAGCTGCATCCATCTGTTTAATTTGGCCTCTTACTGTGATGCTGATTGTTTAGGAGATTTTCAGCTAATCAATCTTTGCTCGCTACAATACTTTTTATTTTCAAGGAACACAATTACCTGGGTTGTTCTATTTTTAGTTCTTGAGGACATTTGACTCTGTATGTTGTGACTTGTTCATTTCTGTTCACCATGTCTTTCTACTGAGTGTTAGGTTAAGGGCCCTTTAAAATCTCTACAATGATAGAAGGACTTGGTTCATTTCACTGGTAAAGCAAATGAATTCCTCCATTTTCGTAATATGTGAAAGTAGACCCCTCATTCTTCTTTCTTTCATGCCCTGCAAACACTCTTTTCTAAAAACTAAATGGTCTTTTTTTTGTTTGTTTGAATGAATCCAAATAAACTGAATTGAAATTAATATAATGATATTATTATAATAACAATGATAACATCGCTAATTGTAATAATAATAGTTACAATTGTATCATAATAATTATGGTGCATTATACTAATAATCTAATTAATAAGAATAATAATAACGACAACAACAACAATATCTAGTATTAACAATAATGTGTGACAATCATAAACTTTATATAAATAAATTACATTTTAAAAAATAATAATATAGTTATATACTTATATAGCACAATACTTCTTCCTACTTCCATTTTTCATGTACTATGCCGATTCACATTTTATAAAAATTGATAAAAACAGCCTCAACTATCGATGGTCTTCCAAAAACAATTTTAATTATTGATTATCTTATAACAGCCGCAACTTTAGGGACTATATTACAAAAACAGTAAAACAATCTCAATTCTCAACTATTGATTATCATCTAAAAAGCATCCTACTTTAAGACCTTTTTTAGAGGACATATTATTGTTATTTTTTTTTTTTGTAAAATATCCCTTAAAGATGAGACTGTTATAAGATAATCAATAGTTGAGACTATTCTTGGAAGATAAAAAGTACTTTGGGACTGTTTTTATCAAATTTTTCCACATTTTCTAACACTAATTATATTCATTCAAATGATTTAAATGAAGGTCTCATATGACTTTTTTTTCTTGTATATTGAAAAGTTTTTAAAGGATTAATGTCAAAATTGTAAATCGGTAGAAGTTAAAGAAATGGAATGATAATAATAATTGTCACCACTCACCACAATCATAATGAACTAAACTAAATTGAAAATAAATCTAAAAGACCAAGTGTTGTTGACTTTCCTTTTTAATAATTTTTGAATGAATACAGTCAAATTAAGTACTGTACTTGTTAATCCATATTCCATTCATTGCATTAGGTTCATATCTTATTGGTCTTGTGGCCTCATAAATGTAGAGATGAACATAATCAGTTTTATTTTTTTGCCCAATTTTAGGAGTTAGGCCTATTCTGTTGGGACTGAATTAATCTGGACTGAGTTGAACGATGCAGAATCCTAGACTCATCGGAATGGAACTGAACTGAGCTGTTGTGGAATTTAAGTCCAAAGGAACAATACCTTAATGGATTAACACGATATAATAGGTTTTTAAAATGGTTGAAGTGCTTTTTGTTTGTGTGTGTGTGTGTTCATATGAGCACCGAGAGCATCTACTCCTCTTGCTTGTGTCTGAGGATATGAGCAGGCATCTTTGTTCTAACGCAGCTGTTCCATTTTTTCTATAAAAAAATCGACTTGTAGTTTATTTTCGTTGTATGTTGATGTGGCAGGATCCTTCATACTATGTTCTCAAAGAAGATGAGTCTCCCTGCATTTTTGGCTCCATTGAGAAACAGAGATGGTCCTATGCATGTGCAAAACAATTGATTGAGAGGCTTGTCTATGGTAACTATTATTTCTCTCAATTTCTGCCCTCTGTTGGACATTATCTGGCATTAAATCCCGATACTTCATTCCACTGATATTTTTTTGTCCTGTATTTTTGTTACAGCGGAGGGTGCTGAAAATGGCCTTGAGTTCACAATTGTGAGACCTTTCAACTGGATAGGCCCCAGGATGGATTTCATCCCTGGTATTGATGGCCCAAGTGAAGGTGTCCCAAGAGTTTTGGCTTGCTTCAGCAATGTATGTTCTTTTGGTTTTGTACTGATTAAATTCTATGCATTCCGGGCTGTTCTATCCCATTGTTCCTTTTTTAGGGGTAACGGCTTATACGTCCTTGTCTTGCAGAACCTGCTGCGCCGTGAGCCACTAAAGCTTGTGGATGGTGGTCAATCCCAGAGAACTTTCATTTATATCAATGATGCCATTGAAGCTGTACTCTTGATGATTGTATGTTCACACATGTCCTCAATAACTAGTACCATTTCCCTTGTGAGATAGTCTTTTGGTCTCACAAGACCTTTAAGAAAAAAAAACCTGCTACTTTTATCATAAATCCTTAAATTTTTACATAAATAGTAAGATTTATATAAAAAATAATGGTTTTGCGCTTAAAAGACACAATATTGAAGAAAAAAGTTACCTTGTCATATGGTCTATGTGCCGAATAATTAGTCCTTTCCAATCTCCATGGCTTTGAGAAACTGTAGTTTAGGATAGATTTGGCATGAGAAGGTTATATAAAGTATAATGTCTTATACAGGAAAATCCAGGCAGAGCCAATGGTCATATCTTCAATGTTGGCAACCCTAACAATGAAGTCACTGTTCGACAGCTTGCTGAAATGATGACCAAGGTAAATGCGAGGGCTTCTATGCAGTCTGTGCTGAGCTTGCCATCATCAACTACCTTGTGCTTAAACTTCTGCCCTTTGTTCTTTGTAGGTTTATTCCAAGGTCAGTGGAGAATCAGAAATGGAAACACCTACTATTGATGTAAGCTCAGAGGAGTTCTATGGTGTAGGATACGATGACAGTGACAAGAGAATCCCAGACATGACAATCATTAACAAACAGCTTGGTACGGTACTTTTTTTTTTTTTCTGGAATACAAATTTATCTCTTGTATTTGTTCTGTACAATGTACATGTGACGGAGGATCTCATTGTTCGATCCTATTGTTTTCAGGTTGGAACCCCAAGACATCTCTGTGGGATTTGCTTGAATCAACACTCACATACCAACATAGGACATATGCAGAAGCTATGAAGCAGGCCTTGTCGAAACCAATTGCATCGAGCTGAAGAAAGGAGAGAGACTGAACGCCCCCTCCCCTGTCTTCCTGGGTACAAATTCTCATACTCATGGGCGTCACACTTTGTTTAGTTGTTAATTCTTTGGGAACTCCGAAATATGTCTAAAATGGTTGATTCACATATACCTTTATTTTTTCCCCCTTTTTTGTGTTATTATTTTGGTAGTCATGTTTTTTCATGTTATATGTCAGTTGTAATTGTCAGAAAGTACTCTTAATTAGGGGCATTATAAATCATGATGTAATGTACTTGCTAGGGCTATGCACTCTTGGTATAAAAACTTGGGATCATATTAGAGAAGTGTTGGTTCAAGTTTTTTTTATGTGGAATCTGTTTGCCGCTCAGAGGAAAGAAATTAAATGTATTGATAATATGGAGTATTTTTTTTGGATCCCGTCAAGCACGGTGTTGTTATATTGATGAATTGTAGATAGATTTTGTTTTAGACACTTGATGCAAGATAATTGCAGTTGTAGTTGGTGTGTGTGTTTTTGGACACAGGGAAGTTTAGCGGTATTATACTCGTTAATGGTATTCTACCCCTTTAATTTTTTCGTTTCAACAGTGAATTGATGAATTGTAGATAGGTTGTTTGACATTTGATGCAGGATAGTTGTAGTCTTGTAGACTTGTAGTTGTGTGTAAATGTGTTGTTTTGGATGGTCTGGTAAACGGTAAGGGAAGTTAGCTACTCGTTAATGGTATTCATTTTTCAACCCCATTCCCTTCTAGACCCAATTCTGGGTCAAGTTGTGTCATGAATTACCTCGATAATTAAAAGAATGGAACAAACCTACATTTATATTATGTGATTATGTATTTGTAAAAATTATAAAAACTAGATACTATGTATTTAAATATTTTAAATTGAGAAGTATCCAACGCAAATAAATAATAGCTACTACCTTCGTTTCTTTTTAAACGCAGCAATAGAAAGGAAAAATGTCAATTTGTTGCATTTAAAAAGAAACAGAGGTAGTATATTTAAAATTCGCAGGTGCAACAAATAAATTTGGGGGTGTTGTTGCTCAATACCAACATTTACTTGAAGACAACATACCCGCTTCAAATGATTTTAAATTATTCTTATCTTTACGGGGCATTTGGTATTAAATAGGAATAGAGACAGGGATAAACAAAGGGATAGGAATGAGGAATTAATCATGGAAAATTCACTAATTTTGCTCATGCTTTGTTTGATATCGAAGTGTGATTATGTAAGGGTAAGATTGTATCATATAATTAAAAGAAAGAAATTCCCATCACTTATATATGCCCCTCCTAGGTACATAATAAGAGGAATAAGATGATATTTATTCCTATCTCTATCATCCTAAAAACAAAAAATTCTCCCAAACAAACGAAGAATTAGAGAGTAAAGGGATAAGAAATCTTTATCCCTCACTGTTATCGCTCAAAACAAACACCAATAAGTTCACTTTACAAAATCCTTTAACAATATGTCATGATGAAGGCCCAACTAGGAGATGATCATAGAAGACAAGTAGACTACAATAGCTACCATAATTTTTCTGTGCAATAAAATGTTAAGGGCGCATGTAAGTTTTGATAAAAAAAATAAAAAAAAAGAGTGAGGGTCCATGATACTTCTATATTATTTATTTATTTTTTTTAGAAAGGAAAGGTATACAAAGGAGTCAGGAACTCTTCCTCTCGAAGAGACAGCCTGACTGGTCACGATACAAGTAGTAAGAGAATTTAGCATTCATGAAGGGATTTATATCGATATGCGTAGGGGCCCAATGCCCGAGAGACGCCACATAATCTGCGAATTGGTTGGCTCATGATACTTCTATATTGATATTATGATAGGTGCTCCAAGCTGAGGCGTCTAATTTGAGTGTATATTGATTTGCCCAAGTTAATTTCTTAATTAATTTTAAATTTGGCAACATTAGGTAGTTGTTTAGATTATTTTTTTTTAATCGATGTTCAACATTAGGTAGTTAATTACGATGGGTAAGATGGTGAGGGTGAGGAGGTGTTGCCATGGCTCAAAAGTGATGTCAATGGTTAGACGATGTTGTTGATGACAATGGCAGCCATGGCTCGGCAGCAAAAGAGGAGAGAAGAGGATGACAATGGCAGCCATGGCTCGGCAGCAAAAGAGGAGAGAAGAGGGGGTGGGACAAGAAACTAACTAAATGTTTGGGAGGTCGTCTGACCAAATATTTTGACCAGACGGTCTGAGTTTCTATCTAATACTTTCACTTAACATTTATATAGAAAAAGATAATTTTTTTTAGAATAGAAAAAGATAATTTTTTTTTAGAATAGAAAAGGATAATTTAATTGTTATGCATGTTTTGTAGGGTTATTATTCAAGCCATTATTCTTTGAAAATTTTCAATTCCATTCTTCTTATATTTTTCAACAAGCTAATCATTCTACCAATTACCTTTATTCTCATCGCCATCTTTTTTTTTTCCCTATTTTTAATAGCATCGGTCATCACCATCTTATTTAGTTTCATTAGGATATTCACATATTTATAAACGCAATTTTCTTGTCACTTAAATTTAAATATGATGTGAATGAATCTTGAAAGCAAAGAAATAACTATTTCTTTTGTTCACTTTTCCTTGTTATTAAGAAAATAAATAAGAAAAAATTAAGCCAATAAAATCCAGAATTATCAATTTAAATACACATTCCAGTTCCCTTAACAACAACAAAAAAAACCCTAAAAAATGGAAATAAGTTAAATTTAACTACACGCCCGGTGGGACTCGAACCCACAATCGTCTGATTAGAAGTCAGACGCCTTATCCATTAGGCCACGGGCGCCTTCATTGTTTTTGGCATTAGTACATGGTATTTATCAAATCTAATTATTACCAGCAACATTTTTAATGGAAATTTGTATTTTCTTGCAACAATTTTGTTTTCCCTGCTTTCACTAAAATTTTAACTATAACTTTACAACATTACTTTTTATTAATACTTAAACAATTTTGTTGAAAATTTGGCATTTGTATGGGAGTACCTTTCTTTCTAGGACTTAACTGAATTATTTGAATATTAATAAAGGGTACTATATTCAAACCATG
Organism: Salicornia ramosissima; assembly: GCA_951394345.1. NCBI lineage: Eukaryota > Viridiplantae > Streptophyta > Magnoliopsida > Caryophyllales > Amaranthaceae > Salicornia > Salicornia ramosissima. Next base: position 52,443,779 of record OX596233.1, read on the forward strand.
GAATTTTTTTTAGTACTCACATAATTTTAGAATAGATTAAGGGGATAAAAATGGTCAGAATGGATTGAATTAAATTGAATTTGGGATTATAAATCCGTGAAAAGAAGACACCCTAAGAAATACTCCGTACCAACCATGCTCTTATGGTCATTTTGGTAGTCAGTCATAAATTGTGGTAATAAAAATGAATTTATAAGTAATTTGGAAGGAAAATCAATATCAATTCCCATGGTGGTGCTAGCTTAATTCCAATTTCTCTAATTGTTTTCACAAATATTCATTGCCATCCAATAACACACTCTCTCCAATGGTAATAAATGATAATGAAAAATATGAAGAAAATTTAAGTTTGGGAATAGAACTAAGTTTTCACTATGAATTATAAGGTTACTGCTTAATAAAATTACACTTTAAATCTATTAACAATCCCACAATTTATTATCAGCAACTAAACGGGCCGTTAAGGTTTACTTTCTACGGGAGACATGCTTTTTTAAGGAAACTCCAATTTTGTTTTTTCAAAGATAGTATAATACTAATACTAATATATAATATAACTATTATTAAAACAAAACCACTGACATCATCATTTGCCACATGTCACCTTCTTATTAAAAAATCTCTCATCTAAACTTTCATTTGACTTTTTTCTTTCTTTTAAAAAACTTTCTCTTTATTTTTTGCTTTGGTTTTTTCAATATTTTCCTTTTCACATTTTTTTCTCTATATATTATTGAAAAGTTGATGCTTAGGGTGCGTTTGATTCGTCTAAAATTTTCTAATATGGTATGAACATAATAATCTGATCTAATCTTACCTGAACTTTTCTGATTTGATTTGAACTTTTCTAATGTGATCTAACCTTATCTGATTTTGTTCTTATCTGATTTTTTTATTGTAGTTTTTTTTATAGTTATTATAATATTTCTGATATGATCTGGATTTTTCTAATTAATTTTATTTTATCTGAATTTTTCAAATCTTATCTTATTCGGTCCGGATTTTTTTATCTGATCTAAACTTTTCTAAAATAAGTACTATACTGCTTAATAAGTTGAATCAAACGTATTCGGCTTTTATTTGTGTTTAAATATAAATATTTGTTTTTAGTTACAACTTATTAATAAGAATATTCAATCTTACTAAAATTTCATAACTTAAAGTTGTTGCACTAATCTTTTTAAAATCATGTATATAATTTAACAATTAAATTAAAATTATAGTGTAATAAAAATGTAATGTTCACGTGTAACCTTACTACAGGATAAAACATAAACTGCTTATAATAATATTTATCTATACATATGGATATTGTTGTTCATTTTCCTTGATTTCGGTTTTTATTTACACAATATAAATTATCATTATTCAAATAAATTTTACCAATTATTTTTTAAAATACCGTGCATCCACACGGCGCGCGGCACGGGTGCTAACCTAGTAAGAACTAAAAAAATCCATGGTGATATACATGTGCAATGCATTAGCATTTGTCTTAAGAATTATATTCTGAAGTCTTAACTACTGGGGTTTTTTCCAAATTTTCAATCACATACTTGTTTAAATATCTATATCTTCTTTTTATTACGTTTTTATAAAAAATTATAAAAGTAGATATTTAAAAAACTATACATCTAGGCGGTTCACTCCGTTGTAGATATCATATGGAGGATTTTTTTTCCTTATGTATTATAAATAATTTTCATGATTATTCACTCCTCATACCCAAATTTTCAATCCTAGCAAACATTTTGAAATTATGGGAGTATCACTAGTTACAGGTAGCTCCCCCACCCCCCTCGCTCCCCCACCAAAAAAAATATATACAGTGTATTACGGGGGGGAAAAAAATTGTCTTACATATTGTGTCTCATTTGTGTTCCACTAATTTTGATTGACTCATAATTTTAGTTTTTAAAAAATATTTGAAAGACGGGTCATTTATTAATAATTGGAACCAATCAAAATGAGTGAAACACAAATAAGACATAATTTGTGGGACAAATGATTCAAACCCAGATAACAAATAGGTTCTTCCAAATCATAATTTTAAATAATAAAATGCATTGCAGTTTTTTTCCCCAATTTTGAAGTTCTTTTTATATTTCAACATGTTAGACTTGCAGCTAGCAATTCGTTTCGATCGTGTTTAAAAATAAAATAAAAAAATCGTTTCAATCGTATTTTTTTTATGGCTACAATTAATTAGTTTCATGTTACTTTATTATTATTTTTTTAATTTGATAATGTGTGGGGTATATGGCCTTGAATCGGGCTTTAATGCAGGTCATCCGACCCAGTTTAACTGACACACGCATCCACAAGGAGGAAGATTCGAACTTGAATTGCTAGCTATTTTCAATTCCTTTCTTAGTTTTGCAAATTAGCTAGTTTAAATGTTTACAAATACCAAAAATAGAACATCGATTCTCTAGGTTCTCTTAAATTTAATTTCAATTTAAGCACTCCCTTGTGGATCGTCCTCCATGCCACTACTATTATTTACGGAGTATTAGTTAGTATTTATAAATTGTACATTTGGGAGATAACTAGGCCACGACAACCTAGGAGCCTATTTCAGATCCTTTAGATTTCAGTTTTGGTAGATTTGATAGATTTCTGAAATCTGGACTCTTAAAAAACAATCAATGACTAATATCACTTCTGTAAAAGTAAAACAAAAAATATTAAAAAACTCTCACTCTCACAATTCTACCAACTCTACCAATTCTCAACTCTAGAGGATCTCAATTAATTATTTTCATTCTCCTCTTTTTGGTAATTTTTCATTTGCTTAATAAATTTTGACTTTTGGATAATTTTTAAAAAATTTCTTTAGATTTTTTTTTTATAGAAAATATTGGGAATTTCCTATATATACTTGAATATTGCCTTTGTGATTTGCTATAATTGAGTACGATCTTATGATTTACTAAAAAGAAAAACATTGCAAAAGATAAATGCCCACAAATTTCTTTTTACACAATCATCAATTACCAATCATCTAAATACGTGTTACCAATTCAAACACAATTATATATGCAATTAGTCAAATCTTTTAATAAAAAATTAAAACTCTAACAGTAAACTTTGAACTCTAACAACTAAATTATTCTAAACTATGATCGTCTAACAGGGCTACAATAGATAGATTTTTATTTTTTTATATTAATTTTAAGAAATAATATTGAACAATAAGAGGGATTATGTAAGTTATATATTAGAAAGATACATATTTTAAGACGAATCAAATAAGATTCACGTGACTACATTTTTTTGATATATCTCTATCATATAAGCCAAGGGGGAGCCATAGTGTCCCCCCTCGAAAAGTCCATGTTACCCCTCAAAACTTTCTAAAATCTCAATTTGTATCACTCTTAATTATTAAAGAAAATTATTACAATTTTTGTACTTTTTAAAATGAAAATAGTACAAAATATAATCGAAAAAATAAAACAAAAATATCAAAATTCATTTTTTTGAATTCTCTATAAATAGACATCCATATTGATATATTTTATCAAATACTATCGCACACAAAATGTGCATAGAAGGCTAGTTTCTATATATATGAAGCTAAAAAGAATTAATCTATATAAATAATGTCCAAAAACAAAAGGTAACAACTAAGAAAGACATTTTGCTTTGTTTTAAAGCCTCATGAAAACAAAATAAGAGGGAGTAATTTAAAGGCGTCATGAAATTATTGGTTGCTTTTAGTTTATTATTTATGGGAATACAAATTGACATTTTAAATTTACTTTGCTCTAAAGTTGCATAAGCCATAAGTTGTGTTTTAATGGTTCCCTCGGGACCATTTGATATTTTTTTTTGGTGAGGTCTTTTTGGAATGTGTTTAATTCAACTTATTTAAGCACTCTAATACTTATTTTAGAAAATATCAGATCATAACTATAAAATTAATTACAATTAGAAAAATTCAGATCGATCAGATTAGAAAAATTTAGATCAGATCACAAAAGTTAAAATCAGATCAGAAAATTTCAGATAAATCAAACGCATCATCTAATGTTAGTTTGTTTGCACTTTCAAAATCTAAATTTTCTCAAATGGAGAAGAAATGCTCACTGTTACATTTTCTTTTTTGGTAGCTACTATAGCATGATGTTTCAGAGAGAGAAATGTGATTAAGGCCCTGTTTTTTTTTTATATTTTTAAAGGTGACATCCAAGTCATCTTGTAAAGCTGAGTTGAGAAACATGTCTATGACCACTAGTGAAGTGGCATGGCCGCATGGATCACATGATTGAATTGTTTGAGGATTGAAGCAAAATTTTGTAAAACATGTTGGAACATTTATGACTAAATGGGCTTGATCTTATGAATTAAGGAGAGAGGAGTTAGGCAATCAGAAACTACGAGTCCAATGGGTACCTCGCGACTCACGAGGACCTGTCGCGACTCGTGAAAAGTTTCTGGAAGAAACACAAACCACGAGCCAACAACAGGAGCAAGTCGCTACTCGGTACCTAGGATCGCGACTCGCGACTGCTCGTCACGGCTCGCGATTTGTTTCTGGAAGAATTCGAGCGGTTTTGCGATTTCTTGGATACTTTTGCCTAGGATGCTTGTACGTATTAAGCATGTATTAAAGACTTCAAAGCAGTATTAAACCAAGCATAAAGTGGATTAAAATCAGAAGTGTGAAGGTTGCCTTGTGAATGACATCTTCATATGTGTTAATGGCTCAACATTAATCACCATTAAAATCTGAGTTTATGAGCTTTGATGGGGGTTTTTACTCAGCTTTGAGAGCTGATTCCTCTAGCCATTATGCCTATAAATAGGTAGCTTAGTTCATTGTTGAAAGTTAGAAGAAAATTCAGAAATACTATACTTTATACAACTTGCTAGCACTTAGTATTTCTTACAATCTATACTAAGTGTGTTCTAAACACAAAACAAACACTAAGTACTTTTAAGGTATACTCTAAAGATCATATAGAGTATACATCTTTCTCCATTGTATCTCACTAAACATTTCGTGGTAACCTGGTGATCTAAAGGGGCGAATTAGTTTAGAAGGAAAGTGTAGATTCCACGCCTTGAAGGGTTACATCAACTATTTCCACAACAAAGTTCTAACAAAACATGAATTCAGAATTATTTCTGTTACACCTTACAAATTTTTTTAACATAAGAAATAGAGAACATTTACAAACTATGGTTTAATTTCATGTCTTATGATATTGTTGTTTTGCTTGTGTTGTAGTTTTTTTTTGTAGCCAAATATACCCCTTTCAATGTTCAATGTTTCTCATCGGCCTCACAAATGATTCATCATTTTAATACTTTTCTAACCTCAAAGTTTTGGGTAGAAACTTTGGCTTGGCCAAGAAAAAACTAATATTGGGGATTCATCGTTTTAATACTTCTCTAACCTCAAATTTTTGGTAGAAACTTTGGCCAAGAAAAAGGTAATATTGGGGCCTGTTTACTTTAGCTGAATACAGCTGAAATGAACTGAATTGAACTGAATTATGCTGAACTGAACTAAACTAAACTAAAAGTAATATTTTATAAGAGAAGAAAATTGAGAGCTGAACTGAACTGAATTTAAGCTGAAGTAAACATGCCCTTAGTGTCAACAGCAGATAGATACCTCTTCTATGATCCAGGAGATAAAACTCTTTGTTTTGCAAAGGTGTAAAGTACTATAATTCATAGGAGTAAAATGACTTCTAATTAAGGATAGATTGTGGCTTGATAAACTATACAATTAATGAATGTTTGTAGCCATTCAGGTTTTGTTCTCCTTTGGTTTAGGGGCCTACCTAATAGCGCTGTCCATCCTTTTTTTTTTGAAGGAAAAGGTTGGCTTTTATTACATAACTAGGTTAGCACCCGTGCGATGCACGATTTTAATAAAGTAATAATTAAAAATTTAATTTATATCGTTAGTTTTTTATTAATATTTTAATATATCGTAATTTAATGTTTAATTCTCATTATTCTATTCTTTTATATAATTTTTTTTTTGTTAAAATAAAAAAAATGTGATTAGAATTTCACATTTTTAAATTTTAACAAAAATTCTATACCCCCAAAAGGGTAAGAGTTTTTTGGTAGACTATTTTTTAAAATTTTATCAATATTGAGACAATAATAACGAAAACATTGGAAAGCGACTAATTAGGTTGATAATTTGATACTATATGAGTTGTATACCCCTAAGAAGTCGGGGGTTATTGGATTCTAATTATCAATACTTTATATTCTATTAATCCATAAAAAAAAATAGAGTGAGCTATGCGTGTTGCACGATTATTTATATAGTTTTTTTATATTTAGTTTATTAAAAAAACATTGCAATTTTTTAAGGCATTGAAAAAATTCATATATTCACAGTTTGATTAATGTAAAGCTTCAAATGATAGTAAATTAAAAAAAAGTATTTGTAATTTGAAATTAACTACTGCACTTTTCCCTTTAATATAATTTTTTAAAATTGTTTTTAGAAAAAAGTGCAGTTATATTACTTAGGAAACATTTATTATTTAATTTTGAAACTTGAGTGGAGTAATTAATAAAATAAAAGATGACATCATCATTTATTTGGAGGGAAAATTTTCCACAAGAGCATGACATGTGACATTAGGTGACGTGAACATGTTCTATTTTAGTATATTTTATAGATGCAAATTAGATTATGGTACCTCAGATCAGAAATCCACTCTGGACCCTCATCAAGCCAAACCTCATCACTAGAGGAAACCATCGCCCATCTAGACAAGCAATTAGCTACCTCATTACATTCTCTAAAACAGAAAATAACATCATAAAAATCAAAACAGTTTAATAAAGACTTAACATCATCAACTAAAAGCTGAGCTAGACTACTTCCCATAGAATCGCCGCGAATTGCTCTAATGATCACCTGAGCGTCTCCTTAGAAAAGAACCTTTTTTCATCCTTGTTGCTTTGCCACCTCTACAGCATGCTTAGTTGCTGCTACCTCCGCCATCTCTGGACTCCATTGTTGCCAAACAGTCTTAGCACTGTCCATCCTTAGTAGAACTTAGGATGTAATTTGGAGGTTTTGGTGATGATAAAATTCCTTATTTTCCCAAAAAAAAAAAACTAAGAAAACACCTTAAAATCTAAATTATATTCGGATGTAGGTAGAGATATTCATCAAAAGTTTTTTTTTTCTTTTCTAACTTAACATATTCCCTCATTTTTATTCTAAAACACCTTAAAATGTGCAGAATTACTAAAAGGAAAAATTGGCAAAATCTAGCTTTTTGAAAATTCGAAATTAAGTTAATCTTATTATTATTTAAACTAAGAATAGGTTGAATGATAATAATAGTGACCTAAAACAACATGTAACTAATTTGTTATATAATCATTCAACCTATCTTCCAGCCAAAGAATAATTGTATGTATTCTCGTCAATTTTTCCTTAATAAAATAGTTTTAGGTACATCCAGATGTAAAATAAATGGTCTGAATTGAATAATATCCAACTATAGTAACATGAACGTTTTTATCAAAAAAAAATAAAAATGAACGTCGTGCCTTAGAGATTCCTAATTATAAACCTCTTTCGAATAGTATATAAATCATCCAAGCTAGCTTAGCCTAATCAAGCCTTTTTTTTCGAATGGCTATGAATAACTAATGTGAATTAAGTGGTCTACGAAAGCAATCAACAACACCATGCCTCATTCACTTCCATTGATGATTCAAGAATGAAATAAGATGGCAAACATGAGATTATCAAGTAATTAATAACCACAATTAACCCTAAACATCATCCAAACTCAATCCATCAAATCCCTAAAAAATCATAAATTGAAAAAAAAGGAGAATAGATTAAAGTTGAAATTTATGCTTAAAATCAAGAATTAAACCTAATTCTATTAACAAACAAGCAATTAAACTAAGTAGACAATTAAGTAAATACAGGAATAAAACTCTAATCTAATTGCAAAGCATGAGAGAGATTGAACCAAAAGCAAGAGAAACTGAAATTATACCTTGAAATGAGAGTATAACATGAAAATCAAAGAATTTGCAAGAATTATTATTTGAACCTAAATCTAGAGCCTAATATAGTCATAATCTGGAGAGATAAAGTATAGAGAGTGTCCTAAACGTAGTCGAATTATGTTTTGAAAACTCCTAACATAAGATAAAAGCGCTCGAGCATAAGAAGCAGATTTGCAAACTAGAGCAAAGTAGGTCGAGATGATCATGCAACTGTGTAAGGGAAGCAACGTGAATGTGACACACAACAACACGTTTGTGTGCCTAGCAACACATTCGTATTGAGGGACACGTATCTGTTTTACTTGGCGCACTTCCGTGGTGCTTGCTTGGTTCCCCAAGATAACTTTCGGCCTAGTTTTTCTTCATGTTGCGCAACCGTAGTGTAGCTTTGGCTAGCATAGTCATGTGGCCCAAAGCTTGCACCTTAGCATCTTGCTTGTGATCCTTAGCATTGTTAGATGACCTTGGGTTCTCGACACGCCTTTTGGAGATCCCTTGGGACATCTCACGACCTTTGTTAGCTTCTGAAAACAACAAAAAGCGTGAAAACCTACACGAAACACGCAAGGCAATAAGGATTATAAGCTAGCTCTTTTATTAACGAAAGCGTACAACTAAAATACAACATTATTCAACGAATGAACAAAATAAACTAACTCAATGCTAAAAACACCAAAAACTAGCAAAACTAAGTCTAAATGGCTTGAAAGACAAGAGAAAAGAAGCCGATTAATGGTCCAAAATGGACCAAATAATACCATATGAACTCAATACGTTGCCATTTAAGATGGGGAAGGAAGCCAAGAGCACAACGTAACGTTTTTTTTTTTTTTTTTTGTGTGTGTGGGGGGGGGGGGGAGGGGGGGGGGAGGGGGGGGAGGGGGGTGGAGGAGGTTCAAGTGAGAATAGAAGGGGTTTTTTTTTTTTTTTTTTATTATATGGGCAAATCAAACTTTTGATATGGTAAAAATCAAACGTTTTTATCAAACGCTGCTCAACTTAACATTTTAAAAATTAGAATTTAACCCTGTAAACTCTATCAAATAAGTTATTCTATCAAACAACACTATTAGAGTTTTGACCGATCAAAATTCTGAAAGGGGTTTAAAATTTTAATTTCATGCCAAACCTCTCATTGCCAAACACCACCAAAAGACAAACGACTTATATTTCTGATATTATATTTGTCAATGCACAATTTGTTATGGTCTTCAATATACATCTTTCACCAAATCACTGTTAATATCTTTTAATTATGTATGGATGCCATCTGGATTAATTAGTTTTTATCCAAATTAATGGCCCTAGTGGATCCTGATGCAGGAAAAAAAACTTTTAAAAATGCTTTTTTATTGAAATAATTCTACTACTCACTAGTATATTGAACGTTGAAAAAAATAAGTTTAGGTTTACATAAATTGAAATAATCCACATTAATTGCAATAAGTTGTCTTCAACTTACAAAAAAAACCATTCAAATATATTGAAATCAGATCAGATCAGATTAGATCTAATAATTTAATAAATTTCAATAATCCAGTCCAATAGGTCTAATAAGGTTCTTTTTTTTTTTTTTAATAAAAAAATAGGTTTAATCATGTTCAATAAATTTCAACCAATTCTAATCAGGCCGAATTAGTTCATATAAATTTCGATACGCAAACTTGAGTATACATCCGACGATGTATGTGTTGCAATGTAGCTTTTAAAATGTTGACAAAATTTGACCACACCATACATCTATACTTCTAGTGTGTTTGACAAAATAGTAACGTAGTCGGTGATGAGTTAGATACTTAGATTAACCACCTCTTAGAGGTTGACCGAATTTTGTTACCTTAAAAAAAACCGGACATGGATCCATACATCCTCAAACTCAAGTAAAAGGCTTCTATTTTTCACCCTTTTCAATTGAAACCATATGCATGTCATCATTTCTTTTAAACCAAGATCTTCTCATCATTAATTACTAGCCTTCTATGCACGCTTTGCGTGCGATAATATGTTAAATACATCTATTAATCTGTCTAAATAAACTTTTTTAATTAAAAAAAAACTTTTTTTCCTTTCATTCGGTCATCCCACAACAATGAACGAAAGAAAAGTTTTATTTACCATATTCTATTGGCTACCAAATTTCTACGATGATCAAATGTAATTTTTTTTATGAAATATATCAATATAGATGTCTATTTATAGACAATGAACGAAAGAAAAGTTTTATCTACCATATTCTATTGGCTACCAAATTTCTACAATGATCAAAATGTAATTTTTTTTTTATGAAATATATCAATATAGATGTCTATTTATAGAGAATTTAAAAATATTAATTTTGAAATTTTTGTTTTATTTTTTTGAATTTTATATTTTGTACTATTTTCATTTAATAAAGTTCAAAAACTGTAATGACTTTCTGTAATAAATAGGGGTGATAAAAATTAAGATTTTTGAAATTATTGAGAGGTACATTAGACATTTCGAGGGGGGACACCATTGCTCCCCTTTACTTATATGATAGAGATTTATATCATCAATTGATCATACATAACTACTATAGTAGTCGGTGACTTGTTTGGATGTAGTTTTTAAAATTTTGATAAACTCTTAGTTTCTGACCACTACCATATTTATATATTACTAATGTATGTTAGCTAGTGACGAAATAAGAAAAATTGGCCATACTTTATAACGTATCCATGATATATAACGTATCCTCAAACTCAAACTCTAAGTAAAAATCTAATATTAAAAAAATCAAGTAAAAAGCTTCTATTTTTCATTCTTTTCAATTGAAACCACACGTCATCATTTTTTTTTCTAAACCTAAGTTCTTCTTCTCATCATTATCTATATCATTAGCCCCGAACACGGTGCGGTTTGGTGCGGTTTGACGCCAAACTGCAAAATTATGGTTTGTTATTTTTTGAAACCACATCGCACCGCAATTTATATCAAACCGCACCAACCGCACCGTAAAATACGGTTTGGTGCGGTGCGGTTTAGACAACTTATTAAATTTTTATTTTATAATTAGTAGTTGATAAAGAAAAAAAAAAACCCTTAGATAAATTTGTTGTTAGAGTTTTAAAGAGTTAGAGAAGCTATAGAGAGTTGTGGGCTTAAACAACTAGATAAGACCCAAGACAAAATTTTTTTTTTTAGTAAGGTAGTACACCAAATAAAAGTATGAAATTAAATATTTTAGAACAATAAAAAAAATTACAGTTTACGGTTTGGTGCGGTTTGAAAATGTTTGGAAACCGCACTGCACCGCAAAATAACGGTTTGGTAAAATTGTAAATCAAACCGCACTTTTCAAACCGCAAACCAAACCAAACCGCACAATTGCGGTTTGGTGCGGTTCAGACCGTACTCTACTTAGCCCTATATATGATCATTAAGGTGTACTCTAGTGCACGAGTTACACTTGATTCTTTTCTTCCTCTTTCCTCCTTGTCCTAATAGCTTATTCATCAATTTTGTTTTCTGTTGGTCCTCAACAAGACCAAAAATTACTAAAGCTTTCCCTTCTCCACCCCCCACCCCCACCCATTCCCCCATCATTTTTGTCATTACTTGTTTCGATTTTTTTGTCAAAGGCTCTGTTCTTTAGGACTGATTTGGTCTGGTCTGATCTGATTTATTTTGAGTTTATCTGATCTGATATGATTTGAGTTTTTCTGATCTGATTTGATTTTATTTTTATTTTTATTTTTAGTTCTATTTTTATTTTAATTTTTAGTTCTATTTTTATTTTTATTTTTATAACCAATTTTTATTTTTAACTTTTTTATTTTTATTAGGGACAAAAATAATGAGCCCAAAGCCTCAAACTCATTTCATTTCACCTCTTCAGTATTTTACTTTTCATTCTTTTCAAACCCTTCATTCAATCTGACTCCAAAACCGTCACCGAAAAAGTCAACCGAATAATCACCGCCGGAAAATTCATTCCGAAAACCGTCGTCGGAAAATTCGTCCCGAAACCGTCACCAAAAAATGCGGCCTGAAAATCGTCGCCGGAAAAGTCAGTCCGAAAACCGTCGTCCCGAAAATCGTCGCAGAAAAACTCGGCTTGAAAATCGACGCCGGAAAAGTCGGTCGAATAATCACCGCCGGAAAAGCCGACCGAATAACCATCGCCGGAAAACCGTCGTCGGAAAAGTCGTCCCGAAAACCGTCGCCGGAAAAGTCAGCCGAATAATCAACGCTGAAAAAGTCAGTCCGAAAACCGTTGTCAGAAAATGTCGAGCAGAAAAACAATGCTCGAAATTAATAATAATAATGGTGATGTGCGGGCTGCTGTTCACATCTTCACTCATATTGGCTTTGCAATAGCTAGGGGAGTGGGGGCCCAGATTATATCTAGGCTTCCCACTAACTTTTTGTAGACATTTTGAGTTTTAGTTTATAATAATATTTTTTTTTATAATAATAATAATAAGAATAAGAATAATAATAAAGCGTAATAATGTCTGATCTGATCTGATCTGACTAAGTCTGATCTGATCTGATTACTGTAGCTTTTAAGTCATAAAGAATAGGGCCTAAAACTACATCAGTTACATTATATTTTGCGAGAAACTACCTTATTTACAAAATTTTGTAAAAAGATACATTTTTCATCTATTACTTATTAAAGAAAAAAACATTTATTGCAATTGATTTAAGTGTAATGTTATAAGGGTGGCAAAAACTTTGTCTACCCACCGGGTGGATTACCCACCGCAAAAATAATGTTTTGGTTGATGTTGATAATAGAATCCAACTAAGATGTTTAATAATTTTTTATTGTCCCTATTAGTAGTGGGTAGTCTACCCACCTGGTCAATGTAGTAATGCCCTATAAGGATGTATATAAGCATTAAATACCCTTCTTAAAATGACATATTTTTGTGAATTAATGATAAAACCACATGTTAACTAATATAATTAATGCTTTTAGCCTTATCCTTAATTTAAATTTCCATTTAGGAAATTGATGCGATTAATGGTGCGGTTGCATTGTCTGAGGATTTCTTATCTAACATAATTTTTTTTTCTTTTCTGTTTGTAGCTATTTTTATAGTTATAATTTTTCAGATCTGGTTTGATTTTTTCTGATCTGGTCTGAATTTTTCTGAACTGATATGATATGATATGATTTTTTCTGATCGGAATTGAACTTTTCTGAAATCAGCATTAGATTGCTTAAATAAACTGAATCAAATGCACCCAAAATTAGAGCATAGTACTCCCTTCGTTCCATTTGTTTGTCCTATTTGGAATCTTGACACTATTCATAAGATGAGAGAATCTTACTCTCGATATATAAAACATAAGATAGTCACGAGTATCTTGTTTGATTTGTTTCAATGAACAAACATATATAACAAAAAATATTTAAGGTCAAACAAATGGATTGACATATGTGCAAAGTTAAAGTAGGACCAATAAATGGGAACGGAAGGAGTAGTAAATAAGTTCAATTTTTTAGGTAAGGTGTACGAGACCCACGTACAAATCACAAGATAATAACTTGACAGGAGTGCGAATGGTGTGATATAAGGTTCGAACCTGAGATATGTCTCCTGGAGAGTATAACCTTTGCCACGAGCAACATTTCAACCTCAAATAAGTTAATTCTTATTAGCCAACAAAATGCACCCTCAATATTTTTTTTTGTGTGTGGAAAAGTTGATCAAATCGTTAGTCTAATAGCGGTCACAACTTTAAAAGTATATTTTACAAAATAGTCCAAACTATGACATATTTTTAAAAATCCAACAATCAATAGTTTGAACCATGATTATAAAACTTGTAAAAAATTAGAATCACTATGAGATAATCTATAGTCGATACTTGTAATAAAGGGGAATGATTTTATCACCAAAAAATTAATATTGGCTCCCTATTATAGGATAGTAATATCGACACTCCAAAATTACTTCCCACACTCTACATTATTCAATTTTTTGTTGAGAATATATTCATAAAGTGGAAGGTAAAAAGTAATTTTGGAACGCCATGAGAGGAAAATGTTACTCCCTCCGTCAACAAATAGTGCTCCATTTTGATCAAAATTGTAAGAATTTTTTGATCAAAATATAACACTTATTTGTGGACAGAAGGAGTATATATTATACTCACAAAACGGGTGCTAAAATCAATTTAAAGTACTTTTAGTGAGACTCTTTTGATGTTGTTTTTTTGTTTTTTAAAATTTTTAAATTTTTAATTTTTTTATAAAACATTGCAAAAAAACCCATCTGGGATTTCCACTTATTTGTTATTTGTCGTAGCTGTAAAGTAGAACACTCAACGACTACTCCACTACGGCACCACTATTCTCTTCTTCTACTTCCAGGACTCTTCTTTTACAATTCAATATCAATCCCACAAATATTTTTCCTCCACATTAAATACTCCACAATATATACTCAGTCCTCACTTAATTTTCTTCTCTGTTCCTTGTTGGGGACCTCGAGTTAACTCAGTATTGACTCGACAGTAGTGACATGTTTGGTGGCTCAGACTTGGAACAACTATTAATACTACCACTTTTCTGCAATAATAATAATCAATCTCCCAAAAAACATTCAAAATTTGGTGGGGTTTTGGTTTTGGTTTTGGTACCCTTTGCTTTTAAAATGTGGGTTGTTTGTTGTCACAGCTTGAAGAATAGTTGATGTTTTTGATCTTCCAAAAAAGCCCAACTCGAAGCTTTGATTTGTTGCCATCATTTTCATGGCTCCTGCTGCAAAAATGGCCGAGTTTCGACGTGAAGGCAGTGATTGGTAATCTCTCTTTCCTTCTAATTTGAGTTTCTGTTTCTGATTTTCTGAAATTTTAACCGATTTTTCTGGTGATTTCTTTTGTTTTTGGGTGAATCAAGTTGATTTTGGAGTTGTAGTAAAAACCTATTAAAGTCTAACACTATGTAATTTCAGTGATTTTGGAGGTGTAATTAAGTCGTATGAATTTTTGGGGATTGCAGTAATGAAGTTTTGGGATTGTTCTTCATCTATATGAACTATTTGGAAAAATATGAATCAAATGTCTGTGAAGGGGAAAATGAGATAATTTATTTATTTATTTAAATTGGGAATCCAATGAGGCTTAGATTCTATTATTATTATTATTTACTATTTTTATTATTTATTTATTTTTACAAAAACTGTGTGGTAACTGGTAAAATTATTATGGTTTAATGGTTTATTTGGTAATTCTTTTTTTTTTTTTCATGATCTTGACAGGTTCTGCAATGCAGGTTTGCCAAGTGATATTACAGTTATTGTGGAAGGAGTAAATATTCATCTGCATAAGGTAGTAATCCATCTTATAATTTGTGTACATAATTTATTCTGGAATCCTTTTTTTTATTTGTCTATTTTATGGAAGATTCTAATAATTTTGTTAACAGTTCATAGATGCTAGTTGCAAATGATGGTACTTTTGTAGGATGTTTCTAAGATTTGATTTACACATAATTGATAAGCACTTTATAGTTTATAATTTAAAGTGAAAAATTGATTTAGGTCATTAATTTGTTAAAGACAATGTTATTACCAGTAATAATGCCTTAAGTACAAGTGAACTGATGTAGGCCCTGTTGTAGCTCAGCAAATTATGTTCATTTGTTCACAGTTTTTGCTTTTAAGGTTAGCTTCAAGTTCTTTTTGAGTCTTCAGTTTGCTACCTACTGCTATGATATTGTTCTGATGATTGCTTTGCTTTATTGAGCCTGCTTTTTGTTGAAGTTTTTCTTTTCTTTATTAAAACATAGATTTTTTTAGGGGGTAGAGATAAATATCGTTCTGGATCTAGTTGTGAAGAGGGAAGATAGATCCATCATTGTTGCAAACAATGGCAAAGCACCATATTCAGAAGGAAAAGAGGGGGGGGGGGGGTTACTGTTCTGAAACAGACCGTAGTATAACCATCATAGTCCAAAATCATGCGTGTCTGTGTCATCAGAAATGTGTGTATGTCACACAAAAATAGTTGGTAAAATTTTCTTTTGTGTTTGTCGATTGTTTTAAATCAGCATATACAAAAGAATTCAGGTTGATTACATTTGATAACAGGGATTACCCTTTTTTCCCTCAATCCCTCTATAAGATTGGCTTCATAGTTTTATTGGGGTTATATTTGTTATGGGTTCTACAGATGTTACATTCTCTAGGTGACAGAGGAACTTGCTTGTATTTTATATTTTTATGCATTAGAAGAGGGCATCATTTTACTTAAATAGTAATTAATACGGTGGCTGATTTCCTTTTAGTCGACTTCAAATTGGTTTTCTTTATTGGAATGTTCCATGAAAGGTGAAGAATGACCCCATGTGATCTCTTGTGCTCTTTTGAAACGGGGAAATGCGTATGAAAGAAAGGGGCTGCAGGAAGCAAGAGTATCTTTTATGACTTCTAGATTTCTACTTCTAATAGACATCCTTAATTTTTATCATGTGTAAGTTACAAACCATATCCTGAAGATCTCAACTCTTTTTATTTGGGCTTGGCAGTGTCTAGGAAGATGTTAAAATCCAAAGGCACTGAAGAAATCAATGTATCCTAGAATAATCCTATAAGAATTTGAGAGGTGACACTTTTAGGTCATAGATAGATAATAAATTTGTGAATCATGTTTTTCTTTTTGGCATATAAACATATTTAATTTTTTCTACAATGCATTAATTCTAATGCAATATCATCAAATTGGCCACCTATCTTGGTCAAAGTACTATCACTTGTACATATCATCAATTTAGTGGAGGAGCTCAGTATGACTAGAATCACTAGATGCATAACCAAAGTGAAACTTGGTCACAGGTCCTCGTGTATTTGTACTTGGTAGTGGATATACTCAAAGTAGAGATTACCAACTGCGTAGTCAAACCAGAAACAAACTCTTATGTTAACACCAGGTTAATATGATATCCTTGTATTTTGTCCTTGTAGATGATGCATCTTTCTTTCCTTGCCTAGAGGCTAGAGCTCCTGATTTTGTATATTTAAAGACTGTTAATACTGTAGCCATCTCCTACGACCTTTGCACTGCTGTTGAACAGAATAGCAATTCCTCATAGTGTGGGGTTTTCCCAAGAGAAATTTGGATACATATTATCCATATTTCCTTCTTTGTCAATCATTCATAGTTAAAGGTATAGAAGATACTGACCAAGGTTTTCTAGAGTTCTAAATGGACCTAGTTATGATGTGGTTGTTATCATTGAGCGACATGTGTTCTCTATTTGCTTTTTAGTGCTTCCATTGATGTGGTATACATATCTTAATTCCTCCGTCCCTTATTCTTTGCACCATTTTCCTTGTATAGCTGTCTCAAATTTTTGCACCATTTTCTATTCTGACAATAATTTACTCTCTAATTTTTCACTCTTTGGTGGGGGACGTGGGGTGCACATTCTCTAATATTTTTCTCTCTACTTTTTCCTTTCTTTGGCTTAAGTGCATAGCCCACAAGGGGCTAAGAAAGGGGACAGAGAGAGTATTTTGTTGAATTATAAGGCTTGTTAACTGATATGTTTACCGCTCTGTTGTTCTATTCTATCATTGTCTGCAAGAGAGAAAATTTAATGCTTTTATTAATATCATTTTTGTTGTTAAATTTATACTTGTAATTCTCTCAGTTCCCTCTTGTATCAAGATGCGGCAAGTTGGACAAAGAACTAGAAGCTTCTCAAGACATGCACAAGCAATCTTCCACCATGTTGCTAGAAGGATTCCCTGGGGGCCCTGACACCTTCCTCATAGCTGCTAAATTCTGCTACGGGCTTCGTATTGATTTGACTCCGAGGAACATAATGATGATTTATTGTGCTGCAGACTATCTGGAGATGACAGATCAATATGGCCTGGATAACTTGTTATCTAAATGCGATAGCTTTTTCCACAAAAACATACTTCGCAACTGGAAGGACTGTATTGTTTCCCTTCAGAGTGCTGAAACTGTCATTCCATTAGCAGAGAAGCTTCAGCTCATTAACAAATCCTTGAATGCCATATCCACAATGGTCTGTACAGATCCAAGTTTGTTTGGGTGGCCTATGATGATGTATGGTAGCTTACAAAGCCCTGGTGGAAGCATACTGTGGAATGGGATCAACACTGGTGCGAGAATTAGAAGTGCAGAATCTGATTGGTGGTATGAAGACATCTCATATCTTTGCATTGATCTTTTTGAAAAACTAATTAAAACAATGCAAGCGAGAGGCATAAGACCTGAAAGTATTGCTGGGGCTATAATGTACTATACTAGGAAATTCCTACCGGGTCTTGGTCGATGGCAGGGCGGGCATGGTGGTAAAACCCGAACAGTTGCAAGTTTTAGCTTGACACCTGTAAGTGTTGACCAAAAGGCACTTTTGGAAACTATTGCAAAGTTGCTCCCTGAAAAGAAGAGCAAATCTTATTGCCGTTTCTTGTTGGGGATTCTGCGTACCGCTTCAATTTTAGATGTTAGTGAAGAATGCAAAGCTTCCTTCGAGAAAAGAGTTGGTATGCAACTTGATCTGGCAACAATTGATGGTCTTCTGATTCCTAGTTATTCAGACTCAGACACCTTGTATGATACAGCTTGTGTTCAGAGAATAATCCAGCATTTTCTGACATCAGAGCCAAGAGTTCCAGCATTTTCTCCTTGTTCACCTGATATACAAGCATCCCCGTTATCTGAACCGTTAAGGCGAGTTGCAAAGTTGTTGGATGAATATATTGCAGAGGTTGCTTCGGATGTAAATTTGAAACCAGAAAAGATACATGCCCTTGTGGACGCTCTTCCAGAAGATTCAAGACCTTTCCATGATGGCTTGTATAGAGCTCTTGACATATATTTTAAGGTACGTCGCTTGATTAAGGTTAAATGTTCATGTGCAAAGGTTTCTGATAGAACCTTTAAAGATAAACAATAATATAAAAAAGTGAAAGTATTGTGTCGGACGGTCCGACCGTCGGACCGTCCAACACTTGTATTTTTTTTTATGCCCAGACTCAACAAAACGTGTCTAGGTTCAATAATATGTGTCCAGGTTTAACAATATATGTCCAGATTTAACAATATGTGTCCAGGTCCATGTCTCCATGGTAAACAATATGTTTCCAGGTTCAATAAGTTTCACCAGGTTTACAAATTTATGTCCAGGTTCAACAATATGTGTCCAGGTTCAGTACTATGTGTCCAGGTTCAACAACATGTGTCCAGGTTTACAAATATATTTTCAGGTTTACAAATATGTGTTCAGGTTTACAAATACTTGTCTAGGTTTAACAACATGTGTCCAGATTCAACAATATATGTCCAGATTTTACGATATGTGTCCAGGTTCATGTCTCCAGGGTAAACAATATGTTTCCAGGTTCAATATGTCTCCAGGGTAAACAATATGTTTCCAGGTTCAATAAGTTTCACCAGGTTTACAAATTTATGTCCAGGTTCAACAATATGTGTTCAGGTTCAGTACTATGTGTCTAGATTTAATACTATGTGTCCAGGTTCAACAACATGTGTCCAAATTTACAAATATATTTTCAGGTTTACAAATTTGTGTTCAGGTTTACAAATATGTGTCCAGGGCTAACATTACTTGTCCAGGTTTAACAACATGTGTTCAGGTTCAACAAAACTTGTCCAGGTTTGACAATATGTGTCCAGGTACAGTTGAACTGGTCTGACAGTAACCTTATGTCGGACTGATCTGACACAATATCTTCTCTATAAAAAATGTTTCAGTAGCTTTTAGTTGTCCAAACTCCAAACTGGGTAGCAAATTCTGAAAAATAAAAGTTCAAAAATCCTTTTATTTCCTCCATATTTTTTTTTGATATGGTAAGAAAACCAGCAGCCTTTGATGGATGAACCTTTTGATTTTCGGAGGTGGATTCACTGCTCTGTACCTCACTTCTCTTTTTATTCTCCTCCATGTTTATTAAAGTGATATAGAAGTGTTTTTAGAATTCATTTAGCATATTAGTTACTATCCAATACATTTGTTTTACATTCCATATGCAATGCAGGCTCATCCTTGGCTTTCAGACACAGAGAAGGAACAACTTTGGAACATAATTGACTACCAAAAGCTCTCTATTGATGCGTGCGCCCATGCATCTCAGAATGAACGATTGCCCCTTAGGGTTGTTCTTCAGGTGTTGTTTTTCGAGCAGATGCATTTGAGAACCGCTCTTGCTGGCTATCTCCACATTGAAAACCCTGAAACTGCCCCAACTAACCCTAACCCTAACCCTAATACAACACAAAATTCATTGGTGGGCCAAATTATCCAGAGAGATGGATGGGTTTCGGTTGTACGTGAAAACCGAGGTCTTAAAGGAGACATGGAAAGGATGAGATCTAGGGTTCAGGAACTGGAGCAAGAGTTCAGTGAAATAAAACAGGAGGTGAAAAAAGTGAGTAAATCATATACTAGTTCCGTTAATTCACCCCGCTTACTTGGTTGGGGCCTTGGGTGCAAGTTGCTACCTCGATCCTCGAATGCTAAAGGGGATACGATTGAAGTCAGCGAACCTGCTTCAAAGGCTTCAGTTGACCGAAAACCTCAGTCTTCTCGAAATTTGAGGCATCGCAAAAGTTTATCTTTGTTCCATTGAATCACTGGAAGAGGTTGTATCTGCAGTAATACATACATGAACATTTGGTTGTTCTTTTGGTGGAAGATTTTTTTTTTTTTTTTTTCCGGGTTTTGTGAATGGTTTCTGGGTATGGATTTCTGTGGAATTATTGGTGATATTATTTTGTTAAGCCTTTAATTCCACCTAATTCCATTCCTGCCATGGATGAGGTTGGAAAGAAAGACAATTAGCTGTGTATTTTTGAAGGTGTTAAAATTCAGAGTAGGGAGGTTTACTGAGTTCATCAGATTAGAGGCAGTGCTAGCTAACAGCATCTGATAAACAGATATAGTTCATGTTTCTTTGGTGTGAATAGATGTTCTTGGGTATACAATATAGCTCTTAGGTATATTACATGTTCATGAATCATGAGACTTGACAGTAAATGTTAAAAGCTGTTTATTGTTCTTTCAATTATTGTATCTTGTCTTGTTTATAGATGAATTGGATATACTGAGTTAAGTTATTTTTTGCTTGAACTTGGAATGAATGTGAAATTTTTTTGTGAGAATTTCTTTTGCCAGCTTCTCAGATAAGCATTCAGATTCTCAGGTCTTATTCTCCAGGGTATGGAAGTCCCCAAGTTTTATTCCCAACTTTTGGTATTTTGTTTTTAAAATATAAAACCGTTTGACAAGAGAATAACAAAATCCGTTAAGCTTCTATTTAAAATATAAAACCGGTAAGTCGGTAATCCACATGTTGACACATGGTGGGCTATGATCAACATTAATGTCTGTTTAGTTGTTGGAAAAAAAAGTTGTAATGGAAATGAGTTTTAAAAACAATTTAGCAAATGAAGTAACCTTATATTCGCCCAAAAAATAATTTCATTTTCAAGCTTTAATTTTCTTCATGTTTTCTATTACCATTCATTACCATCATCAATTGATAAAGGTGGTATTGGATGAAAATTGATATTTGTGAAGAAAATTAGATAATTTTGAGGCAAGACTAGCTTCCTTATGAGAATGAACATTGATTTTTCTTTAGGATTTTCCTTTGATCGTTTTATTACTTTACTATCCGCATATAGCTAATCGATTTTTCTTTTTCTTGTAAAAAAACACCAACATAAGCTTCAATAGCAAGACTTCAGACGATCTAACAAATTAGGTTTTTTTTTTTTTTTTTTTTTTTTTTGCTGAAAAATTATAAAATTTAGCATACTACTATAACTTTTTAGATAAACCTTAGTAACTAAATAGATAGTTAGATTTGTGACTAAATAACATTTTTTTAATAAAACAATTTTGTTGTTAAGATGAACCTGATTTGAGTCAAGATTTTCTCCATTTCTTATAATGAGGATGTACCAAGAGAAAAACATGTGGAATTTTTGGATTTCGATTATAAGCCTAAATGACATGCATGTTTTTAGGATAGTAAATGGAGAGGATCATAATACTTCATCCGTTAAATAAAAAACGTAACAATAACATTTTTGCATTATTGACATTATATACTTTGATCAAGTTTTGAACTTTACATATACTCGTAATAAAGTGAGATCTTGTTAGATTCGTCTTGATAGCAATTGTTATATGGTGCTCCCAGGGCTACGTAGCTTTTTGTGGTCCTGAGAATCTTCATTTTTTACTCTACAATCTTCATTTTTTTTAATCTTTAATCTTAATTTTTGTACACTATAATATTCATTTTTTACCACGATTTTTTTTAAAAAAAAAAAAACTAAAAGCTTCATTTTTTTTAAAACTAATTTTTTAAACTAAAGTATACAATGCTCCCGGGAGCACATAGAACAATTGTGGTCTCGCGCGTCAGTGAGTCAGTTTTAACAACTAAAATGAATATTCATTTTTTAATACTGAATATCATTTTTTTATACTAAATATTAACATTTTTTAATACTGAATATTCATTTTACCGCAAAAACCCGAGCTTACATTCACGTTGGCAACAACTAAAATGAATATTAATTATTGTATATCTAACATTCATTTTTTAATACTAAATATTCATTTTGTTAATGTTGAATATTCATTTTATCACAAAAAACCTGAACCAACAATCAATTTTGCACCAACTAAACTTTATATTCATTTTACCACAAACAACCTGAATTTACATTCACTTTTGCAATAAATAAAATGATTATTCATTTTTTAATACTGAATATTCATTTTTTTAATACTAAATATTCATTTTTTTTAATACTGAATACAAGCAAAAGATTAGCTTGTGCAGGTAACCATAGAATGTATTTGCAGGTAACCATACTAAATATTCTTAAGCAGTTACTTTTCACTTTATTAAAAATCTGTCAATTTTTATTTTTTTTAGTCTTAAACTACGTCATTTTGGCCAGGGACTATAGAAACCTACGTGGTCCTGGGACCATATAATAATTTGCGGTAAAACACCATCATAATATCAACTTTTATAATTTTTAATTATTCATAATTATAGTTATTAAGGACTAAAATAATGTATCGACATACATAAAATGTTCACAGTTGCATTTTTTTTTTTTAACGGAGAAAGTACTAGATTTGGTGGACATTCAAAATAAAAACCTCCAAAATTTCCAAATGTCATAATTGTCCCTCAA
The DNA here is from genome assembly GCA_951394345.1 of Salicornia ramosissima. NCBI lineage: Eukaryota > Viridiplantae > Streptophyta > Magnoliopsida > Caryophyllales > Amaranthaceae > Salicornia > Salicornia ramosissima. Next base: position 52,466,996 of record OX596233.1, read on the forward strand.
GTTCTTCGCCGCCGAACTCAACACTTGAGGCTTGACACTCCATAGTTCATGCAACCCACTTCTTCCCTTGATCTGAAATCATTTTCTTCTTTCGTTCCCATTTTTCATACCTAATTTTGTTTTTCCTTTCTCATCAATTTCAATCTTAAAATCGGAAAAAAAAAACACAGAAATCTGCAAAATCTTTGATCGCATTTTAAACAGATTTTGTTAATTTCTAGCAGCTATGTCAGCTGCTTCATTAAGCTCCAATTTTCTACATGTTCACAATAATTCATTGAGTGACATTAATTGCACTCGTCAATGGAGTTCTAATTCATTGCTTGAATGTAGGGTTTCTTATTGCCCTCAACCCAAATCCAAAGCACGTCTTAGAATTAGAGTAATGAATTTCCACCATGTTAGGAGAGATAGTAAAGTTGATTTCATTGTTGCCAAATCGTACAATCCAGAATCTTCTGCTATAGTTTATGATGAAATAAAGGTTTTAGATAATAGTATTTCTCCGAGCCCCGATGATGGAGGTTCTGATGATGGTAATGGGAAGTTTCCGCCTGAAAATGGAGGAAATGGTGATAATGGTGGTGGAGAAGGAGATGATGAAGAAGAAGGGAAGGAATTTGGTGCGATTATGAAATTTGAGGATGTTATGAGAGAGACTGAAAAGCATGGCGCAATTCTTCCTTCTGATATTCTTGAAGCTGCTAAAAGTACTGGGATTAGAGAGTTGATTTTGAAGCGGTATTTGGAGTTGCAGGTGATTTTACTCTTAATAATGATGATTTTTTGTTTTAAGCCATTGAAAATTTATTGCTGTATTATTTCAATTTTTGATGATTTGGGGATTAATTGCAGGGAACAGTTGGACCGTTGGGATTTCTGATGAGACATTGTGGAATGCTTCGTAATAGAATGTTGGCTGATCCTGCATTCTTATTCAAAATTGGTACTGAGGTATGTTTGCTTAATAGTAAGGCATTGAAATGAAATTTGCTAAGGCAAGAAAAATGAAAACTTGGATTGCTGTTTTCTGATTTTACATAATTTGAGTTGCTTAAATTTTGCATGTTGAATATCAGCTACCAAGTAATAATTTTTCTGGGTTGGAATACCAACTATCAAGTAATTTACCAGCAGTAGGATGCGTAGATCCCTCCTTAATTTATTTATTTTCTCCCCGTTTGAAAGCTGATGCATTATCTATAAATAGAGGAATCTTGTAAATTATTCCCACTATATGAGAAAAACAAACCATAGCCATATGGAATCTTTGATTTGTTTCGATGGGCATTTTAATAATGTCAAAACATAAAACTTTTGCTAATCCACAATTAAAGTAGGCCAGGTGACCTACAGTGGGGCCTGGCTCAAGGTCTAGTACCACCCACATTATCCAAAAAAAATAATTAAAGTAATACCTCCATTTTCTTCTTTAAGCTATGTGCACATATTATATAATTCATTTAGTGTTAGTATTCTAATTTGACAAGTAAATATTGCATTGTTTATATGTGTGTGGGTGTGTGTATGATTTGGCAAATAATGGTGCATCAGTATAACCAATGGATGGTGTGGAAGAAGGATCTTTAGGTTAGTAATTATCTCACATGGAAAGGACTTGTTCAATCTAGCCTATTCTAGTTTAGCTTTTCAAGTAAATTCAATCAAATCCAGTGCAGTTGATTAATTTAATCCAAAAAAACAGGCCTAATATTACAAAAGGCAGTCGCAATGGCAACTGCCAACTAATTAATGAACTCATGGTAGATGTTATAGACCAGGTTGTTATATAATTATGGTGATTGTCTGCTATATATTTAGTCTTGTGAGCCAATCTTGGGCCTCTATCTATGTGATTAGGGTTTTTAACTTACGCTTATATTATGTTTCTTGGAAAAATGCAGATTGTAATTGATTCCTGTTGTGCTACATTTGCGGAAGTTCAGAAGCGAGGAAAGGATTTTTGGGCTGAATTTGAACTTTACCTTGCTGATCTTCTTGTGGGCGTGGTTGTTAATGTGGCCTTAGTCGGTATGCTAGCACCATATGTTCGAATTGGCAATCGATCTACATCTGCTGGTTTTTTGGGCGGCATTAATCGTGCTTGTCGTGACCTTCCCAGTAGGTAAATGGAGTTTCCTTATTTCAAAAGAATCTAGTTTGCTGTAGCTTTTTTCTTCATTTTAGTTGTTTCATGTGAATTATCCTCATAACTGACACTAGTGTCTGAAAAAAAGTCCATCAAAAGGGAGGCTTTCTAGTCTTTAAAAAAATTAGGCAAAGCGCAATTTTACTTTATAATGCTTTATCAGATTGGATGGGACTAGAGATGCTTACAAAACTGATCATCATACTTCATCTTGGCTGTGTAGTGTCTTTGAAGCTGAAAGACCAGGATGTAGATTTACAGGAAAGCAGCGAGTGGCATCTTATCTTTACACGGTATTGAGACTGCTTATGTTGCACGACTACTTAAACTTACTGGTTTCTGTGATGATTGTGATGGCTTCTGTTAAAACTGACATTATGCAATACTAAAAGGTGAACTACACCTTAAAGGCCAGAAATTAAATAAAACTCTTCATTGTTAAGCCGGTGGACAACTTAAAAAAAAAATAGTGGTTCAGTTTGCACGACTGAAATAGTGATATAGCCAAAGTTGGCAAAAATTGACCAACCCACCAATCTGACCCATTAATAATGGGTTGAGTTGAAAATTTCAATTTGAATATTTCAAGCTCTTTAATTAAAGGGGTATGAGTTAGGTTCAACTGTTGAGGTCAAATTTAAAAAAATTTCAACCCAATTTCAACTCATCTTTACACATTTAATTTGATGAACTTTGTAGGATTAAGAAAGAGCTGATTTACTAAAAGCTAATTCTCATTTACAACTTTGAAGTTATGCTTTTTAAAAAGTTTTTAGGCTTAATTTATACTATTGTAAACTCATATGAATGATAAACCATACATAATCTGATGGCTGTTGCAAATTGATTATTTATATGCTGAATGATTTTTTACAAGTTTCTTTTCCAGCTTTTTATTTAGCGTGGAATTAGTGGGAAAAATAAAATAATAATCAGGGTATTTTTCTGGTTGATCGTTTTTTATGTTTAAATTAAAAGTACTGGAAAAAAACTGGTCAACTCGAAATTGACATGTTAATTTTCAAGTCGGGTTAGGTCCAAAGTTTTCAGCTCGTTTAATAAACATCAGGTTTGGGTTGAGCTATTTCAACCCATTTATACTCAACCTGATTCGCCATCTCTAGTTATAGCTATCATGTTGTTACACCTTCAATTTGTTTTTCTATAGTTTTCTGTATTTTGCTTTTTTTTTTTTATAAAAAAATAAATTTATGGATTCTGCTCATTGTGCATTAGCTTATTTGGCTGAGATACAACTGTGCTGTTCTTATGAATTCCCGTTGTATCAAACTATCAGTGATTATTATTTCCTCCGTTTTTTTTTTTGCAACAAAGTTGTTTGCACGGACTTCTAGGAAAATTTCAATTGGGTGGGAAAATGATTGAGAGAGAAACAGAGATTTAGAGAGAGATAGAAAGAAGTGACATCAAAAATAGGAAAGAAACATTTGTTGAGCATAATAGAAAAATTCTTTTTTTTGGTATATGTTGCATATAAAAAAACAGATGAAGTATTTGATTTTATGCTGTATGTTGTTTATTTTAATGTATTGATAAAGGGGTCTCTGCTATGCATAAAAGGAATTCCACAGAGGTGCAATTTTGAATCTGTTTAGCACTTGCAATAGTTCCTTTCAGTATTGGTGATGGAATGTAATTGTTGTATTTTCAGGGAGTAATGCAAGGGGCGGTTGGGTTTGGATGTGGAATCTTTGGCCAAGGCATTGCAAATTTGATCATGACTGCTAAACGGTGAGCTTCTAACAAACTAACTATACTTGCTTGGCCTTTTGTGGATCAGTAGCATACAATATGCTACTTATGGAGATTGCAGAATGCATATATTAGGGCAACTACTTCAATTCTTATTGCATTTCATTGGCTTGAAAATGACAACCACTTATATGTTCCACACTTCCATTGGAATTTGGGAACATAATTTTGTCTAGTCTTGCTAAAAAATACTTGGATCCAGGTTTTTGGAAATTTTACAAGCTTGATTGAAGTTCATCCTTCTGACAAGTTCCTGGCTCTGAATAATATAAACATCCAACCCTTACGTTACTCCTATTTGGAGTTTTAGGAACATAAATTTGTTTAGTATCAGCTAAAAAATACTTGGATTCAGGGTTTTTGAAATTTTACAAGCTTGATTGAAGGTCACCATCCTGACAAGTTCTTGGCTCTGAAATTTGAATAAACATTGATGCTACAACCCTTGCACAGTTGCACCTATTCGTGATAGTGTTCTTATTTACAGTCTGTATAGCGTTTAAATGTTTAATCAGTGGTCAATTTCTGCACATGATGCAGTTTAAGAATAAAAATAAGAACTTTTCTATGTGAATTCAAACTTGTGTTTTTTTTTTGTTAGTTTCAGAAAGATATTATAAAAGATTATTTAGGTGATTTTTATTTTCTGCTTTTCTTGAATATTGCTACTGCGTTATAACTGACTGGACTTTGAGAGTGTCAATATAAAAGAGTCGTACGAAATCTACAATAGAGATCTAAACTAACAAATACAAAGCAATCTGAGTCGAATAATATTCAAATTGAACAAAAGTATGATCGTTGTATATAAGATCTGATAATGATGAATACCCTCTTCTACATTGCAGTTCTATGCAGCCTTCAATGAGGTCTTTCAATCTGTTGTAGTTTTGAATCTGATCAAAATTGGACCCGATTTATTGTGGACGTAGAATCGACATTTGTTGCGACTTCGTACAAATCTTCATTAACAAATTAAATCTTCCTCTTAAAAATAAGGAAAAATTGTAAAAAATAAGTCAACCTTTAGCCGGTCTTTTCAAAGTAAATCAACCTAAACTCAATATATAGGTAGTCAAACTCCCATAAGGAGAAAGATAAAACCCAAAATATGGGTAGATATAACCCAATATAGAGATAATGAAGATTTATAATTGACATAATCAAAAAACTAGTGCAACAATGAAAAGGAGGTTGGTATTGGCCCTTATATCTTTGAAGAACAATGGTTTTGAGAAAATAGGAGAGAATGAAGGAGAGATGAGAAAGAGCAGCTGCCACTATAAATAAGTACTCCCTCCGTTTCATAAAAATGACAACAATGTCATTTTCACGCATGAATGTCGTTTCATAAACGATTTAAGGATGTAAACGAATGAATTAATCAAAATGGTTTTAACACAAGTAAGAATATGAATATAAGTTACTAATATAAAAAATATTCTAATTAATTTAATCGTTTACACCCTCAAATCGCTTCCTTAAAATGCGTGCAAAAACAATCATTTCCATTTTTATGAAACGGAGGGAGAATATAAAAGATTTTAAAATGCGAAACATAAGCTTTTGTGGTGGAAAGTTAAACAGAAGCTTTTGTGGTGGAAAGTAGGAAGAAAAACAAGATCTTGTCACAGGTTCTGAATCTAGTGGTGAAGCTTTTGTCGAAGTGCACCGACCAGGCGACCACTCCTGACTAAAATTCCCAATCTTATAGCTTGTTACTGAGTTTATACTTTTATAATAAATAATAAATGTGACGGAGTAATTGGATATGGTAACTTTGAACACTGCCCTCTCAACGTAAGTGGTAAAATGAAATTTTCAGGAAATTTTGTGCTTTTAAAAGTTAAGACCACAATAATGTTTGTACTGTAATATTTTTGCGTAAAAGGCAAAGAGAAACCATGAAGATTGCATGAGTGTAAATGGCTCTTTTTTTAAAGGAAAAATTGTAAAAAATAAGTCAACATTTTGATTAACTCAAAACAAGTCAACCTATTACACATATCCGCTCAAATTAAGTTTTTTTTTTTAATTTAATTTACCGGTGGAGAAAGTTAAAAATTTCAATGAAAAATCAAAGCGGTGCGTTAATATGTTGTTGTTTATATGTTTTTTCATTGAAAATGTTAATTTAATCAACAAGTAAATAGTGGAAAAACTTAATTTAAGAAGACATGGTTACTAGGTTGACTTATTTTGAGTTAATCAAAAGATTGACTTAATTTAAAAAGATCGGCTAAAGGTTTGACTTATTTTTCACAATTTTTCCTTTTTTAAAAAGGAGAGAGAATCTATAGTTGGTTGTTTAAAATGTAAAATAAGGAGTAAAAGAATCTGGTTCAAACTTATCTCTGTCAAAATGCACTCAGAGCCTCTAACATATTTAGTGTACTTAGAATTGAATCAGTATGAGATGTATATTATATTCAATTTTCCAAATCTTTGTAAGATCTTTTCCAAGTTCATGACTTTAGATCGGAATAATTAAGAATCTGTATGACGTTTCATTTCTTGAGCTGCTTGATGCTGGACGCCTGGACCTCTTTTAGATCCATGGAGTTCATCATTTTCGTTTTTCACCTACTGTTCTAGTGGGGCTTTTCAGTTACATCGTTTTTCACCTGCTTAATGCTTTCAGTATTTTTACTCTTGTTTGTTTTTATGTTATCACTTTTGAGAAATAAACTAAGTAATATCTGTGTGTTTATGTTTTCATAGGAACATAAGGAAGTCAGATGAGGACATTCCAGTCCCACCCCTTCTTGAAAGTGCTGCACTCTGGGGTATGTATTATTCAATTTTATTTTGCATTACAAACATCCTTTTATTGTGGAAGAGAACTTTCATACACAATCTCAATAGTAATTTAGTGAAGTTTCTTTCTTTCTTATTATGTTTTTATTTTATTTTTCTTTTCCTCAATGTTCTTCCATACCTCCACTTGTTCTGTTATAATGTTCATATATTGGTTTTTTTTTTTTTATAATTGGCAAATGTTTGAGCTGTAGTTCAAGATTCAGACTCTTGATCTCCTTTTGTTCTGAATAACTTTAAATGTTTTAAGCATCTAAGAGCTGGTTTACTTTAGCTTAAATTCAGCTCAGCTCTCAATTTCCTTCTCTTATAAAATATTACATTCAGCTCAGTTCAGTTCAGCTATATTCAGCTAAAATAAACAAGCCCTAAGTTATTGCTAAAAAAATCTAAAATTTGATCCAAACTCTTCTTGTCTAATGTGATGATTGCTTGATTCCCATTTTTTTTTAATAAAAAAAAACTTCAATCATGATTTCTAGCTGCACAAGTCTTCAAAAAACTATTGAAAAATAGTCTTACAACAAATTTTCTTATCAATTTTGAAATCCTCCCCTTGTTCACAACCTTTAGCATGTATTGCCATGCATCGACTACCCTTTTTCCAAAATTGCCCTTTCCTCATTTCTCTCTCCTTCTCTAACTCTCCATCCACAAACAACCTAGCTACCACCACCAACACCATTACTAAATGCCAACTCAGCACAAGTTGTCTGTGCTTATCATTGTTCACTAGTCATTGATGCCATCATCACTGCCTTTTTTTCCCTTAACTTTGTGGGTAGGGCACTATCACGAAAGTGTCAGTGAGTGTTTATAGTGGTGGTGAGGAGTGAATGAGGGGAAGAAGACGTATAGCTGTATAATAAGGATAATGTTGGAAAAAAGTGCCGGTGATTCTAATTAATTGTTGTATAGAATATATGTTTAATATATTCTAACAGGTTAAATATTATTTACTAGATATTTACAAAAATGTATAGAAAATATGTTCCGTATTAAGTAATAACTCACCATAGGGGTGAACATGAAGTAGTTCATTTGTAATACCAGTACTGCATACTGTGTGGTTAAATGGCTAACTTTAAATTACATCTTTTTTAACAGGTGCATTCCTTGCATTTTCATCCAATACCCGTTACCAAATCATCAACGGATTAGAACGTGTTGTAGAGACATCCCCATTGGCAAAGAATTTTCCACCCGCCGCTTTGGCTTTCACTGTTGGTGTGCGGTTCGCCAACAATGTCTATGGTGGTATGCAGTTTGTTGATTGGGCTAGGTGGAGTGGTGTGCAATAGACTCATTTCCATCGCCATCCATTGATGAACTTGTTTTCTCTCCACCGTCCTTTCTCCCGACTTGACGACAAAACTACCCGAAACCCGGGCATCGGTATCCTCTTCACATGTACACTCAGCTTCCTTCACAACATTCTTATTGCTGACCACATTTTATGCAAGAGCTAATACCGACTCGGGAATTATCCCTGTAATGCCTAGATTAAATTGGAGAGATGCTCGTCCTTTTCATCGAGCCTCTCTCCATAGGATCATGCTTTCTCCCTAGGCGACAATAGCGCTTTGTTTGGGATTGACTTTCTAGATTTTATTTATCAGTGTTTCTATCTATGACGCAAATATATGTGGCTTCAGGTTTCTGTAATGTGTTGTTTGATTTACATGAAAAAACATAGGAAGTTGAAACTCTTAGGAATTGGTTGATAACGATGTTTGGTTGATAAATTAATGGGAAGTAGATGTTACTTCGAAGTTCCAATCCACTTCCCACAAAATGGAGAAAATTTTAATGTTCTAAAGAACTTGTACTTTTTCTCTTTCAACCAAACAACATCTATTAGGTGAACTAGTGAATCAATTGAAATGAATAAAGTAGCAAAGATGATTTTGAGATATACTGTTTTCTCTGTTTCAGTTTAACAGTAATTAGTTAAATCCTTGGTCAAATTTGGCGCTTGAAATTTTCAAATGTCACCAACTTGTCAGCATAAAAATAAATATGGAGTAAAAGATTACTGTGTATATCTGTTCCTCTATAAATAAATTACTAATGAAAGAAAAATAAATTAGTGTATATTTATTTCTCTAACGTCAATTTGTTCTTTCTTGTACTTGGGCAGTTTATTGATACAAGAATGCAATTGTGTCAGAGTTTATCATTAATACAGTATTATGTATGGTTATTAGCTGGAAGATTTTAATTTTATGATAGAAACTTAGCTGGTAGTTTGACCTCTTTCTGTGCAATAATCAATAACTACGGCCAACTGAAGTCACAGATATATAAGTATATAAGGTGGGTTACTAAACGTCGCCCGCATATTACTTAAAATCGCCTACAATTAAAAAAAAAAGACAAAATTGCCCTTGATTTAAAATTACACCACAACAACTTAGATTAAATATACAACGACGTCAGACACTACGCCATGACCTCGACTGCCGCCACCACCACCACCACCATGGTGGTGGTTAATTTTTTTTTTAATAAGAGAAGGGGCGTCCAGATCAAACGCCCCAACAATATACAACGATGTCGGACACCACACCATGACCACGACCACCACCACCACCATCACCATGGTGGTGGTTATTTATTTATTTATTTTAATCTAAGTTGTGGTGTAATTTTAAATCAAGGGCAATTTTGTCTTTTTACTTTTTATCGTATGCGATTTTAAGTAATATGCGGACGACGTTTAACAAGTCCCTATATAAACTACGGCAAGTGAAGTGACAGGTACAGAGTATATAAGTATATATATAACCGCATTCTCCAGAGAAGCTAGTGGTTAGGGCTTCATAAATCCAGGCAGGAGATCCTGGGTTTGATTCTTATCGCACGCATTTGTGAGGATTTCTTATTACCCCTACAAATGCGTGTGTTGGCTAAAATTGGCCGGGTGACCTGTAGTAGAGCCCGATTCCAAGGCCTAGTATCCCACACATTATCCTAAAAAAAATTCTTTCGAGAAGCCAACAATTCTGCTAATTATATTGTGTCGCTCGGGCACTGGACCCCTACGCATATTGATATCTTTTAGGAAGCTAAATTTTTTTATTTTTTAGTTCTAGATAAATCAAGTCATTTCTTCGAGAGGAAGAATTCCTAATTTTCTTGTAACCTTTTTCTCATTAAAAAAAATTAACCACATTGTTCATCCTAAAAAACCAGTTGTGTTTTTGGTAATAAATTATGGTAATGGTGATGGATTAAAGTGTAATTTTGTAAAGGAAAATCTTAAAATTCTCCTGGAAAACATATTTTCATTTCCAAGATTGAATTTTCTTATTTTCTACCGTATTACCATCCATTACTATTGGAGAGAGTAATATTAGATGGAAATGGATATTTGTGAAAAAATTAGATAAATTAGAGTTAAACTAGCAGTCTAGCACTACCATAACGAATTTTGATTTTCCTTCCAAATTTAATTATATATTCATTCTCATTACCACAATTTAATAAGCAGTTGCCGAACGGGACATAAAGGCTAGACAAGGGTTGTTGCAATTGTGCAAATGTGCTTCCTTTTTCTTTTTCTTTTTTTTTTTGGGGGGGGAGGGGGAAAGGGGGTTCTTATATAAGTTAAGTTTTTTTTTTTTTTAATGGAAACAGAGATATATATTAACTTAAAGTTTCATACACAAGTAGCTACTAATGAAAATAAAGTACAATACCAAATACAAATGTCGTTCGTTAGACATCAACACTAAGTAATATGAAGGAAAACAGTGATTTTTTGACATAGATAACAAGCCCTTAAGGATGTTGTGCCGCATAACGGACACCTGCCATATAAGTTAAGTTATTATGTTAAAAAGTTATACAATAATTAGCACACCATTATCCCATTAGACTATCAGATGATCAAACATAACATTTGCTATTATTAAAATATGTGGCGGATTAGTCTGGAACAAGCAGTTTTACGATGCGTTCTCTTCATCTTAAAAAAAAATTTCAGTTTAGATAATATCTAATCATGTATAAAAAGTTCAATAAACTGTTGGAACATTTATGACTAAATGGGCTCGCTTGAACAATGAACTAAGGGTATAAGGCAAATAGAAACTACGAGTCTAGAGGTACCTCGCGAATCTACCTCACGACTCGCGGAAAGTTTCTAGAAGAAACCAAGATCACGAGCCCACGACAGAGCCAGATCGTGACTCGCGAGCCCAGGATCGCGACTCGCGACAGCTCGTCGCGGCTCGCGATTTGTTTCTGGAAAATTTCGTGCTTTTTCACGACATTTTAGATACTTTGCGTTGGATTCTTTTAACGTGTCAATGCATGTTTAATGGCTTTAATACTAACGAGGATTAAAATCAGAAGTTTGAGGACTTTATTACAAGGAATCCTCATGGGTGTTCAATGCACATTAAACCACCATTACTTCTGATTTTATGAGGTTTGAATGGGTGTTTCATTCAGCTTTGGAGCAACCATTACTGTTATGGGGGTCATTGGTTTCTACACACTTTTTTCCACCCTGGTTGCCTTTGAGTGTTGTGGATTGCTTCAACGAGTCTATTCTTAAGCCTGGATCGATCTTCCACATTGCTACCAATCAATGAATCATGATGAGGATGGTCTAAAACATCGTACTTACCTTCACTTACTTCATCTCTGTTCTCGCCTGTCATGGTCTCCAATTTTGGGGCATCGCTCAGGGTGATGATTTTGGCACTCTCCAATTTGATTTTGGCACTCCTCTCCCTCTCACATAAATAGTAACATTGAGGAGTGTCAAAATCAAATTGAGGAGTGCCAAAATCATTTCCCATCGCTCAGGCCTAGATTTTCCACAATGTTCATTATTATCTCTACCTCACTTCGATGTTCATCTTTCTTTAACCTTGGATTTGAGTTCTTTGTTTCACTTCCTTTTGTTGGGTCATGTAACACAGTACACTCATTGTGATAAGGGAACCATTTCTGGAAATTTGGATTGATTACCCTTGTTGACTTGTTGTAATAATTTGTAGTCTCTTTGGCCAATATACAGATTGGAATCTGGCTTCTTTCGGTTAGCAAACTGATATTTAGGTTCCGTCATATTTATTTTTTTTTTTTTGTTGTTGTTGTGGGACTTGTTCCTAAAATCAATAATGTGGTAATTATTTACACTAGGGGTCCGTTTACTTTGGTGTAAAATATTTTCTATGTAAAATGATTTTCCATGAAAAATATTTTACGTCGGTTTTCATTTAAATTTTCCAATGTTTACTTGCACGGAAAACAAGCTTTACTCCCAAATTTGGAGGAAAATATTTCCAATAGACAATGGGATGTAAAATGAGTTTTCACCAAAAGTTTTACATTTTATTTTTTCATCCAAAGTAAATGATGTAAAATTGGAAAACGATTTTCAGGGAAAACATTTTTCGCTCTAGTAAATGGACCCTAGATGTTGGCAAATCTCCATTGTCAAAATGAGTTCTATTCTCTTTGTTTGTAGAGTTCTCATTAAACTTGTTCTTGTCTCTGATGGGAGGGTTAAATTGTGCTTTCTCATCACCATCTCTTTGACATCGTTCTTGATAATAGTTCAAATGTTTGTCTCTTTTTGTATTGCTATTGATTGCGATTCCTATATGCACAAAGTTTTGAATATGTTTATTTATTGTTGATAAAAGGTTTGTTGCAAGAAGAGTTTATATATTAGTGTTGTTGTATATGGCCAAATCTACTATAAGTATTTTCTATTGTGAATGCCTTAAGAATGAAAATGTAAATGTAAATATTGTTTTTACACATTGTATGTATTCCTTCAGTAACATATTAATTACAACGATTTGACATAAAATAGAGAAAAATTTGTAAAATCATTGCAATCAGTATGTTATGGAGCGATTAGGAGAATAAAAGGTCTTTTATGGATTAGAAGATATAACAATAATTAGAAGAAAAAAAAAAAGAGAGGAGAAGTTAGCGCTTTTTAACTGGGTTGTTGGAATAATATTGATAAGCAAAAGACATGCATATTTATTAATGAATATTTTATTTAATAGCCTTATAGTATGAAACAACTGATCCTTGATACTTAGGGTTTGCTAATGAGTTGATGGCCTTACCGAATAAAAAAAAATTAAAACAAGATAAAAGTTGTTTAATATACTCCCTCCGTAACATATTAATTGCAACGATTTGACATAAAGTAGAGAGGAAAAATGTCAAATCGTTGTCATTAATATATTACCGAGGGAGTACATAGTATGTATTGTAATGTGTTCTTGTAACATGAGTGTGATGATCTCCTTGTAAATTTAATGACACAGATGAAGTATTTTAATAGCTCATATATCAATATTTATTCTTTGAGTTACAATTAATGATATATATCAGTTTTTCATCAAATAATGTCTATATTTTAATCTATACACATACATTTCAATAGGTAACTACTATTTTGGTATGGGTGTTGTCCCGGGTCGCAATCTTTCTTTTTTATTTATTTATTTTTTTGTCATTGAACTATTGTCACCTAACTTATTAACAATTAAAGTTGTTTATAACAATTGAAATCATCTTATTCAATACAAGGAGAAGATATAGATTACTGATAAAAATTCTGGCTACATAAAGGTAGGTTGTGGGTTCGATGCTTGTTGCGTATGAGGCATAATTTTTGGCTTGATTGTAGGCTCACCCCTGACCGTCGACAACATTACATTCACATTCTAAGACCTTTAGTTTAGTGGGTTGCTAAACGTCGCCCACGTTTTACTTAAAATCGCCCACTCAACATATTGAAATTACTTTATTGCCCCTAACACTACATATCACTCCATCCATCCCAACTCACCTCACCATCCACTTTATCGCAACTCACCACCAACACCAACACCACCACCACCACCACCACAACCATTCCTACCACGACAATCACTAACCACGACCACCAGCAGCAGCACCACCACCACCACCAGTAGCACCATCACCAGCACCACCACCAGCGGCACCACCACCACCAAATTCAAAAAAAATTTTAAAAAAAAAACAAAATGAGAGGCCCGGGCCATGGCCTGGACGTCCCAGCCAGACGTCCCAGCCATGGCTTGGGCGTCTGATCTGGACGCCCAGGCCATGGCTGGGACGTCTGGTTGGGACGTCCCAGCCATGGCCTGGGCGTCCAGATCAGATAAATGCCCAAGCCATGGCTGGGACGTCCAGGCCATGGCCCGGGCCTCTCATTTTTTTTTTTAATTTTTTTTTGAATTTGGTGGTAGTGGTGCCGCTGGTGGTGGTGGTGGTGGTGCTGGTGGTGGTCGTGGTTAGTGATCGTGGTAGGAATGGTTGTGGTGGTAGTGGTGGTGTTGGTGGTGGTGGTAGTGGTGGTGGTGGTGTTGGTGGTGGTGTCTGATCTGGTGGTGGTGGTGGTCGAGGTCATGGTGTGGTGTCCGACGTCGTTGTATATTTAATCTAAGTTGTTGCGGTGTAATTTTAAATCAAGGGCAATTTTGTCTTTTTACTTTTTTCGTGGGCGATTTTAAGTAATTTGTGGGCGACGTTTAACAAGTCCCTTAGTTTAAATTTAGGGTGTTGCTTGAAAATGTACAAAATTTTGCCCATAAATTAGATGTTTTGGACTTCATAATTCACTCAAATTTCGGATTCCCACCATAATCTCTATACCAGCCAAACTAGAGCTACTTGTCCATAAAAACAACGTATTAATTTCTTACAAGTGTTTTTAAAATTGATGTTGAAAAATAAATTGAAGTATTAGAAATATATTGATGATATTAACATATCATAATCAGTTCAAATATCAAGCTAATTATTGCCTATAATTATTCAAAACTGCTTATAATTTTTTTTAACTTCTCATGTCATCCTTGTTCATGTTACTCTGTTATTTTTTATTCACTCTCACCAACATCTAACCACCTTCATCAATTGTTGCACTTTCTTCCTCCATCGTTCGAACACTTCAACATTGTTTCAAATGATGTGGTCAAACTTATTTTAATCATATAGTGAATCATTTGAATATAGTAACACCATTAAGTTAGACGTTAGGACATCAAAATCTAGCATCTTTAGTATGCTTGATGCTTCAATCACTAAATTATATGTCTCCTTAACATTGTTGTAACTAAACTTTGTCGGAATAACTTTAAATCTTAACAAAAACTTCACCTCTAAAAAGTACCACCTAACACATTGTTCAATAATCAAGTGGAAATTTCTTATGCAAAAATGTTAAGACAAAATCCAAACTAATTTTCAAAAGTAATCCATAGAAAAATAAAATAATAGCTGGTCTCTCGTGCAATCAGCCAGACACAAATGTTTAAAAAGTGATTTCAAAAGTTCAAAAGGAAACAAAATCATGAACAAATGGACAAAGCAGACATGGTAAAAATTGAAATGATGGCCAGTTGGAATTTTCAATATTCTAAAGTTTTTTATGTAAAAAAAAATAAAATAAATTCTTCAAGTCATACTCTCTTCTGAGTCTTCTTCTCTCTTGAATCTTTAATTTCATAATTTCCATTTTTTTAATTTTTTTTGGCTAATTTTCTTCCTCGCTAGCTCCTTCTCTCTCTAGATCACAGTCCCTCATTGTCTTCCTCTTCAAAGCTCCATTTTCCTTCTGCAACTCCAACTTTCTCTCTCCTCCATTTTTTTATTCAACTACGATCTCTCTTGAGGAGAGAGAAGCTCATCATCTTCAACAAACAACCACCAATTACAAGAATTTTGGTGAGATTAGGTTTGCTCCATTCAACTTTTGGATCTGAGCATCCATGGCGCTTTCCGGCATGAGAGGCCTTTCGGTATTCATCAGTGACATTCGTAATTGCCAGAATAAAGAGCAAGAGCGTCTTAGGATTGATAAGGAACTCGGCAATATACGTACCAAATTTAAAAGTGATAAGGTTAGGTTCCCCCCCCCCCCCCCCTCTAATGCTTCTTTATTTTACTTATTTTGAATCTAATTCAGTTAGTATAGTGAATTTTAAATGTGTTGAGATGTTCAATCTGATGTTGGCTGTTGCAATTTGAGCTGAATTTAGGGAAATTATTGTTGCTTAAGACATTAAACTGTTTTGGATCTAATTCAGTTAGTGTAGTGAACTGCAACGTGCTGTGTTATTCAATTTAGTGTCTAACTGCGGCTAATTTGAGCATAATTTAAGGATTTTTTTTGTTGTTGCACAACTCTTTACTGTATAACTTAATTTTTAATACTGTAGTTTTTTTTTTTTTTTTTTTTACTCGCGCCAGGATCTAAATCAGGTATTATATTAAAATTGTAGTATGCTGTGATGTTCCATTTCTCATTTGGTGTCAACTGCAGCTAAAGGATAATTTTGTTGCATAAGAGTATTGCATAACAGAATTTATCTCTTTTTTTAGGGGGTTGGGGGTGGGGGAGGGGTGCTTAACCTATTTTTGGATCTATTTCAGTTAGTTTAGTGTATTTTAATGTGTAGGGATGCCCAAGGTAGTGTAGACTGCAGCTTATTTAGGTTTTTAGTGATTTTATTCTATTGAAATAGCATAAAAGCAAGCTTTAGTTGAGCTGTTGAGGCAGGCGGCAGTTAAGCTAGTGCTTTGTTTGCATTTCCTTATGGTACAATTAAAATAATGAAGAACATATTAATGCTCAGGAAATTAGCTCACAGGCTCAACCAATCCCTACAACCTATAGAGCTACCAAATCAATGGTTGATAAAGGTTTACTAACCCATGTAAATATCTCAACAATTTGAGGTGAGTTTGGAGTCACCATTCCCAACCTCTTGCCTCTCTCTCCATCCTAATTAGTTTATACACTTCACCTTTTTAATTGATGAATAGAAAGTGGATCAAAATAGGATTTTGCTTAAGATGATGAACAATCATTGAGGAGTTGTGCAATTACATAGGTTAGGATCAAAACGAACATGGAAATTTTTCTAGAAGTTTTACCTTCACTCTGTTCTTTTGAAATCATAGTTTTTCAAAAATTTCCTTTTCAGGTAATTTGAGGCTATTTAACATGCTCAGTGATACTTAATTTACTGCCCACTCCAGTGAATCTCATTTGACTACGTTTGTACCGAATAACACTTTAGTAGCATTCCAATCTGTTTAATACGTTGTTTGTATGCATACCTATACTTGATTAGAGATTTGTCTTCTAGAATACAATCATTTAGGTCTAGGATTTGAAACTAGAATCCAAATCTAGCAGTCGAATCTTAAAAAGCTGAATCTTAGTGCAATACCTATACTACCCAACCTAAGGGTGATTTGTTACTAGTGTCACATAATTCCCTAAAGTGCTAGTGAATCGTGATCCGAAAAAGAGAATTATGTTTGGTTTTGGGCTATTTTTGTCCCATTTTAGGCGAACCGCAAAATATAGAAGCGAACTAAAAGACGAACTATGTAACCTTGTTTGTTACATGGTGTTATTTGTACCTGTTATTAATCAATCATTCATTCAATCAAAGCCTTATTCCCATAAGTGGGGTCGGCTAGATTTTGGTTCATGTCATAAGATGTGACAAAGTTTTACGTTGGCTGTCAGTGGCCTACCGCAACCCTCCTCCTTTATCCAGGTTTGAGATTCGCAGTGAGAAACCCACTGGCGGAGCTATATTTGTACCTGTTATGTGGACCATAATGCAGTTTACCTGGTCATGGAATTACAGAAGACACTTGTAGACAAGTCCATTTGATAGATTGTCCTATATAATTTAACTCTTCATGTTGCTAATTGGCTGACAATTTAGTTGTTGGTTGTGCCCTTTGCTATTGCACCTAGCAAAATCAAGCCAACTTGCCCTTGGAATCTTAATTAGCTTCACACTTGGCACTTGTTAAAGTAGTTTTGAAATGTAGACTGAGGAAAGAAAGAATAAGTGCTGAGAAAAGGAGAGATAAAGATTGATGGAATAGTGAGAGGGGAAAATCATGAAAAGGAATTGTGAATATCTTTTTCAGACACTTCATGGGTGCTTGATTTTGGAACAGAGGAGATAGGTTGTACCGAGTCTGGAATGGGGTGGGTAGGTGGGAACGGGGATAGAAAATGACAAATCTGAAAATTAGATGACAATGGATGTGTTACATATATTAAGCGAAGTATTGGTTAGGCCTCAGGGTTGAATTGGGTATGAAGACGACACTTTGATGAAGTACAGATGATTGGTGTGAATGATTATTTTTACTAAACCTAATTACGGTAAGGCGAACTTTAGTCAAGTGAAGTGCGATATGAGGGTATACTTATGGGAGGAGAAATAGAAGGTTGCAATGGTATTATGGTAGGATGCAAACCTTAGGACTCTGGATTTAACCGATAAAGATTGCAAAAAGCATACTGTAGTAAAGTAAAAAGATGCGTAGCACACTAACATATAGGTAGAGGAAGGATTCCAACGAGCCTCTTTCCAATTACATGAGATCTCTCATACTTTTTCTTCTTTGAAGACCTTTGTTAGAACACTGGGGGATTTTAGAGGAACTGATAAGTTTCTTCAAAGGCATGGAAACATACACTTCCCTAATGGTTTAATATCAACTCTCTAGGGAATACTACTATTACATGCAATGAAGATGCAATGAATATCTAGCAAGGATTTTGTGTATGGATGTTTGAAAAGAACATAGAGAAAGAAAATATCTCTAAGCAAGCGAGTATGAGTGTTTAAATAATTAGTCTTTCTCTTCTTATATGTGATGTAAGCCCTCTATTCATAGAGAAATATAATTAAGCATGAATTGATGTGTTGTTTTAACCCATCTATTTATCAGTTAACAAAAATTTACCCAATGGACATGCCCCATCCATACATTAAATGTTAACACAACTGGAAAAATTGAGAAACGACGCAGGGGAAAAGTCTGTTCGGAAAGTAGCCTGGCCAAGCTAGCTGCTAGTCTATTGCCACCCGACCAGATCACCTCCCAATATCAAGACTCAGCTGATCTTTCGGGCTATTTTAATGGAACCCGACCAGGTCACCCCCAAAACAGGTCCTCTGCTCCTCCTTCAGCCCGTCTGGGCAATGACACTCCAGCCCGGTTGGGCCCCCTTGACGTTTTGTACCGTATTACAGTTTTTCCTACCTTACATATCCATAATATATTAGACCTCCTCCACTTTTAATATGTCATATAAATCACATACGATCCATAAACCCATTTATGAACAAGCGTTCCGACAACCTGAATGTATCTTTTCTTTGTCATATATCTTCAATGTGGAACAAGTGCTTTTTACATTTACATACAAGTTCTGAAAACTAGCTTCCTTCCATCTCTATTTCACACGTTCTGTTTCCCCCCCTCCATTTGCTGGTGGATGATTACTTTGAAGATTTTCTCTAATTGACTTGGTTCTGGTGTTTAAATGCTTTCACTGATTCCATATCTTCCCATGTTTGTCTCCTGCTGGTAGCTGCCGATCATTAGGAGGATAAATCAGGGCATATCTGCATATCAACTGTGTTCTTAAGTGCTTTGTAAACTGAGGAGGATTATAGGTTCAAAATGAATCTATGATCCCTTCAACTTCATCCCCTTTTCAAGAAAATGGATTCTCTACCTGTTTTTTTCCCTTTCTTTTCCTTTTTATTTTATGGGTTACTTCTTCATCAATAACTTTGTCCCTGTATCTTTCTCGTTCCAAAAGAAACACTTTCAAGTTATTACTTCATTGTCATTTTGAACTTGTATTCTTTTTGTGTCATCTCTAATTATGATTGACCCTCTTTTATTTTGAGATGATTTGTTGCAGTAGATCTTATATCTTGTCTCTTTTTTTTTTTTTTGACAGAGCATATCCCCATATGAGAAGAAGAAATATGTATGGAAAATGCTTTACATATTTATGCTTGGCTATGATGTTGAATTTGGTCACATGGAAGCTGTTTCTCTTATCTCTGCACCCAAGTACCCAGAAAAGCAGGTAATTTCGTGATTTCTTATTTGTGTGCGTGCTATTTCATTTTTTGAACGCAATGCAAAAAGCTGACAATTGAGTATATACTGTACATAATCCAGTTTAAAATGATAAAATTCTATAATTGCAAGTTTGTTGAATTGCTTGTTGCAATGTGTTGATCCCTTTTACTCATCGATGTCCTTGATGCTTTGGTTTTGTAGCTGCCTATGTCTTATATATGCTTCCCATACTAATCTGTTAACAATTTGTACTAAGATTAATGACTGCTCAGGTTCTTGATCGCTGTGTTTTTTTTCCCTGTTGCTGCAGGTTGGTTATATAGTGACATCATCCTTACTCAACGAGAATCATGATTTCTTACGGATTGCTATAAATACCGTACGCAATGATATTATTGGACGCAATGAAACTTTTCAGTGTCTTGCCTTGACTTTGGTATGCTGCTTTCCCTGCCGTGTTCAAGATTCTAATTCTGCTTCTCCATTTTTTTTTTCCCATTTTTTATTGTCTTGCTGGTAGGGACTCAAGTCATCCATTCTTTATAGTTGGTTTTTAATTTATTCATTTACAAAATTATGGGGAATATATACCATCTTACTTCCCCACATTAATTACATGTATGGTTGCAATTTTGCATCATGGTTCAAGTGATCGTTTGAGCTGAGCAGTAACAAACTACTTCTAGAAATAAACTAAAAAATTTCATGAGGGTATTGGTTCAAGAAAAAAAAATATTGGATCCAATTAGTCCTCGTTCGTTTGGAATTCAGACTTAATTTCAGAAATTTCAATTCAGACAAATTCATTTCAGCTAAGCTTAACTCAGCTCCCGCTAAGTCTAGGATTTAGTTCAATAGTGCCTTAGTAGATTTGACAAGTCAGGTTACCATTAATAGCCTTTGGTAATGGTGGATTATTGGATTAGATTGGATCGATGCTTTGTTTTATTATATGTTAATTTATAATTGAAGTTGTATATCAAGAACATTCCCTTAATAAATATTAATCACTCCCCTATTACTCATTTACTGCTTCATACTCGTTTACTCAGAGAGTTAGAGTTAAATGCACCTATGTTCTTGTCATTTAGATTGTAGCCAACTGAACTCTGAATTGCTGATTGACCAAGCATTTCTACAGATGATTTGTTATCCATATATTTGGAATTTGGTTAGTAAAATATTTTGATACATATTTTGATCTGAAAGTCTGGACTCTGGATATCCAGTTTTGTAGATGGGATAATCAGAAATTTTGGATCTAATTTTTCCATAGGAATTTCATAGTGATACAAAACAGATACCATGATTAAGAATATCAAACTTTTTTTTGTTGAGGGAATTAAAGATTGCTATAGTTTAAATTATAATTAAAGTTATTCGAGTATATTTTTTCTATACGTCACTGACTGTATTTTGGTTGGGATAAATTTTCTTGAGGAATATTTGTTTTCTCATCTTTCGCCTTTTGGTTTGTAAATGATTGTAAAATAAAGATTGATTAAATTCAGTTCAACAGTTGAAAATATTTTTCCTTTATACTCCTGTAGTAGGGGTATTATGATCCAACTATGCGAGTAAGTGTGAGTATTGTGAAGTTGATAAGCTAATAAGCTCAACTTGAATTCAAAAGGCCAAAGATCGAGCTAGGCTTGACTAGACTCAGTTCCATAGCAGCTCTACTCATAAAAAATAACCTTAGTTTAAAAGCCGCGAGGCAAGGTAAGGCGATCAAAAAATCCAATGAGGTTCAAAAGGCGCGCGTTCGTATTTCCCGCGGTCACTTTCTGGTGAAGAGGAATCAAGTGGGCTAGCTCTGCTTAAATCATTTTATATATTAAAAATAAAAAATTATTTACCTTTGTATTCTGACTTTCATGTTGCGTAATTGGTCCCAATTCAAGCCTGACTTTCCCATTGAAGCAAAATTTCCCAATTAAACCTCTGAGAAAAAATCCTAGATCCAATTCAACAAATTGTCGTT
This sequence comes from Salicornia ramosissima, assembly GCA_951394345.1. Lineage (NCBI taxonomy): Eukaryota > Viridiplantae > Streptophyta > Magnoliopsida > Caryophyllales > Amaranthaceae > Salicornia > Salicornia ramosissima. The sequence continues at coordinate 52,488,652 of OX596233.1, forward strand.
GGAATCTTCCTCCATTAACACCGGACTCTCGGGTAATCCTTCATCTCATTTTTTTTCTTCTTCATCCCTCTTTTTTCTCAAAAAATTGACCAGATGCCGATTTTTGTTTGTTTTATTATTCTTTGCTTTTTTTTCTTCTCTTCTATGCATTCCCAGGTTCAATTTTTTCCCTTATTTGCTCGAGTGCTCAATATGCTGTTCTTCCAACCCTCCGCTCTTTTTCCTTTTTCAGCTCCACTTTTCTACTTTTCCCCGAACCTCTTCTCTCTTTTTTCTATCATGCTCGACTACTTTGAAAACTCACCCCATCCAATTTCATCGAGTTTGTCCTCCTAGATACTATCCCATTGAATTTACATTCCAAATACTCCGTCTTACTTCTGCTTAACTTATGAGATTCCAAAGTATTTCTCCGCAATTCCAACTTACTTTCCACTCTTTCTTTTGTCTTATCAACTAACACAATGTCATTTGCAAAAATCACACACCATGGTATATCGTCTTGAATTGACCTTGTCAATTCATCCATGAATATGACAATATGGAAAGGGCTACGTGTGGAACCTTGATGTACTCCAATTGTGATAGTGAACTCTTCTGTTTTCCTGACACAAATCCAGAAGCAATGCAATCAAATTTTAAAAATAAATTGAAATTACTACCTCTGCTCAGTTTAATACAAGGAGACTTGGAGAATCTGATTGAAGGAGGCAAACTAGATTGAAAAGGTGGGATGGCACCTGTGCATTCTATTTTGGCAAAAAGAGGAATAAGCTTATTAAATTAGTATGTGAACGCAGTAGATAGCACTAGGACAGTCGAAAGGTAAATGTTAATAACTTAATATAGCTCATGGAAGGAGGGTTTGTGCTTTTCGAAAAAAAAAATTGTTTGTGCAAGTAATTTTTTTACTTCTTCTGATCCCGGTATCCAGATTTTCAAATCTATGTCTCGATTTTGGGGTAAGTAGATTGCTTATTCCAGAAAATTTAGAAATTTAATTAGATAGCTGAATCTGAATTTTCTACTTTTTTAGCCTTTTGATTTTTGTTCTGTGTGAGGCAGGTTGGAAATATTGGTGGAAGGGAATTTGCAGAATCCTTAGCGCCTGATGTGCAGAAGCTACTGGTAGATTTTTGTTGTAATTTATCTAGAATAAAATTTGTGGTGTTTGAAATTCATGTTTTGACTCTTGTTTTCTCTTAAGATGTCAAGCAGCTGTAGGCCTCTGGTGAGGAAGAAAGCTGCTTTATGCCTTCTTCGTTTGTACAGGAAAAATCCAGATGTTGTAAACGTGGATGGCTGGTACATTCCCTTATTTTCCTCAATTTGCCCAGTACTCTGCTCTCATTCTCTCTCTGTCCTTCAACCCTAGGTAGCCTGGAGACGGATTTGGGGTCGAAAACAGGGACGGGGACGGAAACGGAAACCGGCAAAATCAAAATCTAAAGACGGGTACGGCTTGGGGACGGAAAGAAACATTTAAAAAATATTAAAATAAAAATAAATGCATACAAAAGTCACAAATCAGCATCAATAATACTGCAATTGGAACAGAATATGTCATTAGACTAATTTTTAAAAAAGCTACTAACAAATAAGGAAAACAAAAGGCAGCCACTTAAACTCTTAAACAGTGAAGGAGAAAAAAAAAATATGAGCATGAGTTAGCAAATTAAAGTTAAAAAACATAAGTTAAAGAATCAGAGATTCAAAGGAAAAAAGAAGAAATTGTAATTGAAAAGTTTGAGCAGAGGAGATGAGAGGATAAGAGGAGAGTCGAACCTGGTAGTTGGTGGTGGACGATGATCAACAGCCGCCGCCTACGAGCTCTTTTCTCCCTTTTTTCAGTTTGTTTCTCAGTCTAACTTTTAGACTTTTGCTCCCTTCTTTAACTTCTGCTTTAAATATTTTTTAAAAAGGTTTCATGTGTTGGGCACTGCAGTTTTGTCCATTTGCCGTCCCTAATACGTCCCCACCATATTTTTTTTCCCTGGTCTTCGCCACAAATTCGTCCCCAGCCCAATTTCTTAAGGCTTTAGGAAGTCCCTGGATTTTTTTTTTTGCCGAATCCGTCCTTTCCCCGTACCCATGCCGCCCCCAGTACAGGAACAGTGTCCTGGGAGCCATCCCCATGCTTCATAGCTTTAACTCATGTGAGTTTAATTGGAAACAATTGGAACTTTTCTACCTAAAGCCTCAAATAGAATGGAGGGAGACAGTGAGAGACTGAGTGGAAGTTGATTGAACCATTATCTCTTTTCCATATTATTTACACTATTGTTTTCATTGAATCAGGTCAGACCGAATGTCACAGCTTTTAGACGAACGTGATTTGGGTGTTCTAACATCTGCTATGAGCTTGCTGGTTTCTTTAGTTTCAAATAACCATGATGCTTACTGGAGCTGTGTTCCTAAATGTGTCAAAATTTTGGAAAGACTTGCTAGAAACCAGGATGTTCCACAAGAGTATACATACTATGGCATTCCATCGCCCTGGCTTCAGGTTTGCCATTCCCTTTGTTGTTCTACACTAATAAGGGGGCAAGTTTTGTAACAGGAAACTATTGTTTTCTCATGCTATTTGTTCCTCGCATTTCCATCTTTCCATTGTGCTGTTTCCTTGATTATTTTTTGCCTATAGCCTTGTTACTTGGTCTTCGTACTGCAAAGCATATGGCTGTTTGATACCAGATCTATTGTAACATGCTCCTGAGAATATGATTTTTTCCTTTCATCTATTGATGTGTACATGGCTTTGGTGGAAAGGGTCTACTCTTGTTTTTCTGCAGGGTTTCCTTGGTCCATTGTGCAGTTAATGATATCTTTTTTTATGTGAATTGAACAAATTGTTTTTGGTGTTTTATTGTTGCAGGTTAAAGCAATGAGGGCCCTGCAATATTTTCCTACTATAGAAGATCCAAATACCCGGAGATCATTGTTTGAGGTTAGTTTCATCTGTAGAGCCTATTTCTATACCTTATTAGTAGATCTGATATATATTCCCTTCTTTTAGGTTTTGCAACGGATACTAATGGGCACTGATGTTGTTAAAAATGTGAACAAGAACAATGCTTCTCATGCTGTGTTGTTTGAAGCCCTTGCCCTTGTAAGTATCTTTACCAAGTATTTTAGTTCACACTTTACTAAGTACTTTAATTTACAAATGTATTTCATAGCCCAAGCTGTGAGAAAGTGCTTTCAGATTACCTTTCTTGGACATTTAGTTGATCACCAAAATAAGGAGCCATCTTTTCATTTTATGCTCCTGAAATAATTTAGGCTATAAGGCTTATTGATGACCATCATTTAATGGTGCATGGCTTATCCAGCTAAATAAAACTTCAGTTTCTTTGAACCTTCAATATATTAAACTTCAAGGTGAAGACTGGCTCTGACCCTGTGTCTATTGAAGAATGAGCCAGCGGCTCATTAGCAGTGGCTTGGTTAAGGGAACCCACCGGAACCGTAGTGAAAGAGAGTCTTCATGGGATAATTGTTTGTTGCTGGTTATGGACCCGAACCTGGGTGTTCTATCCATGAGCAGGAAGGAGAATACCTTTGATGCTACATGCAACTCTGATATTGTGCATGATGCGTTGTTTTTTATTTTAATTTGGTCACGGCTCAATGGTATGCTCTATTATATGGGAAGTTAAACTGTAAAATAGTTTTTTTTGGGTTGTTTTGTGTATGGAACTTATTGAGACGTTATACAATGTTTACCTTTTTTCTCTGTGGTTGCACTAATTTCGTTTTACTTTCACTTGCTACATTATTTCATTTTGGTGCAATCTTCTCTGTGCTTTGCATCTGTCATTATTCTTAGATTAATTTCCTTAAAATTCTTTATTTTAGTTAAAAAAAAGGCGATGAAATGCTTACAAAGTTAGTACTCTCCTACATTCTTTTTTATTTTGTCAAAGATTATGTTTATATTAAAGAGCCAAACATTTTACAATGTCTCGTCTCAATGTGTAATTTCATAATGTCAACATTTTACGATTTTTAACTGCGTAGAAGTAAATATGAATATGTATATTTAAATTGTGCGTTGAAATACATTAAAAGGCCAATGGAAAGAAAACCATTGACAGGAGTACTTTGTTTCTTCCAACTTAATAGTTTTCTAAAATATACTGATATACATCATTCAAATATATACTTCACACACGGAACTTGCGTGAGACATGAAGAAAAAAATTCCTTCAATTTTTTAAGAAAATAGTAGACTGACATATTTGATCTTCTCCCCCTTTATTAAAAAAATTGGTTTTGTGCCACAGGTCATGCATCTTGATGCTGAAAAGGAAATGATGTCGCAATGTGTTGCTCTGCTTGGGAAGTTTATTGCTGTTCGTGAACCAAATATACGTTACCTTGGTTTGGTACGTCCTGGGATACGTAGTTGTTGGTTCTTTTTTTTAATGCCTAAAATTTCGTTCATATAAGTGACTCAAATCAAGATCCAAATAATCTCATTGCAGTTGTCTAACAGCATATTTGGAATTGCTTGCTGCAGGAAAATATGACCCGAATGTTGATGGTTACAGATGTGCAAGATATCATAAAAAGACATCAAGCTCAGATCATCACCTCATTGAAGGACCCTGATATCAGGTTGAAGTTTTATATATTTTAGTACTTCCCTTTCTCCCTTATTTCTTTTGCAATATTGGCCAACTGACAGTTAGCTTTCATTTTAGTAAAATTTGTTTTGAATAATCTGAATTATTACTTACCTGCTCTAAAAAAAATCTTAAGGAATTATCAAATAATACATTTTGGCAGAATATTTTACAAGATTCTGTTTCTGGTATCAATGTACCATTTTGAACATATTATTCAAAAGATGGTAATGCTCATAGCATTACTTTAGTTTGAATTATCTAAAGAGCACATGTAATACCTCACTTTATTCACGTCCAGTGTTCCACTTCCACCTGTGTAACCATAATGAATTTAATTTAATTGCATCATTTTCATAAGATCAGATGGAAGATATTGAGTAGCATACTAGGTAATGCTCGAGCAAATGCTCGGTTTATTTAACTATTGTAAGTATTTAGATCTAAATTAAATCTTTATATACAAAAACTGGTAAAAAGTTACTCTAGATGGATTTATTTTAAGTGCTTTCTTTTTGGTTATATTAGACAATAGATAATAAATAATACCCGAAATGTGCATAATTTTCAAGAAAACAAAATTAGTTCACCAACTATAATTTTTTGTATAGTCATTTCAAATTTGGATATTAAACAATTATATTACTTTAATTTCATAAATTTCATGTCTTAATGTTGACAGTGCAATCTTGTACATTTTTTTTTATCAAGATTTCAATATATATGACTTTCTTGTAATATAAAATTGCTCTATTGTTAAAGAAACAAAAACATTTACCGTATATGGTTTTCCTATTGTCAAAACTTAATCATTTTTAGAATAAATTTTATTCATGAAAATTCTCTTCCATATTTTCTTAATGGTAAAAATAAGTATTTCCAAATGTAATATGGCAATCAAAATAATTATTTGAAACTTATATACAAAACAGGTTAAATAGATTTGATATAATGGTTCACTTGTTTTAGAAGATTTTAAAAAACTAAAAGAACAAAAAATTTGGTCAAAAACTATGAGGGAGAAAATTGAGTTGAAATATGACGTATAATCGAAGAATGTACAATCACTAACAAATTAGGGCTAACAAAAATTTCTTTTTAAGAAAGAAAAATGAACAATGATATGAAAATTTTAGAAGATGAAGTAGTAGTATAGTTTTTATTGGAAAGTAAAGTAAGTATGAATTTTTTTTGTAGGGAAAAAACCAAATAGACCTTTGAACAATGGGAAGTATTTAATGTTTGAAAAGGCGCACTTGAGGCACGCCTAGGCCCTAGGTGATAGGGGCTAAGCGCTTAATTTGGCCAAGGCGAGGCACTTGTGGCTAGGCGCAACTAAGGCGCACGAAGGAGTGCATAGGCGCATCCTAAGGCGCACTGAGGCATACCTTTTCTTTTTTTCCAGAATTTTCCCATGTCTTCTTAGGTGCGCCTCACTTCAATGAGGCGCGCCTAAGGCTCTAGGAAATCCAATCGCCTTGGTGCACCTTGAGCCTTTTTATACATTGGTAGGAAGGGAAAAATACGAGTTTAGGAGGGAAAACTATTTTTTTCAGTGGTTTTGTATTTTAGTATATAGTATAGATAGATTTGACCTTTTATTATTATTCATAAATTACTGCCATGCTACTAGGGCTATGGACTCTGGTAAAGAGTGTTAGTCTTAGTCTATCCAAGAGTACTAGGACATGGACATTTTACGAAAAATTTGCATCATTTTGATTGCAAATGAAGTGCCCAAATGTTATACTTGAGATGAAATGGAAAGCCCAAGAAACATAAAAAAGAGAGAGAAATAAAATCGAGATTTCTTATCATAAGAACAATATTTTTTTATTCCAATAAAGTACAAGTTTCCTTGCATTTTCTCTTTTTTTTATTCTATGGTGCTGAATAACTGATATTACTTCATCTTGTCAGCATTCGGAGGCGTGCTCTTGATTTGCTTTATGGAATGTGTGATGTTTCGAATGCAAAGGACATTGTTGAGGAATTACTGCAGGTCCGGCATTTTTTGCACTTTTAATTATAGGCTGAAGCCTGTTGATAGTCTCAATGCTAAAGCCAATCTTGTTCAAGAACACTTGGTCAAACGTCATTCTAAAGCTTTTTGCAACTTTATCTCAGTATCTCAGTACGGCCGAATTTGCAATGCGGGAAGAATTGGCACTGAAAGCTGCCATACTTGCAGAGAAGTTTGCGCCAGACTTGTCATGGTTAGGTCTCTTTATTCTTGCATTATCTGAATTGAGCTTCTAAGAATTTGCATACCATGATAATACAAGGAAACTTGTATTTTCAGTGATGGCTTTTAGATCATCCAATTAGTCATGCTGGATGTATCCTCTCCTTTTTTATACCCCTTTTATGGTTTATTCTCATCTCATAAGGTAAAAGTGGTATCCCACTCATTTTTGTTTCTTTTGTGGTAAGTTATAATCTTTTTACTTCCATTTTGAACCTTTTCCTAGTGTTATGAACAAGGGTGAAACACCACAACATATTCTATTGTGTTATGAATATTTATGTGTTGAAGATATCATCAATGGTTCTCGTCAAAATATATATATATACATAGGGTTGGGTTCCGGTGAGAAGTGTACTTATTGTGAGAAATGTGAGAAACAAAGATACATTAAGAAAATCTTGAAAATACATCAAGAATACAATAAAGATACACTAACAATACATGTGAGATACATCAATATTTTGCCCATAACTTCCAAAAAAAAATAACAATGCAACAAAGCCTGATGATTAATTAGAAACATTAAAGCTTAGAAAATGAGCAAATACTCAACTTAGCTTGATAGAATATATACAATCGGCAAACAGCGGCGACGGCAACAGGTATATAATTGGTCCAGTGACGGTAGATTTACAACAAATAAAAAGTGCATATACATCAACAACATATTGCATATACATCGAATAAATAGTGCGTATACATCAACAAAATTAAATTCACAGATGGAACAATTGAAACAAGTAAACATAACAAACAACGAAATCCTGTAAAATGCAATTTTATTATGAATTTCAGATATAAATCAAATATGAGGCAGAAAATGTGGCAATTATTAGATTAATTAGAAATTTGAGAAGAAAAATTAAAAGAAATCAATGACATCAACAAATAGATGAAAACCCTTCTTCAAAAAACAAATAAATGAAAAATAATACTAAAATGTCATCAAATTCAAGAAAATGAAAATAAATAAATTGAAGTTAACTAGCTAACTTCAATAAAAAAATTCATCGTTGTTGTTTATTTGCTTCAACAGAAAAACCGTAACGACAAATTGCCAAATACGGATGAATCCTAATTACTAAAAAATTGAAGCAGTTAAAAATTGAAGCAGAGAAAGCTTGAAGTGATTAGTGAGATGGGATGAACTTGAAGGAGAAGAAATGAGCAAATGGTCTGAGAAATGCCGGTTGAAGAAATGAGATGGAGCAGTTAAAAGTTTATGAAGAGATTAAATCTTGACCGTACAATAAATCAATATCAATGGTTGAGATTGTTTCTCATTCTTCTCACACTAAGCTCATTTCTCACATGAGCCTACATCTATATATATATATATATATCACCAATGGTAGAATAAAATAAAACATTTCTTCGAGAAAAAATGAACTTTTTGTCATAAAGCATCTATAAAATATAGCTTTTGTGACATAGCACCTTAATAAAATAAAAATTACAATAAAAAAATACCTTACAAAATTTAGGGCCTGTTTGGTATCATTGTGGTATTTTGGTTTTTTGTTTTCCAAAGTCATATGATATTAGTCTTATAATCATATAAAAATTAGTCAAACTTGTTGGAAACATATTGAAAATGAAAACTGACAACTAAAAAGTGAAAACTACCTTTTTTGGTTTCCTGTTTTTTGTTTTTAGTTTTCAAAAATAAACTGAAAACAAAAAAGATGCCAAACATGCCCTTAAGTTTTGTTTTGCGGCACCAAATTCAACTTTTCTTGCTAAAAAGTCAATATTATAATTTGACCTATTTTTTTGCCTCCAATTCAACTTAAAACTTCCTATTTTGATGAGTTGACCTATTTATTTGTTTAATATGCATTAGTCTGATTACAAAGATTTTTTAGTTTGAATTAGAAGCAAAGAAATAGGTCAACTCGTTGGAATGTTGACCTGGGAAGCTCGGACTCGTCCACCACCCTCGGAGTACCGGTGTCGACACGACACGACGCCGGCACCGGTACGGAATCCGTACGGGACGCGCGGAGGAGAAAGTCGACGCGCCGCATAAGATGAAAAGACTTTTTGACAGTCTTGAGTGTTAACTCAGATTTTAAGAACCCTAGCTATGCAATTAAGCAATATTTGATTAGTTGTTTGCCTCAAAACATTAGGGCTTTTGTTTATGTTAGTGAATCGAATCTTTTGGTGTATTTAATTTAGATTTTTAATTTCTCAATTGACATATGCAAGCTTGGAGGAAAAGTTGGCAATGGTGGTGAAGTGAAACTGTCGTGGACTGTTAAAGGGTAGAAGATGGAAGGATAGATATATTATTTAATATTGACACGTGGCTTTTGCAAGTACTGTACACTTTTTATTTACTATTTTTTGAAGGGTTGCAAGTAAGTTATCTCTTTAGCTTCTTGCATTGATTACAGCACTCCAATTCTTTTTCCCAAGAATACTTTTATTATTTCCCCTATGTTTTATTACCCACTTGCTTTTTAAATAACTTTCTTATTACCCCACTTGCTTTTCAACCAAGAAGCTTATAAGCCAAGCAAGTTATTGTATATAAATAAAATTAAAATAAACCACGTGTAGATTTTTACAATATTTCTTTAGTTACTCTTAAAGTCATAATACAATAATTCAATTGTATCTAAAAATCTTTGAATTTTTATAACATATTATTATGAATTATAATGCCTTGTGTCCCCGAGTCCATATTCAAAATTTGGACTCTTTCAAAACGAGTCCACGAATCCTTAAAATTTCAACTTAAAAGGTCCGACACTTGGACCCGTATCCGAGTCCGACACCCGTACCGGAGTCCGAGCATCCTAGATGTTGACCTTTCTATTGAAAATTCGATTTTGGTTCCTTATAAGTCATAACTGAAAAGTTTTGTAAGTTTATTTTGCAAAATAAGTTAATAAGGGTGCTATGTCAAAAATGCCTTTACAGCTGCTTTCTAACATAAAGTTAAAAAAAATGATTTTTGTATTCCCAAGTACATATCTAGAATTTCAACATTTTTTAGGGGCCGTTTGGTACGGGGCAAAGGAAAAGAATGGAATCAACGAAGAGAAAGAAAAGGAAAAGAATGGAAACCCCCCAATTTCCTTTCCTGTTTGGTTTTACTCCTCCCATAGCTTCTTATGCACCTACCACTTCCTTTTGTCTTCTTCATCCTAATTGCTCAAGCTTAGTTATCCATGGAGATTGTCAAAGCTTCCTCGTCCTCAAGCTCAAAGGCACCGCATCCTCCAAATGAACACCATCACCACGGTACCACTACCACCGTCGTCTTCTCCCACCACTAGCGATGGTTGGTGAGAGATAAGTGATTGTGGCTGTGGTGGCTGAAGAAAGGAGATGCGGTGGCGATTGTGGAGAGAGGGTAAATATGCGGTGGGTGAAGGTGGTGATAAAAGGCGGCGAAGGTCATTGATGGTGCTTCATTGTGGTGGACTATTGGTGTGTACTGTAGATGGGTGAAGAGGAGATTGGGGGAATCCAAGTCCGGAGAGGAGGGAATGAGTATTGATGGGTTTAGGGCAATCTGAAAATGAAAGTGGGGGAATGGGGTTTTAAAAATAGTCCACCAAACCCCATTTAAGGGAATCAAGGATCTTGTTTCCTTTTCTTGAAACCCCGTAAACAATTGCACCCTTAAATGTTTCCCAATGTTCTTGCATATTAAATTTCCTATGTTTGACTCTCTGATCCATTCATCCATAATCTGACTTAAATACCTGTGTCTTGAAATTGGGATTGAAATTTGAACACTTTTTAAGTGATTTCTATGTGCTTGGAATCTGTCTGCTCTGTCAATGACCAACTTAATGCTAAGGTTGGCATAATGACAGTGTGAATATTGTACCCGGGTACAAGTTTTTTATCTTATGGTGTAAAAGTTTCTTTTTTTCACTGCTTTCTGTCATAAATCTAAGGACTGGGTGCATATAACATTGTTCTAACTTCTAAGAACCTTTTTTCTTCTGAAATTTATGCAGGTATGTGGATGTGATCCTTCAGTTGATTGATAAAGCAGGTGACTTTGTTAGTGATGACATATGGTTCCGCGTGGTGCAGTTTGTTACTAACAATGAAGACTTGCAAGTAAGAATTTCTCTTCATTTCCTCTAATATTAGCTTACTTTTGGGTATCATTTTTAATGGAAGTGGAGTCATTTTTTACACTATTCTTTTCAGCCTTATGCAGCAGTGAAGGCGAGGGAGTATCTTGATAAGCCTGCAATACACGAGACTATGGTTAAGGTGTGTTATTTGTATTAGCCAACTTATTACCCTTGAAAGAAAATCATATCAGAAACAAAAGGAGGGGCGTTGCTTTCCTTTTAACAGATAGCAAATTCTGGATTAAAATGCACTGCCATATCTTAAGTGACATTCATGCATGCTTCAGTTTGTGGTCTTGTAGACATTAGGGTTCTTTTATGGAAAACTTTAAGTTTGAGCAATCTATTAATGAATACATAATATACTAAAGTGGAATCCAGTTAGGACACTTGCATAATCTCAAATTTTCCCCTTCAAAACTACATAACCAATTCAAGATAATGTATTAACAAAAAAAAAATCTAATAGAATTTTACTATAAAGATTTGAAACGATTGTAACATTTGCCCACAAACATGATTTATGTTTGAATATATTATTTAATCAACCCATATTATTTCCATTTTATTTACCATCACTAACAAGTATTATTATAAATTTATAATAGTTTACACATGCAAAACTAGTTCATTCGTCAGATTAAGTGAGCTTGCTGGTCCACAACTGGCACCTTTGTCTTCCAATTTTTGGGTCAGTGTTGGATCATCTTGCTCTTTACACATTTGATATTTAGGATATACTTATCACTCTCCTTTCTTTACCTCTTCCTTCTTTAGGTCTATTAATTTACTTTCTTCTTTTTCTTTTTCCTCAAAGCATCTGTTCTAAAATGATAAATATACTCTTATGATCACCTGTTGGCTGTCCCAAGGTTCTGTTAAATTTGAATCAAAGATCTGTGTATAACCAAGATATTAATTAATGATATAAATTTTTAAAAAAACTTCTCACTTCCTCTTCAATGTCCCTGCATTGTTTTGCAATATAGAGAATACATTGTGCTTATGTGTGATAGCTTCTTTCATCAGGTCAGTGCTTATATACTTGGAGAGTTCGGCCACCTTTTGGCCAGAAGACCTGGTTGCAGTCCCAAGGAACTTTTTACCCTGATTCATGAGAAGTTTCCAACAGTATCGTAAGATAATTCAAACTCGCTTCGTAATGCCTTTTGTTGTCAATACATTGTCCCTTGTTTCTGAATTGTTAAGGAATATGTTTTTCAGAACTTCCACCATTCCTCTATTGCTTTCAACATATGCTAAGATATTAACCCACGCTCAAGGTCAAGATACAGAATTGCAAAATTTGGTTTGGGCAGTGTTCTGCAAGTGAGTGTTTCAATATATACATATTCAGCTCTTCAATTTTTCCTGAAAACTGTTCAGTTTTGACTTTCCTTTTTTGTATCAGATATGAGAGTTGCATTGATGCAGAGATACAGCAACGTGCTGTAGAGTACATTACTTTGAGTAAGAAAGGTGCTGCCTTGGCAGATATAATGGCTGAAATGCCCAAGTTTCCTGAGCGACAGGTAGATGTGTTATGCATAGAAACCTATGATTAGGATAGTTGGTGAATCAAAGTATTGTTTGTATTGTGAGGTAATTCTGATTTAGATGTTGGTATTGGTGTTTGAATATAGTCTGCTCTACTAAAGAAGGCTGAAGATGCTGAAGTTGATACTGCTGAGCAAAGCGCTATCAGATTACGGACACAACAGCAGTCATCAAATGCTCTTGTCGTTGCTGACCAACAGCCAGTTAATGGAACCTCTCCAGCTGGATCTCTTACACTCGTGAAAATTCCTAGCATGAGCCCCAATGAGGTTAGATAATTACCCTATGAGAGCCTACTTTTCACTTTTTCTTTTTAATCTCCTAATAATTTCTTTTGTTGCACAAATTTTCTCAATTTCATAGGATCATCAAGGTACACAAAGAGCATTATCGGAACCAAATGGGACTTTAAGTGAAGTGGAAACCCAACCGGCTGCGTCATCACCAGATCTTCTTGGTGATATTTTGGGTCCCCTTGCTATTGAGGGCCCTCCTGGTGCAGCCACGCATTCAGATCTAGAAGCGGTATCAGGAGCTGAAGGTACTTCGACTGCAATGGATGCTTTGGCACTTGCACCAGTAGAAGAGCAAACGAATGCTGTGCAGGTACCAAATTATGCATTACTGTTTGGAGAATTTAAGTTGTGAATAAGAATGACTATTCTCTTGGTTGTTCGCTAGCATTAGACTCGTTAAAGACCGTCAGGTATTTAACGCTCAACAGTCAGCGCAGTCTTCTAGTATCTTTCCCTCATGTTTTGTTTTCTTAAACTTTAGAGACCCACAGTCTACTACTTCTATTATGTAAATACCAATATCATGGTGATATGTTGTTTGCTCCTTTTTTTTTTTTGCGTAGAAAGACTGGCAAAAGGTTTTCCATGAGGCCTAAGCCATTTTAACATTTGATTTGGGCTAAGAGTATTGCTAAGGGAAGGACTTTGAAGTTTGAACCACATTATCTTCCAATATGATCTAATATGACTTCAATTATGGTCTATGTTAATTCAACTCTTTATTTAGCTTTACATACCCATTTTACTCACTAGACACTCCACACGGTGGCTATGGAATTATGAATTTCTTACCCGACACCTGTATTTTCATTCAAATATGTAAATTATCTTTAATTAGAGATAAAACATATTTTCATTCAAATGTGTGATAAGTCCAAAAGAGCAAGGCCTTAATTCAACAATTGTATGTCATTGTAAAAGCATAGGTAAAGTCTTAAAGAAGAATGCCATGGTCCCGCCCTCGGTTTCCAAATTTAGGAAAGTGCCCCCATGTCTAGAACTCTGAGCCTTGACATCCCTGTCATTTTTCACATTTACTATACTAACATAGATTACTGCATTTCTTGAATTCCTTTCTTTACATTTACTACTAACTAAGATAGATTATAGGGACTGCATTTTTTGAATCCTTTTCTAGTGCAGCCGTGCAGCAATATTGTTTGTTATTAGAACTGAGTTTTATGAGCAACATTTATAGTAATGAACCTGACTCTTGAGACTTCTATCCTACCTTTGGATTTAACCATACCTCCTTTCCGCTCTACTTTTACTGTAACATGATTGTCACAAGTTATCAGATGGGCCATGGGCCCATGTTTGTAGAACCCATTTACTTTTCAAACCTGCTTGGGTTAAAATAGTCACCAACTTGTATGCTGGTCTACAAAGAAGATTATTGGCATGCTTGGTATGAATATTTATATAACTTTGATAGTTGATCGACTGATTCAACGCATCTGCATGCAGCCGATAGGGGACATTGCAGAAAGATTTCTGAACCTATGCCTCAAGGATAGTGGGGTACTATATGAAGATCCTTACATTCAGGTTTGACATATGTTCTAAAGATCCTTCAGTACACCTACATAGCATTTCTCTGATTTTGTCCCGCAAGCTGTAAATGTAGGTTCATGTCTAAAGAAAAATGTAAAGAAAAGAATTACAAGGCGTTTACCACTCTAGGCCTGTTGCTGACCTTCCCTTATTTTTGATAGATTGGAACTAAAGCAGAATGGCGAGCCCATCATGGTCGTATGGTTTTGTTTTTGGGAAACAAGAACACTGCTCCACTAGATGCAGTGCAAGCAGTAATCCTGCCCCCTGTCCATCTGAAGTTGGAACTTTCACTAGTACCTGAGACTATTCCTCCTCGGGCTCAGGTGAGAGTTTGAATTTTGAGATACTGCTTTTAGTATTTGTCATTCACTCTTGAAACTGTTTTGTTATCTGGAACTAGTTTTCAACTTTTTTGTGCTGTTGTGCTGCCTAGGTGCAATGCCCGCTTGAAATTGTGAATCTCCGTCCAAGTAGGGATGTGGCTGTTCTTGACTTCTCATACAAGTTTGCGACTTCAGTGGTACTAATTCTACTGTAGCCATATCTATCCAAAATATTTTGAAGTATGCAAGTGTTTGAAGATTGAACTGTAAATGACTACTTTTTCTGACACCCAGGTGAATGTGAAGCTTCGTCTTCCTGCTGTCTTGAGCAAGTTCTTGCAGCCAATTTCTGTCACTGCGGAGGAATTTTTTCCTCAATGGAGATCCCTCTCAGGACCACCTCTAAAACTTCAAGAAGTGGTGCGCAATGAATTAAATTTTTTCTTGATTATTTTTTTATCCACGTCATGCTTTATGTGTTCTTGATGACAAGTAATTTTTTTTTATAAAAAAAAATCAATTAGAGATTTTTTGTGCATATTATCGTGATTTGTTAGCATTAAACCGAAAATTAATATCAATGGGTGCAATATGTATCTTCCCGTCCATAATACTGTAAATCTGTTCAAGCTGATTTGCTTGTATAAAACATTAAAACCTCAATAGCAATACAAAATTGCAGGCTGCCATCACAATTTTCACATGTTTTAAAGCCAACGTATTGCATAGTGTTTGTCCAGACGAACGTCACAATTCTAGAATGTCACATTCTGGAAGGTGGATCCCCCCTCCCCTCCCCCCCCCCCCCCCCCACCAAAAAAAAAAAAAAAACTGAAAACCTGATTGGTTGTAAAAAAAAAAGACTGTGTTTGGGAGTTAGAGGTTTGATCAAATCAAAAAGCTATTTTTGGGTGTTTGGTAGATAGAGCCATAGAGGTTTGGAAGAGAGTTTTGATGTGAAAAAGCTCTTTTTTCAAAAAGCTCATATGAGGAGCTTTTTGGTTCTTTTTTACTTTGAAATATCTAACAGTTAACCGTTATTTACTAAACACTTTTACACCAAAATGGAATTATTTTTCCACGATTAGAAGGCATATCATCAATCATAACCATTACTAATATTAGGATCTGCTTAAGATGTCTGACATTCTGACTATAAACTCCACACAAAGAGACTACCTTACCTTCAAAATAAAGTTTATTTATAAAAATATAATCATCAGTGATCCTTATAGAGACAGAATCAAGAGAAAACAGAAGATATCAGGGCAAGTAAATGTGTTGAAGTTATAGCAATATGATACTATTATTTAAATACACTGATATAGCATCGAGTGCCTTGATATTATTTAATACTTCTTTACCCCTTTTAATCAGCCAATTCCTGCTCATGTGTTGAACATTCTGCAGGTTAGAGGTGTTAGACCCATGCCGTTAGTAGAGATGGCAAATCTATTCAGTACCCATCACTTGATGGTTTGTCCTGGGCTGGTAAGTACCTAAACTTTTTCCAGTAACCACCTTCTTCCATAGAGTGTTTTGATTTACTTTTTTTCTTGTATTCCAGGATCCAAATCCCAATAACTTAGTAGCATGCGCAACATTTTATTCAGAGAACACAAAGGCCATGCTTTGCTTGGTATGGTATCCATTTATTATTATTGTTGTTATTTGTTTCTGTTCTAGGTTCAAAAAACTCTTTTTTTTGTTGCTCCTATACGCACCCCCTCTTCCCATATGCATGTTGGCCTACTATTTAGCTTGCAATGGCTCCTCTTTTTGAAGTACTGGAGGCTGCTTACTGCATCCCAACTTTAGGTTTTGCTCTGGCAATTCAACTGACCTTTTTTCATACCTGATATTCAGATTAGAATAGAAACTGATCCTGCAGACAGAACTCAACTACGTATGACAGTTGGCACTGGAGATCCCATGCTGACTTTCGAGTATGTTTTGTTAAATGAGAGTAATTTCATGTAGTTCAACCTTGCAGAAACTTACATTTGTTATTTTACAGGCTAAAAGAATTTGTCAAGGAACAATTAGTTGCCATCCCAGTAAATTCTCGAGCAGCACCATCAACTCCGGCTGCACCTGCACAGCCTACTAGCCCTGCGGTAGCATTGACAGATCCTGGAGCTATACTTGCTGGCTTGTTGTGAAACGGAAGCGGTTGATGTGTTTAGATGAACGCTTGTCAATATACATGTACAATTGATTTACAGCCAAGCCCCAATTCATCTGATTGAGCAAAGAGATGATATTAAACTCTTTTCATGCGAGGGCTGGCGGAATTGAGATGAGCTAATTTGCGGTCAGCTGGATCTTTGAATATAGTTAGGGAAGGAGGGGGACATCCAGGATAGGGATTCTTTCTTGACAATTTCAAGTTGCTTTGATGAGATCTCTCTCTCTTGATTTTGTTTTTTCATTTTTCCCGTCTTCGGTGCTTTATTGGTGTTGGTCCTTGTAATATTTGTAGTAATTAGCTTGGAAAAGAGTGCATTTTTTTATATAAATATTTTTTTGGGGCCCTTATTTTTTTGGGTGAGAAAATAGGTGTTGTAAGTGAAATGAGTATAAGAATTAGAGTGAATTATATTTTTCCAATGGCTACAAGTATAAGTTGTAACCAGCAAAAATTTAACCTTGGCAACACTGTTGGTTTGATGCCTAATTGCCTATTATTGGTTACATTGTTGCTCAAGTCGAATATTCGTTATGAACTAGTATTGGGTTTGTGTAGGGTTTTGAAGTAAAGGAAACATTCTTGGATTGAAAAGGATATTATTATGTATTTCCTCTTTTTTTTCACGCGTATCAAGGAAGTGATTTAACGGTGTAAACGAGTAAATTAATCTTGTAAGGCATATTATATATAATACAAGTATCATATTTTCTTGTATTAAGATTTCGTCGAAATATTTGGTCATTAACACCTCTAAATCGTTGTTTGATAAGCTTGAAAAAAAAATGTTTCATTAAAAAATGAAGTAATAAGAATACGGAATATTATATACTATTGAATACTGATTATAAGGGATCAACAATTTTTTTTCTGGTAAAACAGGTGGAAGCTTAATTTGTTAATTAAAAGTCATAAACCTCTACAATAGAAATCACTAATAACCAAATACTCAAAATGGATCAAATTAAATTCAACTTTGCAAAAGAATAGATCGCTGTAAGGAATATATGCTAGTACAATCGATCTTTTATCACATACTTGCTTATTCATTAATTGAAGGTCATACGAGATCTTGATTTTTAGCAATTAAGAAAGTAGGTTTTGATTTAATAGTAGAAATACAAAAATCTATTGTGATCCCGTTTTAATCTATATTAACAAATTAATTAATTTCTAAAGAAAAACAAACACAAATTGTCGGAAAAAAATCTCACAAAGGAGAATGATAAATTGATACTTGTAAAACGAAATGATAGGTCTCATGAAAAGAATAAAACATGGTCTTATTGTAAAAAATATATAATAATAATAATAATAATAATAATAATAAGTTTCAAAAACATTAATAATAATAATTATACCCTCCATCCTAAAACAACTGATCCACTCTCTTTTTTCATCCGTTCTAAAATAAATGTTTCATTTCTATTTTTGGCGAATAGCCCACATACAACTTTATTTACATTTATAACGTTACTTACCACTTAATATCCACTATTTTTTACCTACTTTTACTTAGAGCATCTACAATGGTGGACTATAACCTTTGTAGTTTTGATTGCCAAGTCATCATTTTAAGTTACATCATTTTCAAGCTACAAATAGCTACAATGATAAAGTTTACAATCCTTGTAGCTTTAATTTGAATTTAATGTAATAGTGGAAAACACAAACAAACAAAAAAAAGCGGGCCTAGACCCTTGTCACTTTATTGAGCTACAAAACATGTGCCAACTGCAAACCACTTACTCCACAATAGTTGAGCTTGTAGCAATTAATTTTTTAAATTTGCAAGTTAGTCCTTGCAATCAACCATTGTGGATGTTCTTACAAATTTATACTTTTATCCTTACTTTTTCACAAAAATAGATCCAACAAAAATCACACCTCAAACCCCAAATACTTATAGAACAGTTTTTTTTGGGACAGATGGAGTAGCATTTACTCAGGTTTGGTTGGATAATAAAAAAAGTTGTCTACATTTTGGGCAACGACAACCTCTACAACATTTTTTCCCCCAATTGCTGGTCTTCAAATCAAATTCAAGACCCACTACATCTTTTTGAACTCCACACCAAAGTGAACAATACATTAAAGACTCAGGTTGAAGTTGCTGAGATTTCATTTCCTTTCCACAAGTTTTACAATAATCATTAGCTGCCTTCCCAATAACATCTCCTTGTTCCATTTCAATAGTCTTCTTTAAAAACACCACTAGATGATTATTTACTTTGTAAACACAAACTTTAGCAAGTAATTCGTCAATTTCAGGACAACGCAAACTCTCAAGTTCTTTAATGCGGTATGTGTATTCATTCGAACCTGTGTAGGCAGTTATCACTCTATGACCATTATGATTTTCTTCCTTTTCTTGTTGGGTTAATGAAATCCCACCACAATCGTAACAAAAACATGATTTTTCAGTGTTTTTTCTATGGTGGTGTGTTGTGTTGTATTCTGCTTGAATTAAAGAATGCAACGATGATGAAATTGCCATTATTATTATTATTATTATTGATTTGGCAATTCAAATGATATGTAGTAGTATCTAAGATTTAGCTCTCTCGAGAGTATAATTATTTTGTTTTGAGGAGTGATCAAGTAAGTTTTGGAATTGTTTATCTCACGAAATCAGAGCCTAAAAGGCTTTGCATATATAAAGTTTGCGACTGCCGATGTACTTGGGGGTTGTTACTTGAAAAAAATATTTTTTTTAAAAAAATGTGATTTTTGGTTTTTTTTTTTTGGTTTATTACTCCTTAAAAAAAAATATGATTTTTCGTTTTTTTTTATTTATTATTCCTTTAAAAAAAATGTGATTTTTGGTTTTTTTTTTATTTATTACTCCTTAAAAAAATAAAAAATAATGTGATTTTTTGTTTTTTTATTTATTATGCCTTAAAAAAAATTGAAAATGTGACTTTTGGGTTTTTTTATATTTATTACTCCTTAAAAAAATTTGATGTTTGGTTTTTTTTATTTATTACTCCTTAAAAAAAACGTGAATTTTAGTTTTTTTTATTTATTATTCCTTACTTCGTATTATTGTTGTAATTTTTTTTTTAGTAAATTATTATTTTGGTTATTGTTGTTATTTTTAGTTCTTTTTATTATTATATTTTATTTTTATTACTATTACTAGTATTTGGCCTGATCCATGCTCTGATGCTCGGTATATTTTCTAAACAAATACTACATTTTTTTTTCCTTAAAATGTGTGTAAAACAGTTTATTGCAAGTAAAAAAAACAGAGGAAGTATTCATTTATCTATTTCCTCTATCAGAGAATAATTACTCTAATTTGACTTTGTTACTACTCACACCGTAACTTTGACAGCCTTTTTTAATTTAATATAGGTAATCAAAAATATAGTCATTTGAGATCTTGTTTGATTCGCATGGAAGTGTACGTTCCAAATATATAGTTTTATAATTTATTTTTATCTATTCTTTTTAAAATATGTTTAAATGATTGATTCAAATTTTTTTAATAAAATATTAGTTGAGCAAAAAATTATGATGTTTAGTTGAAATTTTGTTATTGGTAGATAACAATTTGTCAATTTGTAATGGAACTAGATTTTAAGATAAAATAATACCTAATTTTTTAAAAAAAATATATAATAATAGAGAGGAAAAAAAACCTTTGGCAGTTTTGGATAGAATTTTTTTAATACAAATTAAACTCCAAAAACTCTATCCAATAATTTAGCCGTAGAACGCCATGAAAGATACAGATACCATAATTCAAGGCCAGGTTATTAGGGGGTAGAATCTATAGAAAAGGGTCATACGGGGTCAAAGATCACGCACTTGAAACTACAACTCTACATGTAGTTTTTAATCAAATCTTAGCGTAATATTAACCATATCACATATACAAGATTATAACATATATAAAAGCATCATAAAATTTTCATCTTTAGTATCATATTGATCATATCACATATACATCATTATATATATACATTGCATTATTTTTTTACACCTACCATAAAAAGGGACTGATTAATAGTAGTTAATTGGTCGGAAACAATCATTAAAAGTACGTAAATTATATTAGCAACCTAATTATATTTTTGAGATTTTTTAAACTCGAATATATCACTAGAAATATGCTAATACATAGGTATACCATTAGGAATGATCCTTAAAAAAATTCAATAATACCAAACTTTCTTCTTTCTCTTTACCCAAAATGAAATCCAACAATGGAGAATCGAAGCCAAGCCCAAATGAAGTTCGCACATTATGCCAAACATTTTTTCAATAGATTGATGATGCTCGATGTCAATGATGTGCGGCGAAGTGCTCGGTGAATGATGATGAAAAGATGATATTGTACTTTATGTTTAGGGAAAATTATAATACAAAATATAATAAATAAAATAAAATAAAAACAGACTTTTGCTAATGAGGAGTCGAGGCCTCGAGGGAGATGCACTGGAGCATGAGAATACAAAATATTTACGAGTCAATAACAAATTGCTAGGTCAAACTGTCTAACCCAGTACTTGCACCATCTAGAATTACATTTCAAGGTGAGTGAAAACCGAAAATAGAGCATTAATTTTGAGATACAAGTAATACAAAATCATTCTCGTTACCTTCGTATATAACCGGATACCAAACAAGTCATCAATGCATATAGGCATGTAGCATATACTAGGCTACTGGGCTTGCCTTTGGTGTATTCTTCAACCATAGAATTGAGTTTTTGTCCACCCCAAAAACAAAAAAAAAAAAACTGATACAAGACCTCATAATTCTTATCCATGTTAGATCTGTTTTTGTTTTTTTTTTGGACAAGGTTATCCATATTAGATCAATCCCAACGACAAACTGTAAGACGACATTCAATCTACAAGGAAATGAGGAATATAGCAATCTGAGATTGATTAATCAATTAGCAAAAATGCTTGTGATTTTCCATAATCTTTACACAAGCAACCCGAGCAAGATAAGCACACCAAAAACAAGCTCATCTTTTTGAGTATACATTAACACCTATCATCATCACCCAACGCAACCTCATGAGATCAACAAAATCTAACCTAATTATATGTGCTAGCGCCACGCCACGCCACCCCACACCCCAGCTTATCCATGTACCCCACATGCTTCCAAGGTTGGAGTAATGCATTTACAGCCAGCCATCAATAAAACACCCTTCGACCATTGTCATTGATAAGTTGCGGTTGTAACAAGCCGGACAATCAGATGAAGGCTGAACTGGCTGGGGGTCTTCATAATGCCATACATGAATAACCAGCACACCAACATCGATGTCAATATCCGATACCTAGCATCGGGCAGAGTTTTTCAACTGCATTTATACCTGGTACCATAAAAAAAATCTGCAATCTGTCGGGGATTTCTGGTGCCCAAAAAGGCACAAGAGCTAGACCATCAAAAACAGCTCTGAACGTGTCAATTTAACGCCATCCACGACAGTTGGCACACTTCCAGAGGTCACCCTGAGAAACCTCTTCCCCAGGGGAGCATTGGCGGTGAATCTGTAAACCACAGATATGACAAGCAAGATCAGGAATTGGTGCTGTTTGTAAGCATATATTACAACTAATATCTATTGCAGCTTCCATGGATACTGCTGGCAAATGATCATTAGAAGACCCTATTTCACAATGCTCCGGGAATCCACTCTGAGAATATTCACAAGACAAATCCTCCCAGGCATCTCCGCATACGTCAACTCCTCCAAACTGATTACCATCATCTGCCTCTAGCAACTCTGTAAAAGAAAAGTATGTCTGTGGCTCAAAACCCGTTTCTAAGTTGAAGTTCTCGTAGTCCAATTCCATTCCGTCTTCGATACCGCCACTGTTAGGGACATTCCATTCAGAAAGAGAGTCGGAAAAGTTTTTGTGCTCCACAGATGTGGGTAACTGTACAGCAGGATAATCACCCCAAATAAGCCCATCGTCATCTCTCTCATTCTTTATATGCCTTCTAACGGGAAGCTTTTGAGGGCCTGGTCCGAACGAGGTTTTGCATTCATAATGCACTTCTTCTGGTTCAGGTATTTGTTCCACTTTTGATACAGATAAGAGGAGAGGATCATTCAACTCAATATAAACATCATCCTCCATCAAAGACATTGGAGTTGAAGGTAATGATTCAGCCGGCTCTGAAACGGCTTCAGAAACAGAATCAGTTAACACCGTCTCTTCCTTCGGACCTTTAATGCGTATCCTTTTTACCTCTGGCTTCTTGTTGCTCTTGTCTGAATATGGACACACTGGTGTCTTTATTCTACGACAACGACAACATTTATACCCCACCAACTCGGGAAGTTTTGATTCATCAAGTTCAACAGCATCAGCATGATGCCAATCTGCACATGAAGCAAATTCCATTTATACCGTATCATCAACAGTTGACATATTTAAAAAAAATAATTAAAAACATTCAAAAGCTTACAACGACATGTTTCACAACGAATGTACATTAGATTTGGAGTATATGGCTTCTGACACAATTGACATTCTGGGGTTAATGAGTTCACACCATGTGAAGTTGCCCTGAAAAGGATATTTTTAGAGCGAAAATCAGATCCATCAACATCACAAGGTTTCTTCTTCCAGATAAGACCCCAATGACATGGTCGTTTTTTGCTCTTAGTCGAAGCAGAATCAAATGAAGCTGGCTTCTTGTCAGACAAGCTCTCCATAGTTCTAACAGAAAATGATGCTTTGCCATTTCTTTTAGACCTTGAAATATTTGAGGCAGTCATAGAATTTTGTTGACTAGTAACTTTAAGCCTTGCACTTTTACCAACAGCAGAAGCTTTCTGATATTCATGCCCCTGCACCACTAAAGGACTAGTTGGTGATTCAACAGCAGCACCATTTACTTGAGGAAGAGCTTTGCCACGTAAACATGCCTTGCATGTGGTTACAAATTCAACATCATCATTGGACATAACAGTTGAGCTTGTGGTACAAGCCCTGTGACAAAAACCTGTACAAAGAAATCAATATCATAAGCATTACAGAAAACCAACTATGAACATAAATTTTCACATAATAGGACAAAAATCACACTGTAAGATCTTGCCAAATTTCTTATCACATATAGTTTAAAAAATCAATTTCTAATTTATATTAGTATGCAATCAAAGATATTAGCAATACAATATATGCGATAAAAATGGAACAAAGAACTAGAGACACAGAGAGTAGCTAATTAGCTGTCTTCAAGCTCTGATTTCTCCTGTCTGAATTCTGAAATAGTATGTACGTGAATATCCCTAAAGTAGCATGAGTAAGTGACGTCATACTAATACAACAGGAAGTGACAACAAACTACCATAACAAAACACGTAACATTTGATTCCACTACAAACCATAAACACTAGCATTTAGCAAATCAAACATGATACTCTGCTCTGATTAAGATCACTGTGACACGTAGGTTGTTGCATGATATTTGTGGAAAGAGTGCATAAAATTCCTATTTCTTAACACTTTTTTAATGCATGAACTTCCCTGACATTCATTTGTGCTTTTTTACATTAATCAGGTGAATAGTTACCGAAAGAACCATAGATTGGTGGTTCATTTGAGCCCCTGTTGTGTGTTTGCGTGTATATGATATCATATGTAAATTACTAAAATATATAAGCATTATACTTCGTTTTGTCATTTAAAAAAAAAACAAACAGATCATTATGTGTTTGATGTTTAAAATAAATTAGGTGTTACAAATGTTTCAAAGCTTCTTATCGCATTCTTTTTTAAAGAGTATGACCAGATACATTAAGATTTTTCGTTTCATGCCACACCAACTCCGTAACATGGTCACTGAGACAGGTACATTTTCGCATCAAAAGGATAGCTACAAATCATGACACTATAAAGGGCAACGTCTTCTAATATAGATTGACAACATAGATGTGACCAGATACCTGGGACGAATAACACCACAAATGCAAACAAGGACTGTCAGTAAAGCTAATTTCATGCAATTTTAACTTAGAGACATGATACATTTGAAATCTGAAATGAGGAAGCAGCTCGGCATAAGTATTACCTTCGCACACACTGCAAATAACAGAAGAAACCCTGAAACCAGACCAGGAAAGCAATCAGTATACTATAATGACAAAAAAATCTTGAAATGTCGAAAGAAAAAGGAAAGTACCCAAGTAAAACATCTCGGTGGCAGGACGCACAAAGGCATGTTTGCAAATCATCTCTCCTACGAATAAGATAGAGAAAGGTTGCTCTTTTACGAGAAGCTTTTATTTGACTCTTCTGACGTTTGGAATAGCAATCAAGTTTCTTAGGAGGTGGAATACAAATTTTCTCTTCAGTTTCCACATACTCTTTGATCAAATACAAGGGAACCCGATTCTCAGAAAACCAATACTTCTCCTTTCCATCTTCAGATTCTTCTTTCTCTATAACACTCTTCATAAGACGAGAAGAAAGATGTTTTTGATGTCCAAAAGCCACTCCATACAGAATCTTATTTTCCACAACCTTCTTGCCAAAAATCCGAGCATTTTTGAAAGCAAGAGCTTCTGTTTCTGGCCCTTTCCCATCTTGAAGATTTTGTTCAGGGCGAAGAAGATCACTCCACTTTATATGATGATCTAAATATCTCATCTGCATACACAATAAATTTCAGCTTTAATTCAAATGAATGAAACGGTGGAAGGGGCATACACTGTATAACCATAATTGGAAGTTATGGTCATATAAAATATTATAAAAGTCATATTTCCAATAATAACAATGCTACCCCCATTTCAAATGAATGAAACGGTGGAAGGGGCATAGCTTAAGCGAGGGGCATATAAACTGCCTCCATATTAACAGAATCAGATTAAATCTTAGAGGGAAGTTTTAGGGATCAAAATAATAATGATAGAACATTAAAAAAAAAGTGACCTGGAGTGCAAGCCCTGAAGCATTCATAGACATTTGAACAGCTGCTCTCCATATAAACTGCCTGCTTCTCTTAGGTACATCAGAACCTTCAGCATAAAATATTCCAGGAAGCCTTCGTGAACCACCTAAGAGTAGCAAAAATTTGATTAAAATTGTAAATTTAAGATTTCAAAAAAACAAAACCCAATAAAAATCATTAACAAGGGACATTTTGGAAATTACTAACATAAAAATAAGATTTTGTATTACCTTGTCGAGCTGCTTTCCTGAGGACTGAACAAGGTAATGTTCCTCTCTGGAATACAAGCTTTGATAGCTTACCACTCCTCCAGCTAAAATCACTCAAATTGTTGTTAGAATCATCAGCTAAGACCTCAGAAGTGGCAGGCTGCTTCTTACGTCTCCATCCACCTCGTTTCTGAACTGACCCAGCAGCACATGCACTCTGAGGTACAGAAGATTCATCCATCCAGCTATCTACCAGCTTAGTCCACTCTGATGAGAGTGCGTTTGTACAGAGGTTTTCCTCAAGCTACAAAAAATAATACCAGGTCCCATAAATAAAGGATAGATACATTAGAAAAAAGAATCTGCTGCAGAAAAGATACAACACCTGATTCACTGAAAAAAATCCACACAAAAAATCCCCACAGATTTTTCAGATATCAAATTCCACTAAAAGCTGTGATTTGCCAATTTGCTGCATAATCATATCTTTGTATTGCCTTTTCCTCCTTGACTGTGGGAAAGTTAAATTTTTCAGAAACAATTGCCCCTAGAGTCTAGAGCCTAGGCGCAACGCGAAGGCATGGGCCTTTTGTAGGCAAGGGCGCAAGGCGCATGTTTTTATTTATTTTTGGAAATTTTGTGAAAACCCCTTATGTTTACAACTTTTTGTAAAATATCCCTGAAATTTTTTGATATATATATATACAAAAAAAAACACCTAACATTGTGAGACGTTATCAAATATAACTAGTGTATCGGCCCAAACATTGATCCAGGTTAGTTTTTTAACTTGATGTGTATGCATTTCCCCTGGTGTGAAAACGTAAAAAAAAAACATATCTTCGCGTTAACTTAATAAATGAAAGGAATATATAATGTTATGTGGATATTCAAAGCACAAATAGATGTTGGTTGAGATGGTAAATACATCACTTTGAATTATAAGAGGTGATAGGTTCGAATCTAGTTCTAAGCATAATTTTAGTCTAATACATCACTTTGAATTATTTTTCTTTAATTGTGTTTAATATTAATGAAAAAGATCCCTAATAATTTTAGTAATGAAATATGTAAAGTTAAGGTAGTCTCAATTAAGAGAAAAAAAAAATCAATCATTCTTCAATCTATAACTTAAATTAAAGCTATTTTCCTTAAGGCGCACCTTACCAAAGGCACTTTATGTGCGTCTTTCTAGATGGTTGAGCCTCACATAGTTAAAGCACATTTCCAAGAGTCTAGGGGTGAAGCGCACTTTTTTAAACTAAGGAAAAAGATACTATACTTGCCTTTGTTTCCTTTTCATATTTGTCGAGGCACTTTTTAATCCAAATATAACTTTGATTAAGCATTTGTAAAAATTCTAAATTATAATGTAACCCTCCTAAACAATAAATTACGCTAAATAAAGAGCATAACAAGATCAGTAAACACAAGGTCAAACCTACAGTACTAAATAAACACTAATAACTATCCACAAAAAACAACTAAATTAGAAAACCAACATTGCTAAATCAGCTAGTTTAAACTACCAATCAACCTATCAACTAATTAAATCCTCTAATCCCAAAAGTGTGCAAAATATTGGTAGGTCCAGGGTCCAAAACGACGTCATTTTGCTCTTTTTTTTACAAACAAAAAAAAAAATCGTTTTCTTCCCTTCTTTCTGGAGCTTCATTTTTGCACCTTCACACTATTTTTGCATCTCCATTTTTGTTCTTATTCATCAAATCTTGAGCATTTTATTTTTCGAATTTAATTTTTTTGAAATTTTCTGTTATTTTCTTTCTTTTCTAGTTACAATATTCACCAAAATATTCACAATTTTTTTTTGTGAACATTTGTGCTTTATGTGATGAATATTTGTATTCAGTTGGTGATATATAAGTGTTGTGAACAATTATTGCTTAATTGGTGAACATTTTGATTTTAGTGAACATTGGTGCTATACGTGGTGAATATTTATATTTACTTGGTGACCTGTAAGTGTTGTGAACATTTATTGTTTTAATTGGTGAACATTGTTATTTAAACTGGTAAACAATGTTATTGGTAAACATTGCAGTTTTGGTGAATATTAATATTTAATTGGTGATATGTAAGTGTTGTGAATATTTATTCTTTAACTGGTGAAAATTGTGTGATCATTGCTCCTTTTGTGTGTGAACATTACTCCTTTTATGTGTGAACATTCGTAGTGTATGGTCAGAATCGCGTGTGCGTTTTTTTAGCATTTGGACATGCGGGACCACAAAAAGTTGTGTGGTCCTCGGTCCATCCATTACCTATTGCCAAGTGTAGTCAGCTACATAAACCAAAAGTGACTATTCCGTATTAATTAAAATTAGAATATTTGAACTTAATCACTTAAAATAAAATAAAAAATAGCTAAATCATTTACTTAAATTAACAATAATAGAAATTAATTAAACTAGCCAAGAAAATAAGAACAAACTTAAAAAAATAAAATCTAAGATGGGAGGACATTTGTCCCCTTGTCCCCCCTGTTGGCTCCACTAATGCGTATAATGAGAGAATAGTACCAAAGCCAAACGGACAACTGGTTGCAACTAAAAATTAGGAAAGTATTAAAAAGAGAGAGAGAGTTAAGAGGAAAAATATTCAAGTATATATGACCTAAATGATAAACAACCTGAAGCAGAGAATGAAAACTGTTGTACTTAACGACTGAATCGTTAGTCAAAGGCCTCAGATATTTCCTCTTGCTGATCGAGAAACTAACAATGTAAAGCTTCTGTTCTTTTCTTCTCTTAAACTATGTTAAGTGATAAATTCTTTGAGAAATGATTAATTTGAGCACAATTTGGCATTCCATAGCTTACAGGTAGTAATGGATCTCAGAAGGAAAGGGTAACTTGAAAGAAATGCTCAGTACAATTTAATTCAATGATGATAGAAACAAAGGCCTTCAAATTTTTTAAAAAAAATTATAATATACCAAGTGTGACAACACAATAATAGGTTATAGATTCTTCAAGAAATGATTAATATGAGCACAATTTAATATTTTATAGCTTGAAAGTAGTAAGAAGGGAAGGGTTAATTGAATGAAATTCTCAGCATGATTAACTCTATGATAATACATATAAAGGCCTTCAAATTTTATCAGAAGCTATAAATATCATAACTGACACCACAGATGTAGAAAAGAAAAACTTACTTCAAGCAAAAGTGTCTTAATCTTGCTGCAAGTGGAAGCCTGCTCAACCTGCTTACGCCACTGTTTCCGATAGCTTACACTCTGGAATGGTCCAATGATTAATCCATTCAGACTTTCCTCCATGTACAATAAATATGCAGCTATGCCAAAGAGGCCACCCTCCACATTTTTCACTAATTTAAGGCCAGCATAGAACCTCATAGCTAATCTTGTAGCATTCAGTGCAGCTTGATTTAGTAAACAAGCCTTCCTGCTAGTGACAGGAGCTTTGCAGTTAAGACACCAACTACATCGCTCTCTTGGGATTTCTATTAATTTTTTCTCAGTACTAGGCCAGAAAAAACGAGTAGCTGCAGATGCGAAGGATTTTGCCTGCAGTGTAACTTTAGCAGACATAGCTTTCCTGGGATCAGATGCATGAACCTCAGAAGACCGATTTTCATCAGATGAAAGCACGGCATAATTAGCAGCAGCTGATGCTGCAAAATCCCCATGCACATAATGATTTATGTATCCATAAGGTTTAAAATTAGAACCCATGTAGGAGCAAGTATTTTTCTGTAGCTGAACTGATCTGCCACTAGCTTCATTACTCTCTTCTTTTTGGTGCAAATGCATACTTCCAGGCAAATATAAACCGTTTTTTGGCCCCATACTACTGCTTCTGTACCTAAAGTTAGATGAGGAAATTCCTGTCATACTAGACTCATCAACCAGCCCTTGCTGTGATGAGTAAGAGAGCTCAGAAGGCTCAGAAAGCTTGCTTGACAGGAAAGTTGAAGTTTCATTCAAAGTAGGACCGTTTGTTCTTGGCATAGCAATGCAATTTGGTAATGGAGTACCACATGAGATATCATCACAACCAAGCGTAAAGATGGACTTTTCAGTGCCTGATTCAGAAACACGATTTAAAGAGCTTTCCATTGTGCCACTAGCACAGTTTTCAAGTTCAACCTTGTTAAGAACCAGATTTCCATTCTCAGAAAAAGGCAACACAAAGTCTTCATCTTTCTTTTCCAAAGCCTTAGTTGTTTGAAAACCCATGGTTGGTGGTAACCAAACCTGTGGCAGTCCCCAGTACTTCAATATTGCCTGAAAAATGCCAGAGTAAGAAGCTGCATGGTGTGGAGAGGAACAAAGAGCCGCTACAACTTTTGGTACATCATTACAATTGTAGTATCTGACAAAATATGATGTCTTCACTGAGCTCTTTAGCCTGCAATAGGAATATTTACCAAAAAAAAAAAAACACATTATACATAAGGGTGATTCTTTAGAAACAGGGAGAGGAAGGATTATGTCGCTTATGTTAGTTGTATAAGGCAAGTATATAGCCAATGCAGCCATCAAAGAAAGAAATGGCAGAAATTATGCCCAGTTCACAATGACATTATGACAAATTGATAAATGTTTTCCTGAATCCTAACCCAAATTTGACAGCATTTATCTACCTTAATTTTACCAAAACACAAGTCCAAACTTTACACATGCATACTAGCTTACAGGTTAGATTTATGTGAAACAGTTCATGCCTATTTAAGTCATACTTATGCAATATATTGTTTGTAATTCCGTCAATTACGACTTTGCAATATATTTTATATGCTAACACATCCATTCTTTTATTAAGTTTCAAAAAAATGGAGAAATTAGATTGTAACAAAATCATGAGGTATAGAGAGCTAAAAAACCTACACCAACAAGTGATTGCAAGTACCCAAAAACAGCTGCGCATATGGATCAACACCAAAAACTTCAGCTCCCCTTAATAGTGTTGCCGTAGTAATGGGTGGTCCGAGCCCATTGATTTTACATTCAGGGCAAAACCAGTCCCCCTCAGGTATAGATAGTTTGCTTACACCTATACATCTTGAGTGATACGCTGAAGGGCAACCATCACAACAAAGCAACACACCATCCATTCCACAAAGGCGGCATTCATCCCCATTTATATCATCTTCAATGTTATCTGGCTTGGTCTCCTGATCCTTCTCCTTGCCAATAATAGTTTCTGGCTCGGGATTCAAACTTTCCCTTTCCTTAACCATAGAAGTTTTGGTAAGCCGGGGATGCACCTTCCTAAGCCCAATCTCACGGGAGTATGATGCAACCCCGTCAGAATCGACTCCAACTTCAGATTCTTCTCGGATGTCAATCTCAGCCCTCATTTCTGCAGTATTTAAAGCATCATCGCACAATATCTGTAGGACTAACAACTTCGTCCCAACAGACAAAGCATAATAATCCTTCTGCAAAACATCAATGTAGAATCCTTTCCACTCTTTTCGATTCAAATGCCCCATTACCATCAAATAGTGAACCAAGTACATTGGCCAAGTCAAGATATCGAGCAAACTCCAGTCAACGCATCTGTAGAGAGCACTTGAGATAACAATATGAGATAATAAACCAGGGCAAATAAAAGTAACATGAAATAAAAATTCCAGACAAACAGAATGCATTCTATAATAGATCATCATTATGAAACAAAACAAAACACTTTACCTCAGGCATTTTGATGCAAGCTCAGATCCATCAGAAGCGTCTGCCTCAAGATGTCGTCTCAAGGCCCTTAATAGAGCAACATGAATAGCATCCAATAATGTGTTTGGAACGGTGCAATTGAGACAACCAACAAGATCATCCAGTGTGAAAGGGCTCAAAAACAGGCGAATATTAAACGAACGAAGAAACCCATAAACTGAAAAAAGATGTGATACACATTCCTCTGGCACACCAATATTCCCTGAGGATAGAGGAAGTTCTGGAGGGGGGATGGCAGGGATCTCAATCTCTGACCTGGTTTCCCAACCCTGGCCATATTCACACCAATCACTAGAAGAGTCAGAAACATCATCGTCATCATCGAATTCACTTCCATCAACTTCCTCATCAATGTGATCACTCGCTTTAGACACCTCAAACTTCTCTGTGTCTTTTTGCACATTGCCAGCATCCTTTTTGTCCGTATTATCTATTGTCTCAGCCAAATTCCCCTTCACAACTCCCTCTGTAGACTTCACAGCTTCATCTGCCGACTTCAAATTTTCATCTGTTAACTTCACGGTTTCATCTGCTGACTTCACAACTTCATCTGCAGGCTTCACTGCATACCCCTTTCCCACAACAGTTTTCAACTTCAGGCCGGTTTTTTGGGCAACCTTTTCATCCAATTTGTTCTTCCTATCCAACATATCTCCCACAAACTTATGACATTCATCACCAATCAAATACTCACGCAACTCACTGCTATCCAAATCCTCAAAATCCCCATCCTCATAATCAACCCTATACAATCCAGAATCATATGAAACAATCTTGCCTAAGAAAAAACCATTACCCTCAAACTCCTTCAACACATAACGCCCCACCATCGCCTCTCCCCTGATTTCAACCGCCCTCCTCTTTGGAGGGCGGCCCCTTTTACGCAAATTCCCTGTATTCTTTACATCATCCTTGCCATTGGCATCCTCTTCATTACTATCACAATTTTTTGTCATACCCTGTACATTCCCATTATCATTAACTTTCCCCCCACCATTTTGAGCATCTTCTCTTTTCCTCTTCCTCGGCCTACCTCTCGACTTAACAACCGAGGTTTCCATTTCAATGCTTTAAATTCCCACAATTCAATCCCTTCGACTAAAAAATATATATATGAAGAAAAAAAAAACAAATTATCCTAATTCTTTCTAGGGTTTCGTTCAAAACCAAAATTCGATCCTTGATTTTCCCTATCAATACGGATCCCACAGATCCTGAAACACATATTAATTACACCATTAACACAAGCAACTCAGAAAAAGATTAAAATTTCGCACAAAAAAAGGAAAATGAAGAAATGAAGCAAAATAAAAATGAAAAAATGGTTGTTATCAACAACACAACGTGTTTTACGAGAGAAAAGGAGGGTGCATACCTTGTTGGTGTTGACTAGATTTCGAAAACCGCCATTGAAGGATTGATTGAGAACACGAGGAAGAGAGAGAAAGAAAAACAGATAGAGAGAGAAAGAAGGATGAGAGAGAAAGTGGTGTGGAGTGGGAGAACTTCTGTGTGTGTGAGGAAATTTTGGAGCCCTAATTTTATTTTTTTTAAGGAGAAAAGACTTTTGAATTTGGACTCACTTTTTTCTCGCCAGTTGAGTTGGCTTGGCTCACTTCCTGGTTAACTCGGTAACTCACCATCTAAAAACAATAATCACAACGGAAGTTAAAAGAAAAAAACAAAAAAAAAACGGCAGTTAAATGAAGTTGTGGTGTACGAGGGTTTTTTTATTTTATTTTTTTGGCAATTGAAGGGGATTCGGTTTTTTTTTTATACGAGTTAAAAATATACATCGCTAAACGATTCACGGTGTATTAACTTATCAAATTAAATACTTTGTTTGTCTCAATTTAGAAATTTCACTATGAATGATGACACTATTTATAGAGCAATTTTGACTTTTTTTTATTTCTATATATGTAAAAAAAATAGTCACGTGGGATTTTTGTTTGATTTGTCGCGACGTATACTTTTCAAATATACAATTTTTTGTTATATGTATCTCAAGATATTAAAATTTAAAATTACGTATTCAAAGATTTGAAACAGTAAATGTTTCGCTTTTTTATTTATTTATTTTTTTCTCAAAAAAAAAAATGATCTAAAAAGGATTTTATAACATTGGTGCATTGGAATCCAATGTCAACATTTATTAATAATTTTACGAAAATTTTATGGAGTATAATTTTTCATGGCGTACTTTAAAATTTTATGAAATAATTCATTAATATCTTTACAAGATTTGTTTGGAATACACCAAACATTCTTGATAAATAAATGATACTATTAATTATGTAAGATGAAATGACTTAAAATGAATTCATTTATATTGTGATTCCTCTATAATTACATACTAAGTCATAAGAAATCTTGTAAAGGAAAACAAATTTGTTTAAAAAAATAGTTTAACTGCTACATTATCTATTTTGGCAATAGATAATAAACACTCTTTATTGCTACTGGTTTATGGAGCTCACGCATGAGCGATTCACCGGGTAATATTCATATGCAAATATGAAGCCTAAAAATATTGAAATTCAATTCAGTAATTACAAAACCCTTTTATTTAAACCCATAACCAACCTATTGTGAGGAGGGATATAATTACTAGTGGCAATCAATAGCTATGGAAAAAAATGGATAAAAAACTTAGCATGTAACTGTAACTTGACAATACAATAGTGATCTGAATAATGGGAGTTTAAATTGCTCCCAAGTTTCCTCAATGCAAAGATATTGTTCATAACTTTAGCTTGATACAAATACTTTTTTAGGTAAGAAACATTTTTTTATATTAATCACAATCACACCTCATAAAATAGGCTAATGCCCAGGGCCGTCCTTGCACATGTGCAAGGTGACCAACAGAACAGGGCCCCCAATTGTAAAGGCCCCATTTTCATATTTAGCACAATATAAAAAAAGAAAAAAAGAAACAAATTAACCGTAATCTACAATGAATGTCAACTAATTACTCCATATTCCATTTTCACATTAAAAAAAATCATTCATTAATTGCAAATCTTAAATTTCCATGAATTAATTCTTCATCTTCATATTTAGGGCCCAATATTTCTATATGAGAACAGGCCCAAAAATTCAATGGGACGGTTGTAATGGCCCATTTTTTTTGGTATTTTTGCCTTTTTGTTTATTTGTTATTTATGTGGTTTTGTGTATGGTCCAAAATTTATTTTGGACTATTTATTTTATTTTATATGAATAATTTCGATTAAATTCGATTATTTTGTTTTTGATTGATTATTATTTATTTTATTATTATTTAATTAATTAGAATTTTATTATTTAATTTTCTAATTAGTTAATTAATATTTTTGGGCCAATGCGACTTAAGCATGATTAGTCATGCATGAGTGCGATTAGCCCAATTGATCACCAAAAGGCCCATTTTAGCAAGCCTAGAACCGGCCCCCTTATGTTGAGTGGCTTGATTTTTGCCACTTGCCATGCATTCACACCTTAACTAACTTCTATAAATAGAATTAGTAGTAAGGCTTGAGGATTCATTTGCTCATTTGCCATCCTTTGCCATCAAAAGTTTAAACACAAAACTCCCTCCAATTGCTCTCCATTCCACACGCCATTTTTGGCTAATCCACCATCACATTTGTTCATCATCCACTCAAACTCAAAACTTAAAGATTAATCCTCCATTGATCTTTAATTGTCTAAACACAAATTAAACCTCCATAATTCCAATCAAGACTACTAGTTCAGTTTGGGTTTTGGGGTTGTTCATTTGGGTACGAGTTCGTGGGGTGGTCTGTGTGGCTCGTGTTGAAGACGGTGGTGCAGTTGGTGGTTTGTGCAAGCCGTGTTGTGTGGTTCGTGCAAACCGTGTCCGTGTTCGTGCAAGTCATGCCGTGTTCGTGTTGCACCGTGTGATAGGGCCGTGTGGATAAGGTTCCGGGCAGCAAGTTTTGTGTATATTTGTGTTTAATCTTCAATAAGGTAACATGCTATCCTAATCCTAGTTGGTATACTATGATTCATAGGGTAGATTAAGTGATTAGATTAAACCGGGATAGATGTTTGTAACCTTGTTTATGCGTGAATTATAGGCTGATTTTGGGTGATGGTTTTGTGATGATTTTTACTTGACTATATGTATTTCATGATTGATTATGTTAATTTTATGTTTGATGTTGATCATGTTCAAGTTTCATGAAGTTTTGATGTTTGGAAGTTGATGAAAAAGTTGTTGAAATTGGTCATGATTATGCGTGTAATTGATGATGATTATGAGGTTGAGTTCTTGGTTGAGTTCTTGAATCTTGATTGAGTTCTTGGTTGAGTTCTTGAATCTTGATTGAGTTCTTGAATCTTGATTGAGTTCTCGAATCTTGGTTGAGTTCTTTATAAGTCTTGGATGAGTTCTTTATGAGTCTTGTTAAGTTCTTTATGAATTCTTGGTCGAGTTTTGAAAGTTAAAAAGAATTAAAGAAAAGATAAAGAAAGTTAAAGATTGTTGTTTGAGGTTCCAAGATTGATTAATTTACATGTTATTCTTAAGCCAAGGCGTAAGATGCAACTTAAGACTAACTAAGAATGTAAATTAAAGATAAAAATTTGCTTGATTTTACTATTAGACGCCTAAGTCTTAGAGTAAGATTCTAAGAATTGGGTTAAGACGTTGCCCCTATCCTATCCGCGGTATTGGGATAGTTGGTGGTCTTACTATGTCGTCTTCGGATATGGATTTCCCGTAAGATGGGTTTCATGGGGTTGAGAGTAAGATTCTCAATCCTGGCATAGTAGAAAGTTCGATCGCGTAAGATGCGTTCGTACGTGCATAGTCCGATCTAGTATGTAAATGATTGCGCTAAAGTTTAAAGATATGTTAATTATTGGTTAAAGTTAGTCGAGTCAGCATGATTACTTGTTTTTAATTCGCATGTTTGGATGTTTGATTTAATTGTTTGATTTATGCTATGATCTTTTGTATCCCCGTTGGGGTGGGACAGTTATGTTACTCGCCACTGACGGTGGACTGTTGTTTATTTTTCAGGTAATTCTGATGATGAGGTTCTTACTTAGCTTTGGGTTGGGCGAGTGCCGATGCTATTTAGATCTTGTTTTGTTGTTTTACGATTCTAGTATAGGCTATAGTAGTGATATATGTAATTTCTAACTCTGACATTTATTTGGAGTTAATATTGTTAGTAGTAGTAATAATGACATTTGGGTTTAGATATGTACAATCTTGTGGGTGTTGTACTTTCGGATTTAGTGTATATACAATTTGAGGTTTGTTTTTAGTTTTTTTAAGTATTTTAGTTTGTTAGTACTGACTATTCGACTCGTCGGTTTCTTCCGCGTCGGTTTAAGCGAGTCGGATCGTCACAACGGCCCTGCTAATGCCCATGCCTTACATAAGGCAAGCCAGCCACACAACAATACAACCTAAGAATTTGGACAATGAACAATACTAATAAAAGAAAAAAAATTGAAATTGAAGTACTAATGTATAAATATTTATACCTATTATATATAAACTGGAAGAAAGAATAAGAAATGGAAGGACCACACCATACGCGTATAGTGTACTGATTAATTATAAAGGCTTCAATTTTAGAGTTAATAACCTCCAAAAAAATTGTTGAGTTACTATTTGAATTGAAGTTGGTAAGAGAAAGACATAAAAGAATGTGAAGCATGTACAAGGAGAAAAAAATATTCATCAAGATTTGTCATATTAAAGAAGCAAAATACATGACAAGTTAGAATATAAGTTAGTAATAAGAAATTAAGAATGTGCCATGTAGGATTTTGTGTGGGATTTTTTAAGGTTTAGATTTGATGATCTTTTTGGCGAGCCATGGATAAATAGACCAAATGAACCTATACGTACTAACTACTATCTAGTGAATCAACAACCACTTAGTCATATTTTCCTTTATATTTTTTTTTCCTCCCAAACCCCACCAAGTGAAATGGTGTACTACTTAATGTAAATGCTAAATACAACTCTTGAAATGTAATACGTGTATAAGATGTCAAAATTGGTAGTATTAACTAATACTCCGTAACAAATATTATAGAACTACATGTGATTCTAAATGCATTGTAAAAAATTACCCCTTTAGAAAACAATGCATTACTCCTAATCTAATTCCTAACCCTTGATATTTACCATTAATAGGGTTGTGCATAATCGAGTATGTGTTAGATTTAAAGAAATTCATATTACCGAACATCCAAATTAAAATCGGGTAGTTTTTAATAAACAGATTGTCATTTAAAACAAGTAAATTAAAAACAGATTCTTATCTCCAGTGTTTTGATCTTGACTCTTTGGTGTCCGAAAATCCAGATTTTCGGTTACTATATCATATCATGCTCAGAAATTTCATGATCCGAAAAATGAATATCCGGTTTTTTTGATTTAATCCGTTTCGGTATCCATAAATGCTCAACATTAAAAATATCACCTTTAATTAATATCAGATTTAAAAATCTAAACATCATCAACCAAAAGGCACTAATTGTTGAAAGCTGCATTCAAAATTAGTATTTCTTAATAGTAGTAAAGTATTAAAAATTAGATTTCATAATTTCTTATTTTTGGTCTATCGTAATAACTAAAGAAGTTGAAAATTGCTCCAGGATAACTAGTTAATTTATAAATTGATTAATTTTTAGGTTATTTAAGTTAACAAAATAAATTAACACCTAATACTCCCTCTTTCCTTAATTAGAGCATTTGGTGCAAACAATACAGAGAAAATATTTATTAGAGCAGTTGGTAGATAATGTACAAACCTAACGTGTACTTCGTGAGTTCTATGAAACGCCAATAAAGGACGCACGATTGCACATTGAAAATCTATGGGAAAAAAACATATATATCCTTGTATATGTTTAACCCATTGTACCTTAGTCGTGGATAGTGATTTTGGTATTTTAAAATTCATTTTCGCACTCTACTTTATGAATATGTTATCAACTAAAAAATTGAATTGCCCGTGAATGATTTTGGAGTTCATAAATTAGTGCCCTTGGGCATGTATATATGTGTTGACGTGCGACGTGATTATGGAATAAGAAGTTACATTAACATTTTCTCTCCAAATGATTCTATCATAAGAATCTCATAATACATTATCATTATCAGCACCATTCACTATACTCAATTGCTAATGACAAAAACAAAGCATGGTGGTAGTAATGTGAGGAATGTTTTGGAGCATGGTATTGCCAATCGGTAGAAGATACTGTGTACCCACATGAGTACCGGCCCGATTGGTTATTGGTAATAAATTGTGGTAATGGTAATGAATTTATAGTGTAATTTTGTTAAGAAAGAACTTTATAATCTCCGTGGAAAACAAATTTTCATTCCCAAGATTTAATTTTCTTCTCATTTTTTATTTCCACCTATTACCATTGGGGATGGTGGTATTTGATGGGAATAAATACTTGTGAAGAAAATTAGATGAATTGGAGCTAAGCTAGCACCACGAAATAGTTTTTTTATTTCCCTTGCAAATTT
Organism: Salicornia ramosissima; assembly: GCA_951394345.1. Classification (NCBI taxonomy): domain Eukaryota; kingdom Viridiplantae; phylum Streptophyta; class Magnoliopsida; order Caryophyllales; family Amaranthaceae; genus Salicornia; species Salicornia ramosissima. The sequence goes on from OX596233.1 coordinate 52,527,936, forward strand.
AATTATAAATTCATTTTTATTACCACATTTAGTACCGGCTACCAAACGAGCCGTTAGAGCGAGTAATATACTTCTTATACAAATATAAACAAGTTAATGTTCATTATTAATGACGAATGATCACTTACTCTAATATTAAAATTTGAATAAAGTTCATTAATAAAACTTATACTAATATTCATTCAAATTTCATTTAAAAAAAAAAAAATCAAATTGAGCTAAAAGTACATCTATTGGTACTAATTTCTACTCCCTCCGACCATTATGTTTGCTACAAGAGGGATTTCTACTAGGGCTCTAGGTAGCACATATACTTTATTGAGGTAAGTATACTCATATCGAATACCGATACGATACTGATACTGTTATAATACTCGATATTTTACTCCATTTTAATACTATAGTGATACATGTTTTAAAAAGATGGATTATTCTCATTGGTATACCTGAGAATTTGCGTATTCCCACTGGTATACCTAAGTTTTAAAAAATCCCAGTGGTATACCTAAATAAATAATGAAATTCAATAACCACTTTTAAAGGCTGTTTCAGGCCATTAAACACCACTAATTCGACCAAAAACATACTTAGGTTAACTATAGTTAGTTTTTTCGGGTAACCATCGTTGACTAAATAAAAAGAAAAAACCGATTTTATGGTTGTTAATGTCCTAAAACAACCTTTAAAAATGGTTATTGAATTCCATTAATAATGTAGGTATACCACTGGGATTTTTTAAAACTCAAGTATACCACTGGAATTTTTTAAAACTCAAGTATACCACTGGAAATACGCAAATTCTCAGGTATACCAATGGGAATAACCCTTTAAAGATTTACTCAAATTTTTCTACCTATTTTCATATACTTTTGCAAGTTTTTCTTTTTAATGCAATAATTTTTAAAGTATATAATAGTATGACACATGCATGTTTATCCCTTTGTGTAATTTCCCCTATTTTCCCATAGTAATGTCACACAGAGAAACCTGGAAGCTCTGGTAAATCCTTGCGTAGTTGATAGTGTAGAGCAGAAAAATGGCAGGCATAGCAACAGCACAAGCAGCTGTAACAAAATCACGAAGAACAATCCTTATAACAGGGGTGACCAGAGGTCTTGGCAGATCCCTTGCTCTCGAGTTATCTAAACGAGGTCATTGTGTTATCGGTTGTGGCCGCTCTCAGGAGAATCTCGACTCTCTTAAACCTCTGCTTCACAATCCTCCTTCTTCTTCTTCTTCTATTGACCCTTTTCATTTGCTGCTCAATGTTGATGTGGTATCTTCTTAATTTTGTCATTTTTTTGGTATTAATAATGTTGTGGAATGAAAATTGGTTAATGGGATGATAATGGGTAGGTTTGATTTGTTGGGGTTTTGCAGAAATCTAACACTAATGTCCAGGAACTTGCTAAAATTGTTGTTGAGAAACAGCGCATTCCTGATATCATCGGTAATGTTTCTTTTTTTTTTCTTCCTCTGCCTCTTAGTGTTTGGAATTGTTTGATGTAGTACAATTGATTTTAGGTTTACTTTGTTGTATAATTTGTCGGAATTTATTCTTCTACAGAAATAGTAAATGATTGCAACAATTATGTTTTCGGTTTTGGTGTTTTATGAGTGTTTTTGTTGTTCGAATTCATTTGAGAATTATTTTTTCTCTGGTATGAGAACAAGAGTACGGAATTATCCCAGGAGTTTTTCCATTGTCACTTGAAACAAGGTTTACTTTATTGTAGAAGATAATGAAATTGAGGTTTTCGGGGGTGATTTTTGAATTTAGGTTACAGATGGTTTGTATGAGATATGAATGTTGTTTTTCTTTAGTCTTTTCCAAGGATGGGGGCAATTGGAACAACTTCTCAATAGGTGTGACAACATAAAAGAGATGTGCGGATGTTACGATATCTTAGGTATATAAATATTTGGCCAAAAGCAATCTCTATTCTCTAGTGAGTAGAACCTCGCTAAGTTGATGAAAACACCCCTAATCTTGACTGAAACGCAAATGCCCAGTTTTATTCAATTAAATTCCCTTCCAGTGATGTTTATTCAGTAAATCGCCGTCAAGTATTAGAATTTTGTTGAACAATGGATGTGGGTGGTTATTGAATGCAAACTAAACTAAGAGTCAAGGGTGGATTACACACGAACTTTTAGTTGGAGGCTGTTTTTCAAATGACTCACTTAGGGGTGATGTTTGTGTTATAGTCCCTTTGCAAATTGTTGAAAAGGGGACGAATCGGGTACGGGGGCGGCGGTCAAATGAAGTACCTGACTACCAGTGCTACATAGCTTGACTTCAGTGTGGCTTAAGGAAGGCAATTAAGATATGGTCTATTGAAATCATTGCTAAAAAGTACTGGCCTGTTATGTAGGAAATCTATAGTTAGTTTGCTTATGAATAGCTATGTCTTTTGTATTATTCGATTGTGAGATTTTGCAAACATGTAAGAATGTATGTTACTTTTAGCCAATTTTATGCATGAGTTCAAGGTTAAGGGAATACATGGTTTTTTAATTTATTATCTTTCAATGCTTGCAGCGATATGTTAAATTGACATTTATAGTCATATTTTATGTATTCTCTTGCAGTAAATAATGCTGGCACCATTAATAAAAACAACAGCATTTGGGAGGTTCCAGCAGAAGAGTTTGATAATGTGATTGATACTAATGTGAAGGGGGTTGCTAACATGCTCCGTCATTTTATCCCTCTTATGATTGAGAGGAAGCATGGTATCATTGTCAATCTGTCATCTGGTTGGGGAAGATCTGCTGTTGCGCAGGTGAAGCTGATAGCGAAGTCGTGTTTTTTTGTTAGATTTGCAGGTTCAGCTTTGATTTTGTCATGAAATGAACTAAAATCATATGCTAGAAAGCATATGTATGGTATAAGTTGGGGGATTTAAGATTTTGAGTCCACTTAGACAAATGCTGTAACAACTGAACAAACTGTAGAAGAAAATTTTGTCATTCATTTAGGAATGGCTTAAGATAAATTTGTGGCTTTTTTTAGGAATATTGGACAGTTAGAGGGAATATTACATATAATTAGGAAACTACATATAGTATTAGCTTTTCGGGGTTGGTCAATATTCAATGTTAATATCTTGGATTTTCTCTTAAGCCAACTCAAATCCTGAATTTGGTTATATCCTGCCAGGTTGCCCCTTATTGTGCTTCAAAATGGGCAATTGAGGGCCTAAGTAGATCAGTTGCTAAGGAGCTGGGTAGTGGTGTGGCAATCGTTGCTTTAAGCCCTGGAGTGGTACATACAGAGATGCTCGAGTCCTGCTTTGGCACTTCAGCTAATGTCTATCCAAAGCCTGATCAGTGGTATGCTTTATTGCTTTTTTTCCTTCCCTTTTGACTTTAAAAAAATGCATATATTGTGGCAATTAAAGTAAATTTTATTGGTTACCATAAGAGATACAAAAATGAGCTTAATTGATAACATCTGCAAAATCATTTACACTTTTTAGGTAGAACCGTCATAGGATTTGGAGGGAAAGGACAGGGAGGTAGAGTGAGGGATTCATCATTCCTTGTTTAGATAACATTTATTGGGGAGGGAATTTGAAGGATCCGTTTTCCTTCCTCCTTAATAAACCAAAACTATCGAATGTTGGAATGAATAGGAAGGAAAATGGAAGTGTAAATCCCCCACCCCCCTACCTCCCTTCCTTTCCTCTCATCTTCCCTCCTCTCACGTTCTCTTCATGGATCTTATCCAAATGCACTGCAACTAAGAATTCTATAAAGCACCAATCTTCTACTCTTCTCCCTCTCTACTTTGAAGAAAGCGCTGGGAGGAGTATTTTTCATTTTCAGGGTGCACTTTTGCTAACTTGAGCTGACTAGAAGAACCTAAGCAGTTGCTTCTTCTGATCTGCTTTCTCAAAATAGCTGATTGCTCCACTAGTCCAAGAGCACATAAACTCAAAATAAAGAAATAGTACAAATGTGCAATACAACTCTTTTGCACATTATTTTTTGTGGCATCAAAATCAAGCCAGGATCCTATTATAAGACTGTTGTACCTGTTAAACTAATAAAAAAAGGTTAAGTAAATCAATCCTGGAGTTTCCTGCTGAAAACTTGATGTCCTGATTGCATAAGATAATTATCTGCCCTCCTATTGTCATCTGCAATTCTGCGTCAACTTGCTGCATCATTCACTTTCACTTAAGATGTGTGTATCATTTATTGTGGGGTATCATTGCTGCACAAATGACCCTGGGGAATTGGTTTTAAATAGGTTCTTATCTGATCATTAGAATGGTTGGGTAATCATTTGTTGGCTACCTTATATCATCATACATACATAGGATGGGAATCAAATGAAGAGGACTAGAATCAGATACTGGTGGGCTCAACTCTGACATGCCGTCACACTCATCCTTGAATCGGAGAAGAAAGGACTTAAAATACGTAGTATAAAGGGTTTTTTTTTTTTTTTTTTGTAATCCGGGCAGTACTAGGCTGGGAGTCGGGCCTCCTCACAGATTTGTGCAGTGAGGTTTGAACCCATTACCTCAGGCTTGGTGTTCGAAGACATTTGTCACTAGGATGGGAATCAAATGAAGAGGACTAGAATCAGATACTGGTGGGCTCAACTCTAACTTGCCGTCGCACTCATCCTTGAATTGGAGAAGAAAGGACTTAAAATACGTAGTATAAAGGTTTTTTTTTTTTTTTGTAATCCGGGCAGTACTAGGCTGGGAGTCGGGCCTCCTCACAGATTTGCGCAGTGAGGTTTGAACCCATTACCTCAGGCTTGGTGTTTGAAGACATTTGCCACTAGGGCAAACCTTTGACGGTCCGACCTCAAAATACTACATCTGGTTCTTAGTATGTGCTAGCACATGGTTTTTTTTTTATTTTTTTGTGATAGATAAAACATTCAAGTGTTGCACATAATATGAACCGGAGATCATAAGTTATATCTGACACCATATTCAAGTAACACTACCTTAATTTTCTTATCACATATTGTATGAGAACTTGAGAAGAATGAGAAACTCACGCTCCTAACTGTGAAGAGTAAAGTTTGTGACTTTGTTCATTATTCCCTCACCACTTTTCCCAGATTAAATGAACTATCCTACTACTTTTCCGACTCTTCTCACATAACCTCCTGTGGTTCTCTCTTGGTTCCTAGAAAACTCTCTGCTCGTGACTGTTACTGTTCGTATATTCTTTGCTTCGCTCATTCTTTTAAATTAGTTGAGTTGAGAGGAAATGTTTGATATTTTATACTCCGTATGATGAATTTGTTACTGTTCTAAAGAAATTCATATTTTCTAACAGGGCCCCAAGGGCTGCAGACATGATACTTAATCTCAAAGCTGCTGACAATGGTGCTTCCCTAACTGTGTAAAGACTAAAGAGTAACAGCCTTATTTAACCAATCTTTTGCAGTTTTTCTATTGATCCTTCTTTCATAATAGATTTTGTAATTTTATAGATTTTTTTTTTCAATAACCACTGACCATTGATCCAGATAGTACATGGGGTGTACACTAATTTTGGCGAATTTACCATACTATTGTTGCTTAAAAAATATACCCTACATCTTGTATCCTTATTTTTCTTGTGGTGCCATTTTCTTTCTCTTACTATTACTTTTTTCAATTTAGGTTCTATTTGTTTTGATGGAAAACATTTTTTTCCGGAAAATGATTTTTCTCGCTATTTTCATTTTCCATTGTTTGTTTTGAAAAGGGGTGGAAAATATTTTTTTTAAGGTGAAAAATGTCACTTTTGAAAAAAGGAAACCAATTTTCTTTTGTAGAGAAGGGATGTCACATTTTTCTACTCCCCTATTTTTTTTTCCCTTATTTACTCCTCCCATCCTTCATTTTTTTTTCATTCATAAGTTTTCCTCTAATCAAACAAACAAAGGAAAACTTTTCTTAAATCCATGTTTTCCATTGAAAATTGTTTCCCTTAAAAATTGTTTTCTTCGAAACAAACGGAGCCTTAGACTAAATATTTGTGTTATCAAACTTGTTGCAAATAATTCTAAGTAGAGGAAGTAATTAGGGTTAATGAGTTAACAAAGTCTTTTATACTCACAAGTATGAGAGGGAGTTTGCAAAGAGTCTTATATGGTTTCTGACTGGAAAATAATGACGGTGAGATAGAGTTTGTTTCACCATGAAAAACGATTTGATTTAACTATTTCCCATAAATTTAAATTTCAGGAGAAATATGTTCCAACCAAACACATCTATACTCTATAGTGTGAAAGTTAGTTGACCTAATAAGTATAGTATAGAAGGATAGAAAGAGAAAAATATCGTTTAGAAAACAAAAAACAATCCAAAATATGAAAGAACTCTAATGAAAAGTGATTAAACAAACTCTATACAAAACCTCTAATAATGTGAACTAAGGACTGTCTCGAAAATTTTTGGGGCCCTATTCTAAAAATAAAAAATGAGGCCATGATATTATTAAAATTAAAACATTATATATATCTTAGGTGATAATATGTAATTTTATTGAGTAAATATACTAAAATGTAGATTTTTTTTAAAGTGATGACAAAGGAATAATTAAGTATCTCTTTTTAATCATAAAAGATTAGAAATTGAAATTTTAGGCCTATTCACGTTGAGGCCTTGTGCGATTGGTTTTTTTGCACATCTTTAGGAACAACCCTATGTGAACTACTAAAGATCGTATACCTTTTTACTTACTATCGTCCGGGTATTGACAAGTTTGCCTTATTCTCTAATTTTTCATCTCTCTCACTAACTTTAACTTTAATTTTATAGCATACTAAGTAGGAATTTATAGGATTTACGTAGACGACCACCGCTGCGGGCAACACTCTTATAGTAATATAAGTATAGTTGTAAAATGAGTAGGGTGCCAAACAAACATATGCTCTTGCCCTAGATAATGATGCCTAAAGAATTTTCTCCTATCATAGGCCGGGGTGGCTAAAATAAGTGCTCTTCCTTAGACATGGGTGCCTATTTTAGGCGTCCTTGCTATTTTTACAATGATGCTTACTTTTTGGGCGTTATTCGTTGTGAGTCTTTCATTTTTCAATGCGCTTAAATTGGTCGTCGGATAAGTTCAGCAAAGTCCAACTTAGTGTCCGATAAAGTTCTTTTTTTTTAAAGGGTCCGATAAAGTTCTAGTGAAAAGTTAAAAGGGTAAATTTGTCAAAATAAGCGAAAGTAAGTCAAACGCATGCAATATTTAACGTAACGCTAATAATTCCTCCAATTTATTATGCCATGAGTTTCCTATCGGAATATCTCATGGTCTGATAAGATAACTTTGTATTGAAATATTGTAACTTTTTAGCACAATACCATAACTTTTTATATAATACAAAGCTAAATTAAATAATTATGTAAAAAGTTATAGATTTATGGTTAAAAAAAGTTATAGTATTATTATTAAAAGTTTTGTCAGACCGTCAGACAATCTTACAAAAGATTATTATTTATCCAGTATTATTGTATTTGAAACAAATGAAGTTGCATGAAAGTTTTTCTATGTAAAAATTAGGAAATTTTTTCTAAAAAACCATGAAAGTTCTAGCTTTTAGTGAAAAACACCCAATAATTTTTTTAAAATTTTTTTAACAACACAAAGTTGTAGAAAACCGATGGTAGCACACCTTTTGGATGGAAATTAAGAAATATAACACAATTATTCCAATAATTTAGCCTATGTGAACAATTTAATTGAAAAAAAAAAACAAGAATGCAATTGGAAACCCTAATTAACCAAATTCTCATTTTGAAGTTCATTTATCCCCACATATTTCACTATTTTCATCCAAAAGGTGTGCTACCAAAGATTTTCTATAACTTTGTGTTCTTAAATTAAAAAATAATAATAATTTGGTTGTTTTTCACAAAAGCTTAAGCTTTCAAGGTTTTTTAGACAAATTTTCCTATGATTTTTTTTAACAAGCAAGATACACGATTCTTGCACACAACTCCACAAAACTCATAAGAAATAGCTTAGCGCGGGAAAAGGGGGATAAGTGTCGAACCCATGACCTCAAAGATCACGGGATATACTCCACCACTTGAGCTACACCTCTTACACAAAAAATATATATTTCTGTGTTAGAAGAGATAAAAGAATGATGAATGTGATGAGCAAAGAAAAGGAGACAACTAATTCTTTGATGCTTTCTTTTCTAATGATAATGATTTTAAATAAAAAGAAAAGATGTAGAAATGTAGAGTTTAGATTATTCGCAAGAGTATTACTCTTTTTTTTTTATATAGAAAAAATGACCGCAAAGTTAATGTGACTATCGGATTTTATTATGTGGTAGATTATATACCAATAATAATAATAATTGGACGTTAAAATAGTAACCGAGTTCGAGTTACCGTGTCACCGGATTACGAGTTAGATTTCTTGAATCGTCCGAGTTAGATAAACATTTGTGTGGTTTTAATTGGCGGGAAACATTTTCTTCTAATACCATTACCCGCCACATTTTTTTTGTTCCTTGAATTTTTTGGCTATATAATTTGGCGCGCATCATTTTGTATTTTCGTTACTTTATAACAAATTCCCCCCCCCACATTTTGAATTTCTAGTTAATTGCTGTTTAGGGTATGATCTATAGGATACTTACTTTCCGTTAAGGTTGAGTGCTTGAGCAATGTAGTAGACTAGTAGTGACAAAATTTGAATCAATCTAATAATTCAATTTGAACCTAATAATTTAATCCGAACATAAATCAATAATAGTAGGTTGGGTTGAGTTTTCAACTTGTTTAGCTACCTGATTTCATCCAACTCAACCTGTTTAACTTAATGGATTTGGTCTGTTGAAATACTCACCGCGATTTCAACTTGCTTAACCCATTAAGTAGATAATTTGTTTCAAATTACACTGACGTAATAGGGTAATATGTCACTTTCATTTTTTTTATAGTGTTATAGTTGATTTACGTGTTATGTGAATATGTGGATAGTTTTGATGTTTTTATGTTGAACAGTAAAACTCAAAAAGTGAGAATACTAATGATGGTGCGTTCTCTTCAAAAAAATTATCAAATTTCATAACCTATGAGGTTTAAACCGATCAGGTAAGGTTTAATAAGTTATAATCAGTTCCGATTATGTTCAATAAGTTATAATCAGGTCAATTTTACTAAGTTTCAGTCATGTCATGTTCAATAAGTTCTAATCAGGTCAGACCTAATAAATTTCAATCATGTCAGGTTATATTAAGTCAGGTTATATCAGGTCAGGTCAAATAGGTTGAAAAATCAACATATATAATATAAGGTTGGGTTGAGTTGAGTTGAATATCAAACCTATTAAAATAAATATAGACCTAGTCAAAACTAACCGACCCGATTTTTTTCGTGCTCAAAACATGCATATTAGCCCGAAGTTGGCCCTCGTCAGATTTTTCATTTATTGTTTGCGGGTTTTGGATACTTCATATTAGACTTTTTGGTTAGTTTTAAACCCCGCCCGAAAAAGCTCTCTAAACCGACACCAGCTGTTCCAACTTTCATATTGTGCATTAGGCCTAGACCATGATCACCTCTAACTAAAAGTAAATGGGTGGGACATTTGAAATTGTTTATATTAACGAGTTGAACCAATTTCAACCTAAGTGGAGTCCATATGCCAACTATAAAGGGTTCAGATAGCTTAAGACGGCTCCGACCTGCAGATTACTAATTTCAATGGAAAGTTGTTGCAATTGTTGACACGGATTCTCATGTCTTTACCCTCTTTTGTTATTTTTTTAACCACTTGGCAAAAAGAAGATTGAAGCAAAAGTTTAGGTGTTTTAGCAATAATCCTTACCTTTTAAGTGATCTAAACAATCATTGCTAGGATTATTATACAAGATTAAGGGTGTGTTCTCTTCAACTTATATCAGATCAGATCTCAAAATATAAGTTCAAATTTTCATACATTTTCAGATCTTATCTTATCAGATTAGATAAAAAAAGTCGAAGAGAATGCACCCTAAGATTATAATATTAATAAGATAATTTACCCCTCCACGTTTAAATACTTATTGGTTACTGCAACACCATTAATTACTATACAACATAGTAATATACTAATATGCTGGTGAAATCTTCATTTAGAGATCGAAATTAGTCAAGTGGCTCGCTTACTTTAGCCGAATTGAACTGAACTTAATAGAGATGAACTGAACTGATCAATTAAAACATTTAACTTTTGAATTAATGATTTTAAATAATGATTAATTTGATATTTTAATTCTCTCCATAATTTTTTGTAATAATTTATTAAATAAATATTTAACTTTTGGATTAATGATTTTAAAGTAAAAATAACGATTTCTCACTTTTGGATTATTTTTTTTATTAATAATTTTAATAATTTATTATTATTATTATTGTTGTTGTTGTTGTTATTGTTATTATCATTGTTGTATTATTATCAATATCATTATCATCATCATCAAGATATTAATAATATTATCATCATTTTTACTATTATCATTGCTATCATTAGAGGTGGAAATTGAGTCGGGTTGGTTACGTGTCAACTTTTTTACATAAACGAGTTTAATTCTTTGACCCTAACGAACCCGACCCGTTTAATGAACAAGTCGTGTTGTGTTGACTCACTTATTTAAACGGGTCAAACCCCTCAACCCAAACACGTTAATAACTGGTCAATTTCGTGTCGGCCTGTCGGGTTAGCGGGTCGTATCATATTTTCCCACCCCTAGTTATCATTATCATTATTATTACTTAAATAATATAATAGAAAATAATTAGTAAAATTATTAAAAAAACCTGAACTGTACTTAATAAAGATGAACTGAACTGAATTTAATCTGAAGTAAACAAGCCCAAAATTGCACAAACAATCTCAAATTTGACACAAATTTTGCAAATGGTCAACATCCAACCCCCCAACAACAAAAAAAAATAAAAAAAATTAACTCTCATATAGTCATATGATTGTAACACCCACATGATGGAAAAATATATATAATCCCATATCATCAAAATCTTTAATTAAGACAAACTAACACAAAAGCTTTGATTTGCAAAAGAAAGAAACAATGGGAGATTAACCATTCCAACTCTAAAAGACCTTTTTCTAAAATGAAAGAAATAAGGATCATAACCGCACAAACCTGCTTCTATGTTATTTTTCTTTAAAAATCTATCATCAACACCTCGTCTGCAAAGAAAATGTCATATCTATAACATAACAAAAACCTCGAATTACATGAAAAGAAGTAACAATGACAAAAAAAAATATTCAGGAAATAAAAATCTAGAAGAATGACTGGAAGATACCACAACACGAGAGGGGGGTGAAAGCAGGGGACGCTATCATGTGGAGCAACATGAGAGAGGAGGGAAGTGAGGGTTTCAGCGTGAGAAACACGTGCCAAGTTACTATTAATAGATGAACAATAACTTCTTATTGGATTTTTATTTTGTTATAGATATTATTATATAGATGTATATTATATGGTGTGAAAAATGCCTTTATATAGGCTTATTACAAAACTAAGTCAACTAAATCAAACCACACCTAATTACGCATACATGATATATCACCATGCAATTCCTAACCTTACATTTACTTTCCTATTTTCCTAATAAAAAAACTAGACAACAAATTTTAAAATTCCCAATGGAAATTCCAATTATAACAAGTACAAAAATGTTGAGAAAAAAAAAAATTTAATCCCTATACCATACCAATCCATATCATCTATATATTTCAAATATATATGTATATATATTATAATAGAAGAGTCAATTTAAAGAAGAGACTTCCAAATTAAACCCTTGAGAAAAAAAATATTTTAATCCATATACCCATATCATCTATATATTTCAAATATATATATGTATATATGTATTAAAATAGATGAGTCAATTTAAAGGAAAGAACTCCAAACCCCAATTGAGGCCTCAGATCAATCCTACAATAAAAAATTATGTAATTTTTTTTCTACATAATTATCATATATATATATATAATAAAAAAGTAATCAAATACCAAAAAAAAAACTTTACAATACACCGATTATAATTAACCACAATTCATCCACAAGTTAATAAAACTAAACTACTTAGATGTACAAAAAATAATGATAAAAAATAATCACAGTCAAATAATATTAACAAAAACTTTTTATTATTATAACATCGAGTTAATGTTCTGATTTGAGCATAAAAGTAGAGGTGACATAATTAATATTACATAATTAAAATTGTGAATTCAACTTTTAGGACATTTCTCAACACGTAAAAGTGTTGAGAAATTAATTCTCAACACATGTCCATAGTGTCTAAAATTCGGCCGTGGAGAATGTCGACACATTATTGGTCGCAATTAATTGTTGAGAATTTCAACACTTTTTTGGACACAATAAAGTGTTGAGAATTTCAACACTTTTTTGGACACAATAAAGTTTTGAGACTCTCAACACTTTTTTTGACATGATTTAGTGTACATAATCAAAACACTTTTATGTGATGAGATTCACAAACTAAAAGGGTTGAAAATTGAAACACTTTTAAGCATTAATAATTCTAGTGTTGATAATATCAACTCTTTCATGTGTTGAGAATTTCTACTCACATTTGTGTTCGAAATTTTGCCTTATGTTTAGACAATCATCTAACCTGTATAGCTTACTACATGTACAGATATATGTACATCAATTACTACAATAGAAGGCAAGGGGAAATGGTGCAATAATAATCTATATTTTAATTTCATCAACACATCATCGTATATATATATATATATATTTTTGTAAGTAAAGAATTATATACCAAAGGAAAAGATAATTACATCCTACCCTAAAAGTGTGACACAAAGCCCCACCAGAATGAGAACCTACTACAACTAGGGACAAGCCCCTAATAGTCCTAAGTAAACATCCAAAACCAAAAGAAGCTACATTAATTACAAGCTTATGCCTAACGACAATGTCCATAATAATCAATAAAAACAAGCAAGGTAAAGAATCACATCTACACCATACAAACCAAGCCAAGCAAAGGATAATTAACAATAGTACAAGCTAGCAAAGTAAAAAAAAAAAAACAAAAATCCAGCAGCAGTATCCAATGGGACATTAAGGCTTCTTCAACATCAAACCATAGCACCACTTCTTCAAAAGAGTAGCACAAATGGGACCCCAAAGTAGCTTTAATCTCAGATCATAGCTCTTCAACCTCCTCTAGCATCACGCTCCACAGTAGGCAGCAGCCGCCACCGTGCTGCTACTGTCACCAAGTAGGCAGCAGCAGCCACCATGCTGCTTCCCTTCCCCTTGCATACATAACAATTAACAACATAGAGTAGGAGTTTTGACCATAACCATAAGCTTAAAACCCAATAAGAGTAGCCCCACCATAATTAAGTATTAATCTTAAGCCTTCATAACTTCGAGCACATAAAGAACTGAGGCAAACCATCTCCCATACAAAAAAAAAAAACCTTGGTTAATCAAGCTTAAATTCTAACTACATCAAATGGTAGTAGCAACGCGTTATCGAGTTATTCAGCACCAACAAATTCACACCCTACCCCTTGGACTGAATTACTTAGAAATGTAGCATGAACAGAAAAGGGTGAGACACCTCATAGCAGTAAACCCAAAAAAATCAGCCATGGGCCCATGACCAGCTAGTAACTAACCCAGACAGCAGCAACTAGCAGTTCAGTGGCCCCTTAGAATCCCCAGGACAGCATCAGCGCCATTAGAAGCCCCCTGCATCACTCGACGACATCCCAAGCTGTTGGGGGATGAAAAAACCAGCCCCCATTACTTGCATAAAGCCGTAACAGGGGAGGACTGAGATCCCCCACCACGATAGACCAACACCCCAAGCAACATCATCGTATATCTGACAAGTGTTGTACGATACTAATCAACAACTACAATAAAATTGTTCCATAAGGTAAGCATATATCTAAACCAAGATGTACAATTAGGAAAACAAAAAATCAAAAAACTAGATACTAGTTATTTAAGGCTCCTTGAAGCTAAGCTTGCTTGATTTTAGCACTTGGAGCTCATTTAGATGACTTTGGTGGAGCATCTTCGGTCTTAACATTTGCCCGATCATCACAAGCAGCATCATTATGCATGTACCTTATGAAAAAAATAATATAAGCAAAGTTAAAATATAAAAATCTCCCAATGCATATACAAGTAGCATGAATCTTCACCACTATAGTCTCCAAACAAGTAGCATGAGCAAATAACTCAAATATATTATACATTGTAGTGATCATGAATAAACTACGAATGAAGGGAATACACTATTAGGACAAAATATATTTTTACTACCGAGTAGGCAAGTACAAACTAGGTTAAAACATAAAAATATTTAAACAGAGTATGTATGTCTTTTTACTTTAATTGAAAAAGAGTCATAGCTAAGTGCACCCGTTGTATGAAATTGATTTTGACAAGCTCGTGCCTCTTTACCATGACGCGGCAATTTCTACAACCACAATTGAAAAATGTTTATATGTGCGTTACAATTGCACCATACATACATAAATAAACCATAGAAGATAACTTTTCGTAAAACAATTAAATGATGAGCGAACACCTTTTCCTCTTCTGAGGGATTTTGTCATAGTGTTGGACTATAGTTAACTCTTTGGGCTTGAAGTATGTTGCTTTCAATGTGTGTTTATAGTGCCTCCAACACTTTCCCACACATTGGAGTGCTAATTTATTGTACACATAATCAATCGGCATCACAAAATACCTGTATATGAAGAGAAAGACTTGTAATTGTTCCCATTTTTGGAGAAAATCAGCCTTCAAACAAAGAAGGAATAAAATGAATTACATGTACCCATCAATGCAAGGACAGTAATGGAAAATTATACTATGGTATTAATTGAAAGCAAGAATTAAAATGGGAACCCAACATATTGGTTTCATGATCAGTTGTAACGACCCGACTTTTCTAGGCTGTCGATTTACGAAGGAAATCGACAAATGGATCATTACTAACATAAAACTTAACAATAATATTATAATTAAAGTCTAAAATTCCTTTTATTAATTAAATACTGAAGCAATAATCCCAAAAGTCTATAAATCAATACTTAAATACACCATAAAATTGTATCTCCCCAACAGACTGGGATAAACTAAACCATTATGAAAAGAAAACATAAACTAGGCTCTGGTTCACTCTACTGATCACATCAATACTCAACTCGAACCAAACGAGAGCCCACTTATGCGTCTACATCATCACCTGAAATGGGGGGGGGTCCACCGTCAGTGGCGAGTAACTAGGTTGTCCCGCTTAAATGAGGGACCGCTAACCATATAATAGCATAGAATCAACCAAGAAAATCATGCAAAAACACATGGAAATACGTAAAAAAATACGTATAGAAATACGTACAAAATACCTGCAAAATACGGTTAGAAATACGTACAAAATACGAGTACAATACGTATAAAATACCTGCAAAATACGGTTAGGAATACATACCGTATACGTATAAATAACAAATGCAAATACGTACAAATACACATACAAGATGCGTCTAGGAATACAGACCAAAACACTTATACATAATACATGTAAATACACGTACAACATACACTTAAATACATGTAAATACAGACTTACCAGACGTACGCAGCGGAAGACTTAATATTACAAAATTAATACATAAACACACGAAAATACACATATATACACATATAACAGAATCCTTCCCGTGAAATACTTATCTTATCACATTTTACCCATAAACCCTTCTTTTAACCATCTTACTGGACCGGTCATTATGCTCGTTGAGGATCCCGTGTGCACCCCAACTTTCCTAAAACATGCCGGGGAAACTCGTGTATTCCACCCGTAGCCCTCCTTTGCAAGAACTAAGCCTAAGCTATGGCCATAACCCCTAAATAGCAGCTCGTGTACTACTACTTAGACGACTACATATCTTAAGATCCAGAACTGCCCAGAGACCACAGTAGGGCAGTGGCTTCGACTTAACCCGATTTGATGACTCGTGTATCATCAAATGGGCGTCCGTATCGTATCTTATCTTTTCTAAAGGCCATCGTGAGACCACTAATTCACAACATCTTTTCTAAAGGCCATCGTGAGACCACTAATTCACATCATCTTTTCTAAAGGCCATCTTGAGACCACTAGTTCATATCATCTTTTCTAAAGGCCATCTTGAGACCCTTAGTTCATATCATCTTATAACTTTCCTTTTTAATCATATTGTTACTTTCCTTCATATTACAACTTATCCCTATTAATTCCTTTAATTATATTAATTCCTAAAATTACCTTCTAATATTGTCATAAGTCAAAAATTAAACTAAAATTGATATCCTTCACTTTAGACCACTCGGCATTTTTCATAGCAGAATAATAATTAATTCAATTCTTTAAATAATCAACTAAACAATTAAACAAATCATTTAAATTAACAATTAACAACATATATTACCTAAAACATGATAAAAATCCTATTTTTCTTACTCTATACCACTCGACATTGTCATATAAAAATACCAAAAATTACTCTTTAATTTGCTTAAATACAAACATCAATAATTAATCATAAAACTTAATAATAAAATAGTAAATCATGCTTTAAACACTAAATTATCAAGATTGGACCAAGAACAAGATAAAATCAATTCTTTTATACATATAATCACACGGCATTCTTGGTATCAAAATACTATCAAGATTAAATAATGATTATGGACGTTTAGTCTTCATAATATACAATTAAAATCAATAAAAAAAAAACTCTTACTTGCTATACCAATAACCAAGGCATGAACTACAACAAGAAAAATCAAAGCTTTGCACAACACTACACGTAAGACCCAAGACCGTAAAGGAAGCCCAAGAACATGACAAAATATATGGGTTCAAAATCAAAAGGTCAAACAAACATATTCATCTCAAGTTTCATCAATCAACCATGATAGATCAACAAACAAAATAAGATCATGCCTCTCAACCATAGAATTACACGCATAACAAGAGGTCTAAGAAATCAGCCCAAAACATATTAAAAAAAAACCACGGTTGTCATAATCTCAAGATTCAGGAAAAATAATCAAGAATAAGATTCAACCGTTTTCATATAATTATTCAATACAAACATACAATTAAATAAATTATTTCATTCATAAAATCAATTAAAATAATTAAAGATTCATAAAAACATCAAGAAAACAACATGAATATTATATGATGCTACTCGAAAATTCTTAGGTTAACATGATACTAATCCTATCAGTTTTCCTAGCTCAATCCTAATTAATAATATGATTAACTTGTACCAAATTTAAGAGAAAAAGTCTAGTTACCTTAGATTAGCAAAGAAAAATAAAAAAAAAACACCCTTGGAGCCTTGGGAGTACACGACTAGCTTAGGAGAAATTTAGGGTTTTTCTTGTGTGAGTTTAGAAATAGGGTAACCAAGAATAGAAGGGTTGTTCCTAATTAAGTTTAAGAGGAACAAAAAAAAAATAAAAAAACAAAAAAAAAAACAAGGGGGTGCCGTGAGTGAGGAGTAGGAATAGGGTTTGAGGAGTGGAATTAGGAAGACTTAGTATAGGTAGTTTAAATTAGGTTTTTTTTTACAAATTCAAATCATATTTAAAATATGATTAATTAAATAAATAATAAAATTACTTAATTAATTAATAATAAATTAAAAAGGAAAAATAACCTTGGCCATCCATAAGGGGCCGGCCAAGAGGATCAAATACGGGTTATGGGACCCGGTTCCCGGATAAAATTGACGAAATAAAAGTAAACAATCTAAATATACGGGCCCTTTGGACTTAGAATAATAAAATAATATTAATAACCCGCGAAATTTTCTGGCCCTAAATTTCGGATTATTACATCAGTTTTTTTAGCTTCAGAAAGGCATAAATGAAACAAATAAAAAAAAAAAATAATCAAAAAGTGAACATCAAGTGAAATAGCATATGAACAAACCATTGATAATCTTATTACGTATTAGGTTCTAAAAGAAAATGCATACAAGTCTAAGAAGCATGTTTTTAATATACTATGTACTTGTCTTATACAACAACATAAAGCATATTTCAGATATTCATTCTTAAGTGGAGTAGACTAAAATCACAATTGTTAAGATGGGGTAAATCAATCACACAAAGTTCACTTTGAATCGCATAGAGAGCTAAAGGAGTAGGATGTCTGCAATTGCCAGCTAGCTTCAAAATAAAACTAAGAATCAAAGAAAAAAACAACATAATAATTGCCATATTCAACAAAATCGAAAAAAATACAGAAAATTCAAATTCCCATTCAACAATTACAAATAAAACATGTTCTAATTTAACTAAAAATTGTAGAATAAATCATAGAAAAAAATAACAAACTTGTAAAAACCCTAAAAAATGAAAAATTATATTATAGACACACAAAAAAAAAAAAAAGATGAAGGAATGTGCTTCAAACTTTGTACAGAATTGTGCTTTTCAATTCATGCTCCAATTAGGGTCGAGTGTCGAAAATAAAATCTTCAACAAATACTCACCTTTTGTTCGTCAACAACACAACAACTAAAATATCCAAATATTAACAATTCAATTTATACTTCACTACTTCAGAGTTTCAATTAGATCAATAAATCTACAGTATAAAATATAATTTTATTTAGGTTAGGTTTAAAGTTACTGAAGTTTTGGTTGGGATCGTTACTGTCGAGGTTGCAGCATGTGGACCACCTGGTCGTCGCTGTTGGTGTTGGACGCGTCGTTGTCACCGACGGTGCTGTCATCGCCTCTCGGTGTAGAGTTTTGGTGCTTGGTGTGGTTGGACTCGAGCAGTCGCAAGTCACTCTCTCTCCCTCTTGGGGTTTTCAGTTTTGAACTTTTGATTATTGGTTTTTTTTGGAAGGAAGTTTTTCAGTTTTAATTTTTGTTTTCTCTCTCATTTACCAATTACCGTGTTTTAATAAAAAATTAAATGTGGTAGTAATTAATGTTGAATTAATGATAGCCGTTAGATGAGAAGAATCTAGGCCATTGGATCTTTTTTACTATTCATTGATTAACCGTGCACAAGGGCTAGGGGAATCTCAACACTTTTTGTTGTTGATAAATTCCTCATCACCTTTTTGTGTTGAAACATGTCTTGAGAAAATGAGGGTAAAGAAAAATTTCTCAACACTTGTCAATGGTGTTGAAGCGACAGTGTTGAGAAAAGACACATTTTGTAGTAGTGTTTATTTATTTTTTTTTTAAAAAGGATTTGTGGATCTGAATACGGATTCATAGACAAGATCCGTATCTGCATTTTTCTACAGGATTCGTATCCGATCCAGATCCGCGCAGATGTAAAATATAAAGATCCAGATCCTAAAAAACGGATCTGGATCTGCAGATCCGAGGCGAATTCAGGATCCATTGTCATCTCTACCCATAATACTAAGAGTCAAATAATACAGTATGACTTTGTGAACCTTAACCTGTAATAATTTTACTCATTATCCACAATAACGATAAACAATCTACATTCTCAAATATAATTTACTATCACTGGTATTCTGGTAACTATCTACACACTAACTAAATATAATTTCTTATTAACCGATCGGTATAAAATAAAATATATTTTTTAATTTTAAAAAAATGATGTAAACGTGTTATCATAACATTCTACATACGCGGATGCATTTGCACCGATTATTCTAATTTTTTTATAATATCAAATATATTAATTACAGTCTTTAGAGATGTTTAAAATGTTTAATAGGCTTCTCAAAAAAAAAAAAAGTTTAATAGGGTTGTGGTCTGGGGCTTTGGGCCCTAAAGTCACAAAAAATTTCCATTTCCGTTAAAAAAAACCATGTTGCCCATTTTACTTATGGCGGGAAATTATCTTTAGTTTCGATGACCATTCATTTTCCCAACTAAGCGCCATTTCCCAATTTTCCACCATTTTAAGGTCTCTAAATCCCGCCAAAATGAACACAATCCACATCAATTTTACATTTCGAAGTCGTTAACTCATTATAAATCTTCTCAAATCTCACTCTTCGCAGTAAATTCACCCACAACCAAATTGTTTTAGGGTTTTACATCGGAAGGTACCATGATGAACAGTAAAGTTAAAGACGAAGTTGTAGAAACAATTCGTTCTGTAGTAGGGCAAGATTACACTGAAATGGACATAATCAGAGCACTTCACATGGCGAACAACGATGCAACTGGTGCAATCAATATCATTTTCGACACCCCCAATTTCATTTCTCAAAGTCGGCAAAACCCTAGAATCAATTCGGCTCAGAGGGTTAAAGTTCCTACATCTAATTTGATCGCGATTAAAAATGAAACAAATGAGCCAAAGATTGGGAATTTGAGCTGTAAGGAAACAGCGGAAATTGTCGAGCAGAAGACCGAAATCCAGGGTTTCGATTGGAGTTCCATTTCGGATGAATGGTGGTTTGTTGGGTACGGTGAGATTTCTGGAATGTCGACGAGTAAAGGAAGAAGGATTAAGATTGGTGATGAGGTTGATTTTGGATTTCCTTTGAAGAATACCAAATTGAATTCATCATCAGGAAAGGTTTTTGGTAGAGGAAGACCAGCGGCATCTTGTTCCGAGATTGTTAGGTTTTCTACCAAAAGTGGTGGGGAGGTAAATTTGTTTGTTTGGTTGGTTTTTTTTTTTTTTTTTTATGGAAAATTTTGTTATGTTTATATAATTTGATGTTATTTTCTTGATTATTGAATGCTATGACGTTGTTTACAGATTGGTCGGATACCAAATGAGTGGGCGAGGTGCTTGATGCCCTTGGTGAAAGAGAACAAGATAAAGATTATGGGTTTTTGTAAATATGCTCCTGAGAATCTGAGTATTATGGACACTATTGCACTAAATGTGAGGTGAGAATTGATTTAAAGCTTGGAAAAAGGAATAATTTTGTTGTATTTGTCTGGTTTTGAATTATTTGATGTTAAATATTTCAAGTGGCAATGCTTTAGTAGGCCTTCAGAGAAAAAAATGGCAGGAAGAATTGAAGTGATTCATTAGAATTCCTTTGTTTGTCGTAGCACGATAATTTAATGTTTTAATACAGGTATTTTTTTGATTGCATTGCCTAAAATTTGTGTACTTCGTTATTCAGTGTCTTTCTCAACAGTTCAATTTTGCGAAAGCATCATCAAAATTTATTAAAAGAAGTTGCAAATTCCAGTGACGAATCAGTTGTTCATCCATTGCCAAATTTATTTAGGTTGCTTGGGATAGCTCCTTTTAGAAAGGTAGAATTTTTACCCCTTTTCTTTTACTGTGCTTACTATAAAAAAAACTTGGAAAAGATGTAAATAATTTTAAGTTTCTCTTGCAATGTAGGCAGAGTTCACTCCTGAAAATCTGTACACAAGGAAGCGACCTTTGGATTCTAAGGTACGGAGTATTTAGCTGAGGATTGTTATATGACCTATTTTTTTATTTATTTTATATATAATGTGCCACGATAATGTGTGGTTTATTTTTATTTTATTTTTTTAATTTAATTTTTCCCATCAACAGGTTAATCCACATGTCAAGAATTTAAATAAATTGGCATCAGATGGAAAAAATTCTGAAGGGGAGGAATGTGTATCAGATGCTGATGTTGATAGCATTGTTGGAGTTGGGGATAGCTCTAAGCTGGAGGTATCATGCTTCAATATACTACATAGTACATACCATGCTCTTTTCATGTGATTTGCGTCAGTAGTTCAATGAAAAAGTTGGTTTGTTACAGGAAATGGATCCCCCAAGCACCCTTCTTTGCGAACTCCGTTCATACCAGAAACAGGCCCTTCACTGGATGGTCCATATGGAGAGGGGTCAAACAACGGAAAAAGCTGCTACTACCCTTCACCCATGTTGGGAAGGATATCGCTTGGCAGACAAGTATGTTTCACTAAACTCTACTATAAAGAGGAAGTAAACCAAACGTGGTTTGTGAAGGAAACTAATGTTTGATCTGTCTTTTATGTTCTCCAGGAGGGGCCTTTCTGTGTACTTGAATTCCTTTTCTGGTGAAGCAACAATAGAATTTCCTAGTACTCTTCAAATGGCAAGAGGAGGAGTACGTCCCTTATTCATTGTTGGATATACATTAGCTTTTGTTTGTATTTTGAATATCTTTTTTGATTCTGGGTTGTGCCTCCAGATTCTGGCAGATGCTATGGGTCTTGGAAAGACTGTGATGACCATATCCCTTCTCCTTTCTAACTCAGAGAGAGTTGCACCATGTAGCCAATCAACAAGCCTTACCCCTGATGAAAGTACGGAGAAAAGTAAAGCCATAGTCAAAATGACAAGGCAAGAGAGCAATCTTACAGATGGTGGCAGTCTCATTGTCTGCCCTATGACACTCATTAGCCAATGGAAGGTAAATGTTTACTTATTAAAGGATTTCCAGGTCTATTAAAGAAACATCCTGCGATTTATTAGTCAATTGAGTGATGTTTTCTGTTTTTTAAATTTTAATGACAGGCGGAGATCGAAAATCATGCTGAGCCTGGTTCCCTCTCTGTTTATGTTCACTATGGGCAAAGTAGATCAAGGGATGCTAAAGTATTGGCTGAATATGATGTTGTACTCACGACCTATGGATTGCTAGCTTCGGAATTTACATCTGAGGTAATTTGGAGCTTGCTATAATAATGTTGCTTCAGTATTGACATTTGACCTTATTTGCTTGACCGTTATTTCTGGTACAGAATTCTGAAGGTAGTGCGGTTCTTCATTCTATACGATGGCTAAGAGTGGTGCTTGATGAGGCACATATAATAAAAAATACTAAGAGCCAAATTTCTATGGCTGCTTCAGCTTTAACAGCAGGCTGTAGATGGTGTCTTACTGGCACTCCAATTCAGGTGACATCTCTCTCCATGGCTCCATGCTTAGTGCTTGAACATTTTATTTTTTACTCATTATGTATGACAATGTACTATTCCTTTGTTACTCAATAATTACATGTTTTGGCCTGACATGGGTTTTAAGAATAGGTGTTATGTTTTTGTATAAACTTGAGTGGCGGTTATGGAAAGAGCAGGGGTGACCACTGGACCTAGGAATTTGATATAGGAATAACACCATATAATATCATAATATACCATCATTTATATTGGTTATTTTAAATGAGTAATAATAATGTCCGGTGTGACTACAAATACTTTGCTGAGATCACTTAACCACAGATTACAACTTTCACACTAAGGTATATTTGTTGGGAAAATTAGAGCGCGAGCGGAAGCAAAATAAATAAATTGAAAAAATGGATAAAAGATGGAAAAGAAAAGTAGAATAGAACACACAATATAACTTGGGAAAAACCCTCAAATGAGGTAAACGACCCACAAACAACGAGTATTGATATATCCAATATATGAAAAGGGTATGAGAGTATAACCCCAAAGGGTAAAAGAATATGGTATGACTCTCCTAGAATATTGGATCAAGTTCTCATAGAGAGCTACGATTCTCCCGAAGGAGCCAACAATCTCATGAATATGTGTGTATATGTATATCTCTATGAGGGTTCTCATAGAATATTGGATCAACTTGGGAAAAACCCTCAAATGAGGTAAACGACCCACAATAAATCCTAAGAGTTAACTTGTAGTACTTTAATTTGTGACCTTTACCCAACAATATTATGATATTAGATGGTGTGAAAACTCTCTTAGTAAACATCATTTCCCTTTTGCGTCCAATTTCCTATTTCCCACAAATTTTCTTAAACGAAACCAAACTAAAAAAAGTAATTTTGACATTTTATTTTCTATTGTAAAATCATTTTATATTGAATTGGTTTTAAACCAAACGGAGTGTTGATGAAATTTCTGGGAACACCATTAGATGGAGAGAAGAATGTAAGCGATAAAGAAAGAAAAGAGAAAGTTTACCTAAAATTGAATTGTGAAACAAATTCTTTATCTTGATGGGCTGCTGGTTTTACTCTGCCATGTTTTTTTCCCTTCTTCCAGAAACCTTGCATTTGTACACTATTTTGTAGTTAGACATATAATCATATAGAGTGAACTTAAATTATATTATATGTTTAGGTGCTACAAACCGAGTGTTTTACATGGGATTAGATCCCTTGTCTTGAGTGGCACCCTCAAGACTAAACGAACGAATTTAATTTTATTTAAGTGTATAAGGTGACGTGCTTCTGTATTTTTTGGTTTTCAGAACAAGCTTGAGGACATCTATAGTCTGCTTCGATTTTTAAAGGTGGAGCCATGGGGAAATTGGGCATGGTAATCTTTTGTTCCATTTCTTCGTGATTATGTGAATATCTTTTTGTGGAAGATGAAACTACTTGTTTTCTAGTTTTATGATGCCAAATTTTGGAAATTTCAGAGTGGAGATGTATTTTGTAGGTGGATGTTTTTTCTTTTCTTTTCTTTTCTTTTCTTTTATTTAAAAGCATCTTCATTTGTTAAGTATTTAACCTTGTACCAAGGCAATGGAAGATGGGCTTATGTCGGCTACTTTATCATCTCTCCGTATTGGTTACAGCAATATCCTACAAGTATTTTATTTTATTCTTGTTTAAATAGTTAATCTTTACCTCGTTGGTTTGAAAATGCTGCAGAAAAAAGTTCCATGCAGTTGGGTTCCGACATTAGCCTTCTATATGATTGTATAGTTCTTTGCACTGGTTAACGGGGATCTTTTATGTGACACCTTAATGCAGAATCGCTAGGAACTCTGTATCTGTGGCTTTCCAATATTTCAAGTACCCTCTATAAAATAAAAATAAAAAATTCAAGTAATTAAGAGTTCAGCAGACTTGTTACATATAACTATTTGCTATGCACAAATGATATTTAGTTCGTGACTTAATGCATTGAGCCATTTCTCCTTCAGGTGGAATAAACTCGTTCAAAAGCCATTTGAGGAGGGTGATGAAAGAGGATTGAAACTAGTCCAGTGCATTCTGAGGCCAATAATGTTAAGGAGAACAAAGCATAGCCTTGATCGAGAAGGAAGGTGAGCAAGTTAGACGAAGCTTTTGCATTTTACCAATTTGCTTCCTCATTGCTCACTTTGGTCTGTCTTTTCCCTTGATCACAGGCCTATCTTAGTCCTGCCGCCAGCCAATGCCCAGGTAATTTATTGCGAGTTGACTGAAGCTGAAAAGGACTTCTATGAGGCTTTGTTTAAAAGATCTAAGGTATTTTTCTGGGCATATTTTTATCCTGAATCATTGTCATTACATAATCTAGATTTGGGTTGTCTCATATGTCAAGATTATTGCAGGTGAAATTTGATCGATTTGTGGCACAAGGACGGGTTTTGCACAATTATGCTTCTATTTTAGAACTGCTCTTACGACTGCGCCAATGCTGTGACCATCCGTTTCTTGTCATGAGGTGTGAGCCCATAACTTTTCCTTTCTTTTTTGACCTCTCTCCATACTTGATGCTTCACGATTTACTGTGCGTACTGCCTGATAACTTGATGCTGTTTGTGACTTTGTGCTCATTGACTCATCCGCATGATAATGTAACATCAATTTTAGCTGTTTTTTATTTTATTTTTATTTTTAATTCTCTCCCTTGCATGGGCCTAAAACTTTGTTGTTTTCACAAGGCCTTTTCTTTTCAAGAAAAATAGCTTATCTTCTTTTTAGTGAAAATTAGTTTGGTTTTCAATGCTGATGGAAATCCAGATTGTTGGGTTGGGTTCTCTCTATATTTTTATGGTGTAGAGGCAACATACTCAAAGGCTGTGTAGGTTTACTGTGTGATGCTGATTTCTTCTATTTATAATTTTGTTTGTCATGATCAATGATTTGTAAAATTTTCTTTGATGGGTGCAGTCGAGGTGATACACAAGATTATGCTGACCTGGATAAGCTCGCAAACCGTTTTCTTAGAGGTGGCCATGGTACTGCTGAAGGTGAAGAGAAAATTGCGCCATCAAGAGCTTATATTCAAGAGGTTGTAGAAGAACTCAAAAAGGGAGAGCATGGAGAGTGTCCAATATGTCTTGAAGCCTTTGAAGATGCAGTTTTGACTCCATGTGCTCATCGCTTATGCCGGGAGTGCCTTTTGGCTAGTTGGCGGAATGCTGCTTCGGGTTTTTGTCCTGTCTGCAGGTATATTCAAGTTTTCTTCAGCACTTTTCCCACTACTTGTTTTTTTTCCTCTTATTATCCCTTTGTCCAGTTTCCTCATTGTTTTATACTGCTCAATTGCCATTTTTTTTTAATTTGAAGTTTGTCACTGTCCTTGCCTCTTTGGTGTTATTCCCGCTCTGTTGTTTCCTATTTTTTAATTTAGAGTCTCAATGGAATTGATCTTCTTCAGGAAAGTGGTGAGCAAACAAGATCTCATCACAGCTCCAACTGAGAGCAGGTTTCAGGTAGATACTGAGAAAAATTGGGTTGAATCTACAAAAGTTTCATCATTGCTGCGTGAATTGGAAAGTCTGCGATTGTCAGGATCCAAAAGCATCGTTTTTAGCCAGTGGACTGCCTTTTTGGACCTATTGGAGATTCCTCTTAAACGGTACTTTCTTGCTGCTAGTGGGACTATTGAAATATTGAATATGTTGGTCTTGTTACATGTTCCTGGGTTTTGCTTGTGCATATGCTTCTTAGAAGTCATATTTTACCTGGTGTAAGACATAATAAAGTTTATTATGTTGTTTTATCATGTATGTTTCTGTATTTCTGTGGTTAGACTTGTCTTCTTTTTAAGTATTGACAAAGAAATCTAGTGTTTTCCTAGGGACCTATCTCCTGTTTGCATGGACAAAAATGATTTTGTAATTAAAGCAAATCAGATTCATTTTGAAATCATGAAATGTCTGCCTGCCTATATATCTTGTAGCTCCTGCATAGTCTGAAACTCTAAATGCAAGTACTATGCTATGCAGCCTGAAGAAATATTTATTAATTTGCTTCATAGCTTTGCTTCCTATATTTTAGTGGGATGGCTTGTTGCTAGGAGCTTTACTATTGTGCATGCATTTTGCTACAAATAAATTGAATGATTCATACGAAGGTGTATTTTAGCTTCAAACTACTATTTATCATATATTTTTCTTGGGTTTTGGTCTGATTGAAGATTCAAAGCTGTGTATGATGAGTGTTAAGAATCCGAAACTGCTATCTTAAGCGAGAAATTGTGCTTTTATTTTTCTATGCAGGAATAATATAACCTTTCTTCGCCTTGATGGGACTCTAAGTCAACCACAACGTGAGAGGGTATTAAAGCAGTTTTCAGAGGAAAATGATATCATGGTTTGTATATTGACTTATTCACTTGTGTTCTTGCTAAATCAATATCTGAGAACAAAAAAATTTTCTTTAGATGATTTTTTCTTACATAATAATTGCCTGTGGAGAGTAGGTTTTGCTCATGTCGTTAAAGGCTGGCGGAGTGGGGATAAATCTAACAGCTGCTTCCAATGCCTTTATCCTGGTAGGTGCTAAAGTAATATACTGTTTTTGTTTTCTAAATAATCTTCTCCAGTGCAACAGTGATTTAGTTTGCGCGGTTATATTCTGTTTAGAAATTTTGTCGTAAAATATGCGCATGAATTTATACATTTGCCTTTTGACTCTGATTGGGAAATTGAATTAATAGGGCTGCTACTGCAGCATTAGACTGCTTTTCTGCTGATGGACATTCTTCAATTGGTGATTCCGTTATTATTTTTCTGCTTTAAACCTTCTTTGTTTAATTTTTACTATCATTTAAGCTTATATCATTGGTTTTGAGAATTATTCTTTCTTAGGTGATTATATTTGCACTGAACTGTAGTATGACAAGAAAATCTGGAGATCTGGTTAGGGGTGACTATTGGTTGAGCTGAGACTGAACTCTGCTAAGCTCAGCTTGTGTCATTTAAGTTTTTGCGAGCTCGAGAAAATTATCGAGCCAAGCCTAGATCAAGCCGAGATTTGACCAAGCATTGACCAAACCTTTATTGAACAGTTCACGAACAAGTTATACTAAGTATACCCGTAGTTTTCTTGTCCTTTTTTATTATTATGTTTCTTAAATTTTTATTGGTTTTATTCAATTTTCTATACAATGAATTTGTTAACCTTCTATTATGTAATATTTAAAATATTTTTTATTATTTATTTACTCATAATATATATATTTTTAATATAAAACAACCAGGCTTGTTCACAAGCTTTTCGAGCCAAGCTTGGCATAACTTACCTCAACTTGCTTTGATTTCGATCCGAGCTTGAATTCGAACAGAGTCACAACAAGCCGAGCTTTGGTTGAGCTTTAAAGGAGCCAAGCTCGAACTTGTTCTGTGTTCACGAACAGATCGGACTCATTATCACCTATGTATCTGCATTTTGTACAGCAAACATATTGAATCTAGAATCCTAGATAGTTAGCATCTCTTATGTGCTTTACTGGGCAAAAGTTGAAGGGAATGTTTAAAATCCTGGATAGAATTTTCCGGATTAGATTAGTAGTCAGCACATGCAGGCAGTTGTAATAAGCTGCTAGTGGCTTAATATTATGGATCAGAATTTTATTTTCATTTTTTTAAAAATAAATTTACTTGTATCATTTTGTTTTTTAATCACATTACTTTCTGTCTTGAGGAATGAAGAGGTTGTCAGTTGTCAGTTTTGGCCTCATGCATCTGCAGTTTCAATGCTGTTTTCAAAAAACCGCAAGAACATTTGCTTCTTTGTGAAACCCTCGCTATAAGATTCTATAACACAGTTATATGATCTACATCTTTAAAGCTAGTGCTGCTTATGTAGGATCCATGGTGGAATCCAGCTGTAGAAGAACAAGCAGTCATGCGTATTCATCGGATTGGCCAAACAAAGACTGTAACAATCAAAAGATTCATCATCAAGGTAGCTTTTTCCTCGATCCTATGCAGTCTGGCCTGTAGTATTTTTGAGACAAAGCTAGTTTTTCTCCTAACTACTGATAAATTGGAAGTCCCAACTTATATGAAGTAGAAAACTGGAAACTTCTATAGGAGTTTGTACTTGTTGGCCAGGTGTTATTTAGCTATTCCTTTCAAGCTACCAGAACACAATGTTTTGGGAATATCAACTTCTCAAACTGAACCACTGAAACACACTAACAATTCTCCATTGGCTTACTAATATGGATTACCGGGTTATCTCTTTGATGTCGTCTCAAACATAATTCTTGAATAACATGTAATTCTGGCAGGGAACGGTGGAGGAAAGGATGGAGGCAGTACAGGCAAGAAAACAGAGGATGATTTCCGGAGCCTTAACCGATGAAGAAGTCAGGAGTGCACGTCTAGAGGAGTTGAAGATGCTTTTCACATAAAACAAGCAGGGCTAACATCCCTTTTTTCAAGGTTCAGTTTTCGGCGATCTTCTTTTGTTAAGGATTTTCGGCCGGGTAATCTATAGGAAATTGAGTGCTCAGCTTGAATCATCATTCATAGCAAAGGGGTTGTTAGATTTAGGGATCTGAATACAAGATATTCATTTTAACTAGTATTGGCTGGATGTAAATTATTTGAGGAGAGTCTAATTTTGTTGTTACTTGTTAGCTTAGTGATTTTCTTAGGGGGTTTCTCAGAAGATGAGTCATTGAGTTGAGTATGAAACTGAATCAGCTTGTAGGTTGCACATATGGCTATTCATGAGTATGATGATGTATAGTTTATTGTAAGATTCTTGGAGGAGACTGAAGAGTGGATTGAAGAGGTCCTGCTGTAAGTTGGTGCTCTTGTAAACTATGATCTACTTTATTTAATGAAGTCTACCCTGATCTTTTAGTAGTATTGTTTTGAAGAAATTTATTTTTATTTTGTATCCTGTAATTTATACTCTTGTTTTCAATCTCTATTATATGTTCCTCTTAAAAAGTCTTATGTTAATCCTAAAGGTTTCTAAAATTTCAATCACTCTTGATTATGAAGTAATATTATTATAATTTTTTACTTTTTTAAAATAGAAACTAATATGTTGGCTCAATAAATATTTCAGGTTGTTAATGATAAAAATATGCATAATAATAATAGGAAAAATTGTAAAAAATAAGTCAACCTTTAGCCGGTCTTCTCAAATTAAGTCAACCTTTTGATTAACTCAAAATAAATCAACCTATTACACATATCCGCTCAAATTAAGTTTTTTCACTAATTTACTGGTGGAGAAAGTTAATAATTTCAATGTAAAATTAAAGCGATGCATTAACATGTTGTTGTTTATATGATATTTCATTGAAAATGTTATTTTAATCAATAAACAATTAGTTAAAAAACTTAATTTGAGAAGATATATATATTAGGTTGACTTATTTTGAGTTAATCAAAATGTTGACTTAATATGAGAAGGTCGGTTAAAGGTTGACTTATTTTTTACAATTTTTCCATAA
The DNA here is from genome assembly GCA_951394345.1 of Salicornia ramosissima. Lineage (NCBI taxonomy): Eukaryota > Viridiplantae > Streptophyta > Magnoliopsida > Caryophyllales > Amaranthaceae > Salicornia > Salicornia ramosissima. Next base: position 52,558,330 of record OX596233.1, read on the forward strand.
TAATATGCATTATTTATAAAAGTCTAGATTCCTAAAAAAAGTCTTGACTAATAAAATTTTGATAAATATTTTTGAACTATTTCATCATTTATTATAATTTATTTTTAAAAGTTTACATGAATTGTTACTCTATCCGTAACATAAAAATTTCAACGATTGGTTTTGCACGCATTTTAAGGAAGTAATTTGAGGGTGTAAACGGAGAAATTAGTCAAAATGGTTTTTAATACAAGCAAGAATGTGATTATAAGTTACTAATATTAAAACCATTTTGACTAATTCCTTCGTTTAAACCCTCAAATCGCTTCCTCAAAATGCGTGCAAAACGAATTGTTGAAAGTTTTAAGTTACAGAGGGAGTACTTTGCTGGTAAAAGTTGTTATGTCCTTACCATATATGTAAAAGTTTACATTAATTTATGTTATACAATTTGAATATTTATTTCATATATTTTGAACACATATATGTATAGGAAAAATTGTAAAAAATAAGTCAACCTTTAGTCGGTCTTCTCAAATTAAGTCAACCTTTTGATTAACTCAAAATAAGTCAACCTATTATACATATCTGCTCAAATTCAGTTTTTTCACTAATTTACTGGTGGAGAAAATTAATAATTCAATGCAAAATTAAAGCGGTGCATTAACATGTTGTTTATATGATATTTCATTTAAAATGTTAATTTAATCAACAAACAATTAGTGAAAAAACTTAATTTGAGAAGACATGTATATTAGGTTGACTTATTTTGAGTTAATCAAAAGGTTGACTTAATTTGAGAAGGTCGGCTAAAGGTTGACTTATTTTTTACAATTTTTGATTAGATAAGAAAATGGAAAAATTGTAAAAAATAAGTCAAGCTTTAGCCGTTTTTCTCAAATTGAGTCAACCTTTTGATTAAATCAATATAAATCAACCTATTACACATATCCGCTCAAATTATGTTTTTTCACTAATTTACTGGTGGAAAAGGTTAACAATTTCAATGCAAAATTAAAGCGGTGCATTAACATGCTGTTATTTATATGTTTTTTTCATTGAAAATGTTAATTTAACCAACAAATAATTAGTAAAAAAACTTAATTTGAGAAAACATGTATATTAGGTTAACTTATTTTGAGTTAATCAAAAGGTTGACTTAATTTGAGAACATCAGCTAAAGATTGACTTTATTTTTTACAAATTTTCCTAAGAAAATCCGTTTCTTTTGAGCTATCAGCTATATATATATGGAGAATTTTGAACAATTATATTTTACATTCAATTTTTTTTTTCAAGTTTTTTAAAATATAAAAGACAAATTATTTCAAAAAAATAAAAAATAAAAATAAAAGACAAATATTCCAGACGAGGAAAGTGAATGGTCTATGAATATTGTGTTGAATGAAAGAGGATGGTGTTCATTACAAATTTACAATCGATAGTAGCTGCCATTCCACTCACCGCCGCCCTTCTTCTCCTCCCCTTAATCCTGGTTAATTCCCTCTCTCCCGACTCCCAGATCTGGTGGTTTTCTGGTCAGTTTACCTCGTTTATCCATCACATCAAACTACATTCGTGATTCAGGATTAGTCGTGTATAAATTCGGCGGCGATGAGTACGGCGGAGGAAGACAAACCGACGGACGCACCACGCCGACGCTTGAACTGCACGCCTTGCTTCGATGCTCTCTGGTTTTGCTACTGTATTTTCTCTCACTATCGTTTTTTTTTCTTTTTCAGTTTGTTATTTTACTAAGAATTATCTTCTTTATTCGAATCTTTTCAACTTCGTTTTTCGAATTATGGAAGCTGAAATTTGAAGACAAATTAATGGAAGTATGTCGTAATTTTTTAGCTTGATTGATTATTTTGTTCATGAAATATGTGACGGCAATTAATTTTCTCTATTTTTTTCATTTCAATTTTTTTTTTGTTGGACTATACATTTTGTGGTTGTCAGGATGCTTATGATATTGTCTGAATGTTTTGGAGTTCTCTTTTTGATTATTGTAGCTCAAATTAAAATAGTTTCTGCTCTTAACATAAGAAATTTGATGGAAGCATATTGTAAAACTATAGCAAGCTTAATTTGTATGTTCAGGGAAGTTGTGTTTGCAACCAACCATTTTTGTATAATTGTATTTAATTATAAATTTAATTTCTTCTTTTATGGATTCATTTTGAGAAATGAATTAAGTGTAATTTGTGATTATCTAGGAATTAGAATGTTTGGTGCTAAATGCGATTAGTGATTGGTACAAGATACACCATTTTGATTAGATAGAGAAGAGTTGTTGAGTTTTGAGCTCTTAGTGATAATTGAAAGCTATTTGATGAGTATAGCTGTTGTTGGAGCCTTGATTTTACTGTTCTTGGATTGTTTTGTTTCCTCTATCTCATCAAGTGGTAATTTCTCTACTTCTCTTCCTTTGTTTCTGTAGTTCCCCTCAGCTGTGGGTTTTTATTGTGTGTGTGACTGAAGTTTGTGTTTTTCTTAGGGTTGTATACTTGTATGTATGTCATCTACTCATGTAACTCATCTATGGGAATGCTGTTCTTAGTTTGTGGTTTATGTTTGAATGGCGTCTCTTAATTTTTTGGTGGAATTCCAATTTCCAAAGTCATTTGTTAATGCTTTGATTGATATTTATTGGTTCCTGTTGGTATGTACAATGTAGTAATAAACTTGAGAATTTGCTTGTAATGTCACCAACTTTCATGCTCTCGATATTTTGTGGCTCCTTTGGTATGGTGTAAAGCCTTTTCTACTTTCCTTTGTTTGGTTTGTAAAGGAGAGTAAAACACATGTTTTTGAAGTGTAAAAATACTCTCCCAATGATGGAAAATTCTATTCCTTTTTAAATTTAAAGGATGAGAAAAAAAGGTTTTCCTGTCTCTCTTTTGCTCTCCTTAATCTTCCTATTCAATATTCATGTTGTCTTTCCCCTTCATTTTTCCTTTATTGTTCATAAATTTTCTTACATGGAACCAAAGAATAGTAATTTTGCAATAGTGTTTTCCATTGAATTTTTTTTCCATGAAAGTGATTTTACACTAAAAATGTTTTACGCCCAAACAAACTGGGCTTAAGTTAGAATGAAAGAACATGAAAAACAATTACCCTTTTGCCTCATGTATGGAGTATCTAATTATCTGTTTGCGTCTGATTCTTTGTCTTTATAGCTCCAGTTCATCAACTACAGCAATATTACCGGCTTGGAGTTCTTGACAATTGTTTCTCTAAATGGAATAATCTTTATGACTGCCTGAGATTAAAAACTAAGAGCTCTCATGAGTTACAGGTATGTCCATAAACTCTTCCCTAGAGAACGTCTACATTTTTTTGTTGCATAAATCATAATTACACTATCCAATAGTGTCTTAATTCCTAATTCATATTGTTAATCAAACCTTAAATTACATTTATCACTCATCAGGATATTGTAGCTTGGATTTATTCTTATTAGTTGTTTGCTTTCTATGAAGTATATTGTATGAGAAACACAAGGTTCATCTTCTTAATTACCTTTTTTTGAAAAAACAAAATAAATTAAGTTTTATAAAAGAATTCAAAACTAGCAAATATTAACAGCTTGGATCATATGAGATTTTTAATTGGCAAACCAACAATTGTTATGAATAGATTTGACACTTTTGCCTGTGCTGTTAGCCTGTTACTCATCGCTATTTGATATAACTTTTCACGAGGGGACCTTTTGGTCTATAAATCTTAAAATAGATAAAATATGATGTGATTGATTGTAGATGAACTGATGAAAAACTTACATCTGCTACTACACTCTAAAAATCTTCATCAACATAGTAATTTTTCCTATGAAATTATGTAACATAGCTCCAAACTTTCTCAAAGCGAGCTAAAACGCTATTATGTTTAATTATAACCCAATAAATGGGTAAAGAAAACTCTCCAATAGAGAGAATAATAGAATTTTAATGGAAAGACCTTTAAACTCAACAAACAACGCAGAGAGCCTAGACGAATGGTAACAAACTACTAATCCAAATTCTACCACTTTTTCCTATTTCCAAGTGTAAATCAAAAGAATTCTATGTATAACATCTATTTAATATTCTGTAAAATGTAGGTAAACCTTCTTGACCCCAAATACTCATGCTTCTCCAAATATATAAGTAGCTGCATATGCAGCAGCATACACCCCTTTCCTGGCTTTGAAACATATGACTTAGCAATTCAATGAGAATAGGAAATCAAGATATCTGCTGTGTTTTGAGCCCAAACCATGTCTTGATCTGCTTCAAAATTTTAGTGTTCTTTGTGCATGTAAAGAAAAGAAGTTAATGTGTCTCCAAAGAGCTTTCACAGACTAGGCCTCTCGGGAAACAAATGCCAAACTGATGCAATTTATCCTTACTTTTAAATATACCTAGTAAATACATGTTTTGTTAGAATCATTTGGTTCCATACAATGGAAATCCAGTGCTGTTTTCTTAATCGTGCAAATTTGCTGTATAAAAGTGCCAGCCATGTAAATTTCCTTGAATCTATTATTTAGAGTAACAGTTCTTTTCTTCCAGTACCGACTACTGGTGGGAGAGGCAGAGGCCTCATAATCCCTCCAAGCATTTTGTTTCAAATAAACAAAATCGGTCCTTCTGACAAAGAAATTATTTTCTTAATAGCAGTGGTTAGAACAGTTGAAAGAATTGTTTTACATGGATGCATGCAGATCATTATTTTACATGAATTTACACAAGAAGATCTGCACGGGCATGGCATAATAGGATGCTACACACTCTAAATTCTAAAATCGGCAACAAGATCAAGCAGAAAAAATAGAACAGTAGATCACAATAGCACCCCAACTTCACTGTATTAATTTTCTCAAATGGCAATATGATAATGCTTACTTTCAAGATCTAAGCTCTCTCCTAACAACCAATTATAATTCTTTTTACACCCCCTTCTCAGTATTTCCCTACAAAAATATATATTACTCCTTAGGCATAACTACTCACGCAACAGACAAAGTAGCAAAATAACTTCTATAACTAATTCTGACATCAGCCCATGCAATAGTAATAGAATTAGTTTTTCTTCCTCCTAGAATAAGTGTGCACCACAGTTGGTCTTGGATGATGAGGTGTAGCAATACCCTATCCCAGAGAGCCACCTTGTCCTCAAGGTGAAATGGTGGAAATCTAGCAGCAATGGCCTCAAACTCTCGAAGTTCTCCCAAGTTGCCTGAAACTGTTTACCATTGAATCAGAACCTCCAGTGGTGCTGTTAGATTTGGTCCTTCCTCAAGTAAAGGAGTACCTTCAGCCTCCAAGACCATGTCAGCAGAGAGTTGGGATGGGATGGTGGGCGAAACTGTAACGTTACCAATTGCAGCCTTTAACTGAGAGATGTGAAAGACTGGGTGACTTTTGGCTGAGCTTGGAAGCTGGAGTTTATATGCCACCTGACCATAAAACCTGCCACCCAGTTTATCAAAAGGACACTTAACCAAGGATTGCTGGCGGTAGGATATCCGGTTTTAAAAACCCGATACCAGATCGGGGTTTAAGAAATTTGGATAATCCAAATATCCGAATTCAAAGCCGGGCTATCCGGTTTTTCAGATATATGGTTTTCCTATCTGGATTTTAAAAAAAATTGTTTTTCCGATCCAGTTTTCAAGAAAAATGTTTGCAAAATTCTCATCCGGATATCCGGTTTTCCGATCTGATAATCGGATATCCAGTTTTTCTAGACTGGATTTGGATAAAAAAAATCCATGATCCGAAAATTCGGATATTCGATATCCGAAAATGCCCAGAGTGTGGTGAGCTTGTTTTGCTGTCACGTGTGACAAGCTTGTACATTTTGTTGGATATCCGGATTTGATCCGAATCGGATTATTCGGTTTTCCGATTTGGATTTCCGGATATTCTGTTATCAAGAAAATGTTTGCAAAATTTGGATTTGGATATTCGGTTTTCAAGAAGGTATTCTGTTTTATTTTAGTTTAAGGTTTTTTTTTTCTATTTTAATTTATATTTCAGGGTTCTGAATTTATTTTGATTTTCTGTTTTATTTTTCTAATAATTTGCATTATTAATTCATTTGCTAAAACAAAAAAAACAAAAAAGCAATATATTTGGAACCGGATCCGGATATCCGGTTTCAGTATCCGGATCAAAAACATGTGATCTGAAAATCCGGATTCAGAAACTGGATACCCGGATCCGGTTTTTGGATCGGATATCAATATCTAGTTTCGCCCACCCCTAGTGTACTGCACTATTGCTGGATATCTGAATTAAATCCGGATATCCGGTTTTCCGAACTGGATTATTTGGCTTTCCAATTTGGGTTTTTGGATATCCGTTTTACCGATCTGGATGAAAAAAGTCCAGTTTTTTGATATGGTTTTCAAGAAAAATGTTTGCAAAACTCGGATCCAGATATCTGTTTTTTTAGATCGGATCCGATCTGGTATCCGAAAATCCCCAGATTGCGGTGAGCTGTTTTGCTGGCACGTGTGACAAGCTTGTAGGTACTGCATGACATGTTTCAAAATTCCCAGCCAGAACCACCACTCCTTTGCAATCGTTTGATAGTTATTAAATTCCATGGCACTTCCCTCAATTGAGGAATCATGAAACTCTCTCAATAGGGTATCCACCAAAGATGATTTTGGAGGTATCACCACATGACCCTTTTACCATAGGATCACATTTTCCACCATATACCCCTTGCTTACCTGCTGCAATGTCAGCCATGAGCCTCTGACTGAAGGTGTCAGACTGTATGTGGTGCTGCACATCACCCCAAATCACCCAACCCTGAGTCACCAAGGTGCTCAAAACAGTTTGCCCTTCAAATTCAAGCAATAAAGCATCAGCCAGTATTAAGTGCTCCACTACGATGTATGATGTCAAAGTCATATGACTCATATCCCATAATCTTACTGACCCATCTTTGATAGTCTAACCCAACCTCTTTTTTGCTACAGTAGGTATTTGAGGCCCGGATGGTCAGTCTTCTCTTGAATTTTTCTGCTAACTTTTTTTGTAGATGGAATTTGCTTGAGCCCTTGACCCCAACATGGCAACATCTTGTTGTGTAAGGCCCTGTTCTTTTGGACTTAAAAGCTACAGTAATCAGATCAGTTCAGATCAGATCAGTTCAGCTTTGTTTTAATTTTATACTCTCACAAAATAATACCCCCACCTAATCAGATCAGATCAGATCTGTTCAGTCCTAAAGAACAGAGCTTAAGCAACATGATGATCTTCTTGTGACAGGACAATTCCTATCCCACTCCCTGACGCATCTATTTCCAAGGTGAATGTTTTAGTAAAATTCTTAAGGACAGGATGGGGGCTGTCCACATGGCATTTTTGAGGGTGTTGAAGGTGTCGGTAGCCTGCGAGTTCCAATTAAATCACTCCTTGAGTTGGGCAGTGAGGGGTGATGCAATTTGGGCATAATTTTTAATAAATTTTCTACGATATATTGTTAACCCCAAAAACTCCGGAGTTCCCTAAGATTATGTGGAATTGGCCAGTCCAGCTTAGCTTTGAAGCCTTGGACCTTAGACATTAACTAACACCTCCTTGCCTTGAAACAAGCAAATTTCCCTTAAAATCAGCAACACCTTTTGGAGGTGGTCAAGATGCTCTTTTTCATTGTTGCTATAAACCCAGGATATAATAAAAAAAGACAAGTACTCCCTCCGTAACATAATTCTGGCAACAAGTTTTTTTCCACGCATTTCAAGGAAACGATTTAAGGGTGTAAACGCATTACAAATTTGGAGGTGGTCAAGATACTCTTCTTTAATGAGAAAGAAGGCTTGTTCTGTTTTTTTTATAAATGTTAGATTCAAATTTGTATATTGTATCATAAGTGGAGCTCTGATTATTGGTTTATTAGAGTTTTCTTCCCACTCCATACCCCCTCTTTTGTGGTTGATCTCCTGCTTTCTTAGGGTTTTCTTCCCACTCCATACCCCCTCTTTTGTTGCTGTATCTGTGGTTACCTGGATATGATTATTAGGGTTTGGAAATTTCATTTCAAAGGTTTCTGTTACTTATTCTGACTGAGAGATGTGTATCTGTTGCATGCAGGATATTTTGGAAGAGCGCGAAAAAGAAAAACACCACATTTGGACTTTTAGGACACCAAAAGAGTCATCTGCGAAGTGGCAAGAGTGGTATGGAGATTTGGATAAAGTAGAGTAACTTCCTAAGAGCTGCTCTTCTATAGATCACAATCTCAATTTACTGTTTCTTTCCATTAATTTGACAAGAATTGCTATATCTGATCATTGAAGTGAAACTGTGTCTTTTCACGGCCCATTCTTTATTTCTTTGAATATTCATAGACATTTCAATTACTTCAATTTGAGAATTAGGATTGTATTTTCTCCTGCACAAGCAGAGATTGTATAGTTGCTTTTGTTTATTTGAATCTCCAGTGTTTGCATTTAAACATTTTTTTTGGTTTTTCATTGCAACATTCTTAATTTTCATTCGAACATATTTTTTCACGTTTCATTCTTGATTTTAGTTGAGTACTCCTTAGTTGCTTTTGAACATTTAATGTGTTAATCTGAATATTTAGTGTTTGCACTTGAGTGTAAAAACATGTCACATCTAGGCTCGTGGTTGGACAAGAAAAATAATAGGATTGGTGACCTCTTGAGAAGTACTTGTGTTGCCATATCGCCGATCCCACTAACTAACTTAGACTTAAATAATTTACATTTTATTTAACTCTAATAAAAAGTACAAATGATAGATATTTTTATATATATCCACTCTACCATGCATTGATGCATGTTAGAACATAAAAGAATTTTAAAGAATTCAACATATTGTTGCACACCAGACATGTTCTCTTGTTTCCTTTTCCATCAATGAAAGAACTTGCTTCCTAGGCAAAATTTACACTACAATATAACAATATACACTAGATACAATATGCATTTTATAATTTATCTTCTAGGACTAGAATCATTTCAGATCATCAAATCGAAGAAAATGAATAAATAGTTTTGGCTGTGTAGTCTGCAACTAATTTCCAAGAACTCGAAAGACGGTCTAAAGAGGGAGTGGTGTTATTGACATCAAGAACAAGCTGTCGGACGGATGCAAAAACTCCAATTACCATAACCAAGGAGAAGACAGATGCAAGGATGAGATTGAACCAAAAAATGAAACTTCTCTTGGATGGTTTAAAGGTTAAGTTGAAGAAGACAACAGGTAAGATGAAGTCGAGTGGTACGAAGCCAAAAGCTCCCATTAGGGCGTTGACATCCCCGAAAAAGGGTAGCAAAGCTGCTAATGTTGTTGCTATCATCACGGACATGGACCTCGATACAACTCTTGATATCACATTTCGGAGGGAGAATGGAGTACACTTTGGATCAACAAACATCTCTTCTAGTAGTATGTTTGCTGGTTGTATATACACCTGTTTGAAGACAGAGGATAGAGTTTCAGTACAGTAGAATTGAAAGCTGCAAGTGAAATTTAATTTGTACTGAAGTAATTAACATGAAGTATGTTCTAATCACTTGATCTTTATCAGAAATTGCTATATTGATCCAATTGATTTCTACTGATTTAGGGTGTATTCTCTTCAATTTATTAGACATGAACTTATCTGAGCTGAACCTACCTGAATAAAACTTATTGAAACTTAATGGACCTGATTTAAGAAACAATTAGACCTTATCACACCTAATTGGATATGAGCAAAACTCATTGAACTTATTACACCTAAATAGATGTTATCTAACTAAAACTTGTCTTTTTAAGGTGAAGAGAACGCACTCTCAGGGTTTTGTTCTTTCATGAAGTTACTAATTTTTACTGATCAAACTTTTTCAACTGCCTTTTTCTCTTGAAGTTGAAGAGAGTAGGACATGTTAGAATAAGATCATCTTAGACCATTTTGAGCACATAGTGGAATTGAATGCAGAGTTGCTGGAATTTAACATGAAAGTATACAGAAGAGAAAAGGGTGTCTACATACCCCAGAAACAGCTGATATTTGGAGAATAATGAAGCTGATTGTGGTGATAAGAAACCATTTGGGCACCAAAACATTGCCATTATTGTCGAAGAAGTTGTCAAGTATGTAACTTTTAGTACCATTGCCGAATGCCCAGTACCCCGAGGCTGCAACACTGAAGAAAGTTAGCAGCACAACTGCATAACACAGACTCAGCCCTTTCAACATCTTCCCTTTCACTGGTGCTGCTAAGGTTGCCTGCATGGTTTAACATTTATTTTTTTAAGATACACACATTACTAGTAGTTATGTATGCCCTGTTCATTTGAACTGAATGAATCTGAACTAAACTGAACTTAATTTGTTTGAAATTAAGTGTAAAAGAAAGAAAATGTTTATATTCAATTCTACGTATTAAAAAAAAAAGAAACAAACCTGAATTTCCGGGATAATCCCATTCCCATATGATGCAGCAATCATTGTGATGGCTGAGAAAGCTCCTAATATCTTGTTCTCAGTATTTCCTACTAATGAGTAGTCCTTTGGTTCAGGTGATGAAATTCCTGAAAACAAAAAAATAAGCATTAATTATGAACATTACAATTATATATAGGAAAAATTGCCAAGAATAAGCCAACTTTTGGCTGATATTCCACAATTAAGTCAATCTTTTGAAAATCCAGAATAAGCTAACCTTGTTATTGTTTAAGTCAAAAATAGGTTAAATGTTTTATAAAAATATCTGGATTTCAAAAGGTTGGATCAAAGATTAGATTTTGAAAACAGTTAATAGTAGTATGATTCTGTAAGTTGAAGTTATGTACCTATATAGATGCAACCAGCAGTAGCAAATGCACTATAAGCAAGACTTAAAACTAGAGAAATCAGGTTGATGTGTCTTAAGGAGTGGAATGTAGGTACTTGAGCCACCATTAGTACTGCACCTCCATATATCAGCACAAATTGGTAGAGTTCCATTTCGCCGTTTGGCCATGTTAGTGTGTAGATTGTCTGCAATATAGCCGAAACTAGCATCATTAGTTTTGTTTTTGGAGTAGCAATAATAATATATCATTGAGTCTCTCGACCATATTAAGAGGGTGTTTGGTATAAATTTAAGAATGCTAATCTGAGTTCATTTCCAACACTAAGCAATAACAATACCAAACACCCACTAATTTTCTAGTTTTCAGGAACTAATCATAGTGTCATAGCATACCTTCATGCATTGTCCACCAAGTATGATCAAACTAACCACAGCGCCATAACACACTGCGAACTGAATAGGACCTACGAAATATCGACCCCATGCCTTACCTATTATACCACATAGTACATCAGAATTGAACTGAACTGGACTGAATTTTATGGAGGTTATAATCAGGACTATGGATATATATAATACTCTAGCCCTGTTCTTGTGGACCGAATCAATCAGAATTGAACTGAACTGAATTTTGACTAAAATTAAGTCTAAAAGAGCAGGGCCTAAGACTTTTATATCCAAATTCAACTATTCAAAGCTTTAGTAGGTAGTAACACCAAATTCGACGAAAAATGCACAAGAAATTTGGAAATTTTCGGCCTTAGTGCGTAAGCCTTACCAAGAAGATGATCGGCTATGTCTTGGAACCGAAGAAAGCGAAGGCCCTTAGAAGCATGATGCTCAAGAACCAAAGATAACAAGTTGTAAGAGTAAAAAGTAACAAAGGCTCCAATCATAAGAAATAGAAGTCCAGTGCTCCATCCTAGCAATCCAATAGCATATGGCAAGTTTAATAGAGGTGGAGCTACTATTGATGTTGTTAAGTGGTATCCACAGTGCAGCCATGTTCCTGTTTTTTTTTTTTTTTTTTTGGCACAAGAAATATTATGTCAGGAATTTTACTTGCATAGTATTATTGTTGCAGAAATGAACACAAAAATAAGAATAAAAGTAAAGGTTGATTACATTACATCTTTGTTTCTGTTACTCCAAAATAAGGGGAAATTTTATTTCATGTTCTGAAAAAGGAAATTAAAGTTATTCCTTCATTTGTAGCTACAATTGGGACACGTTTGGAAAGGCGTAAAACATTTTCATAAAACATTGATTTTCCACATTTTATCAGTTTTCCATTGCTTGGTTTGATTGGTGTAAAGCAAGCTTTTTGTGTCAATATCAAATACTCTGTACTACTCCCTCCGTATCGTTTTTGTCTGCAACATTTCTAGATAAAGTTAAACACAATAACTATAACAATTCACATCTTTCTAAATTTGGTAAAATTTTATACCTAAAATGACAAAAACATTTTACGTCCTAAGTCTTACACATTCTCTAAAAGTACTTTCCACATCATATTTTTCTCTTACTTTACCCTTCAACATTTTACTAATCTTACTTTAAGAAAAATTCCTAACAAACTGCGCTAATTCATTTGTTGCAATTAAATCGATACGGAGGGAGTATCAATTTCCACAATAGATTTATTAATATATGACTTTTATTTTAAAATTTAACTCTTTAGCTACAAATCCTACAATCAATTTTCAGTGAGTAGTTGATATCCACATACCGACACAAGTGATTCTCGTATAGGGTGTCTTTATATACTCCTTTCACCTTCTAATTTGTACTCACCTAACATATTAATTGCGAACATTTAACATAATATAGAAAGAAAAAATATCAAATTGTCACAATTAATATGTTACTATCTTCTATTTCATATTAACTTGTGCATACATTGTTCGCAGTGCAGTCTAATATACATTTTGTATCACTAATATGTAGAATTGTATGTTTCTAAAAAATTATAATGTTTGAATATTAATGATTTCAATATCAATATGAATGAAATAAAACTTCATATGTACAAAATTCAAAGGAATATCTACGGAGTAATTACATCACCAAAGATAAGAAAAGTCTCATTTACAAATTTGCACGTTTTGTATTGAAAAAGCAATATAAAAACTCAATCCAAAACTCAGAAAAATACAATTGGTCTATTATACATTCGGATGTACGTAGAGCTATGTATATCTAATGTGTTTTATTGCTCATTTAAAATTTTAAAATGAAAAAAAAAACTATAAAATAAGTAAAATTACCGTTGGACGTTGGATATACCATAAGTCCGGATATATATGAATTTATATTAAAAAAAGCATTCTTCTTATCCACTCGAGTACTAATTCCTTGTTTGGTTGCTAAATACTTAAACTTTAATAAGCAACTCTATTACGTTATCACCTGTTTTAGTAGTTGTCGGATGAACTCCTTAATTAATTCTGACTTTATTGAATTCCAATTTCTGTTCATATGGAGTAATTTTAAGTACCATTTAATTTGAATTTTATTTCTTTAATTTATTTTTTATATAAATTTCCAATACCCAAAAGCTACTGCCAAAAATGGTAAAATAATAAAGCAGAAAATTAGAACTCCATATGCATTACTTAATAAATAGGTGAACAATGTATAAAATCATACATACATTAGTTTGCTTGTTTGGTTCACCTTCATTACCATGAGAATTAGAATTTACTATTAAAAGAAAAAAAATCAAGAAAATTCAATTTCCTATAAAATGGAGAAATTACATGCTTCTCAAAACAATATTCATGAATTTGAAAAATAAATTTTCGATTCAAAGTTATTTCCTATGTGAACCAAAGCTCTCGTTTTATTTATTTATTTATTTATTTTAAATAAGTTAAGGAAATACATCAGCTCATTGGTTACTAACATATATATAACACAATAATAAGGTGGGAGCAAGCAGCAAGAGTTCTACAACACTAACTCAAGCTTTGGTTTGTTTTAATTCCATTGAAGCTTGCTTGTGTTGCCAAAATTTCAAAATAATTAAACCAAATTAAGAAAATTGTAATTGTAATTGTAATTGTAATTGTAGTAATTAATAATTACCATGAGTTTGAAGAGCATAAAGAGAAGCAGCAGCATCATTATCATCATCAGCAGCTTCAAATTGCTTATTATTAGGAAGTAATAATGGAGATTCAACTTCTTTTACTACTGTTGTTGCTTCTGAACTACTACTCTTGTTACTTTCCATTTTTCACTGATTATATATATATATTTCTTCTCTTTTCTCTCTCTCTCTCTCTCTCTCTCTCTCTCTCTCTCTCTATATATATATATATATATATATATATATATATATATATAGGTTGTGATTTTTTTAAGGGAAAGTTTGAGCTTAATTATGAATTTTGTGTTTCAGATTCCATACAGTTTGGATACTTAATTGGTTAAAGCAAAATTGAGATTAGCTTATTTAAAAGGCAAAACCAACCTTCCACGCACCACTCACTTGGGTCACTTGTATGCACAGTTTGACCCATTTTTCTATTTTACACTCTATAATTAACTAATGATCGATGATATATAGCGACTCACCAACCTCCAAAGCGGTGGGAATTACTCCCTCCGTTCCTCTTTGTTTGCAACACGGTATAATTTTCACTTTTACAAGAGGTTAGTATTGAGTTGGTATGAAAATTTGTATTTTAGTGTGTAGAGTGGTGGAGTATGTGAGGTAAGGTAAAATAAAGTAGAGACTTAGAGTTGTGGGGACCACATGTAGGCCATATTACTTATTTTAGACTTGTAGCAAACATTTTGGGACATCCAAAAAGGAAAATGTTGCAAACAAAAGGGGACGGAGGGAGTACAAATTTACCCTATAAAACTTAATTTTAAATTATATGAAAATATCTTTATATACGTATAATAATAATAGTAATAATAATAATAAAATCATATTTCCTCCGTCTGAAAAATATAACGCAACAATTGAGGAGATACGGACTTCTAGATAATTTTTTGTTGTGAGAGCAAAAATGATAGAGAGAGAAAGTGGGGCATGTGATGATGTGAGAGATATGAAAAAAATAATTACAAAAATAAAAAGGTTAAAATTATTGCATTTATTTTGAAATTTTCAAAAATAAAAACTGTTGCATTTATTTTGAGACAAATGAAGTATATTTAAAAAGTACATATCAAGCCAAGTCAAACGTGATAATGGTATCTCTGATGCCATTCTCCGATCCTTATCCATGTTATGTTATGTCTTTATTGCATTCTCAACTTGTCATTTTGTTTAGAGCTAATGCCTTGGTTGTGTTAATTATGTTGCTAGCTCACTCCACACGCATTTGTTTTTGTAACATTTATCACATCTGCAACGCCTACTCCGCCAGGCCAACTTGAACTGTAACGACCCGACTTTTTAGCTTGTCGATTTACGAAGGGAATCGACATTCGGATCATCACTTAAACCAAATTATACTTTAAAGTTAAATAAAATAGATGGGAAAAATATCTTTTATTAAATGGCTACTAAAAATCCATAAAATCCAATAATAAGTATTACAATGAAAAACTGAAAGTACGGTCCCAACATGCTGGGATCATTAAAATAACTAAATTATAACCAAATTGTTCTGGGTATAACTAAAAACTCAAGAAGTAAAACTAATCTCTCAGGCCCATCCTGCGAAGCCCGCTCTATTCAGCTGCATCTTCACCTGGAATTATGGGGGGGTCCACCGTCAGTGGCGAGTAACTAGGCTGTCCCATTTAATCAAGGGACCGCCAAACACATAATATCATAGAAAAAGTACATAAAAACTGTAAAGAAACATAATGCAAGTCTTACACACAAAACGTACAAAATCCATATAAAAAGTACGTATAAATCTACGTATAAAAATACGTATAATAATACGTATAAAGTACGTACGAAAATACGTATAAATACACCTGCAGAAATACGGTTAGAAATACGTATAAAATACATACATCATTCACGTATCAACATACGCATACATACACGTATAAATACCAAAATAAACACAGCGGAAGACTTATAAAAATACAATTCTTATACTCAATATTATACATCTTTACTTAGCTTAACCCTTAGCTTATATTATACTCATCTGATAATATACTGATCATATCAAATTCATACTTAACATGATTCTCCATAACATATCTTATTATACATAATCACATCTTATCTTACATCATCATAATCATATCGTAAATTCACATCGATCTTATAATAAGGCATAATAACTTCTGATCTTTACACATGCACTTATTATCACAACATAACATAAATCTTTGCGGACTGTCTTCTACAGCTCGTAGCGAACCAATGCGTTCGCAACTTTCCTAAAACATGTCGGGGTGAACCAATGCGTCCCACCCGTAGCCCTCCAATGCGAGAACTAAGCCTAAGCTATGGCCATAACTCCTAAATAGTCCTCCAATGCGAGAACTACCTAGACGACTCCATATTCTAGAACCCAGAACTGCTCGGGGGAACCAATGCGTCCGACCCAATTGAGCAGTGGCATCGACTAAACCCAATTGATAACCAATGCGTTATCGCAAGGGCGTCCTTATCTTATTAACCCAATTGATGACCTTTGCGTCATCGCAAGGGCGAACTTTATATTGTATCTTATATCTTTATTAATTCATATCATATTATATATTGGGAAATACTAGGTGACAGTAATAGGAAATGAAATGTTCGGAGTCCCAGGAAAGAGAGGTGCGGCACGTATGTTGGCCACCTTAAATACCAAGTCTTTCCTAGCCAGAAACCGAAACATAACATGTATATCTATTACCCTGTTTCCTTTCTTATCCCTAGTAATATCTTAGGTATCTTCAAGCTTATCATAAACTATCCTCAAACATTATCCACAAACTTATACTTTATCCATTCGGATATTATCCCAAATAAATATATTTATAGTAATACAATAATAATATTCGGCCCAATCATAACAACAATATTATTCCTTTTTATCCTACACTTTACAACTTATCCCTAATAATTATTTTATTAAAATATTCCCAAATAATAATAACCAAAAAAAAATTAACAAACTTTGACCAAACCTAAATTACCACACGGCATTTTCGAAAATTACAACAAATTGAATTAATTTCCTAACTAACTTAATTAATCAATTTAATTACTAAAAATACCGAATTAACAATAAAAATCTATTCTTTTTATTTTATACCACTCGAAAAATATGGAATAAAGGACAAAATAAAATAATATAATCATACACATAAAAATAACATTTTTATATACCTTTATAATCTTTGGCTCACTCGGATTAATTCCGAGAACAAGTAGCTTTTAAAGTTTACATGTGATACAATTAAATCAATCAAGCATCATCAAAATAATCATGCCCAAATGCTCAAAATACACGGCATTCATAAATATGTATTCAAGAACAAAAATTACAATCTCAAGATTTAAAGATTTCATGATAATAATAAAGATTTAAAATAAAGATTCACATATTTAACCTAGCATGTTCAAGATTAGTACAAAAATAACATTTTTATTTCCTCCTTTAAATTTTGTACCACTCGAAAATTCAATAATTAATAATAGCATATTTTAATAATTCAATTGCCCTATTTTATACAATCTGATTTTTAAAGAATTAAATTAAAAACGACCATCTAAAGATCTCTAAAAATCTGGAAATTTTTATGGGAGCTAAATATGGGTTCAAGTATTTACGTGCATAAATTTCGTCTAAAAATAACATCTTTTACTATTTTTAAGTGATTTTATAACTAACCAGTCAGATTAGGCTGAATTCGGTTTCCGAATTTTCTGCCATAGCAAACAATCTTTAAAAATTACGGAAATTTAACACGAGCTGTAAAACATTATCACTGACTTCCATATAAAATTTTGTAGCATTCCGAATTGATTAAGTACACTAATAAATTCGTAAACCTATTCTGGACAGTTTTACCGGTTTGAAAGATTAAATTATTATAAATAATAAAAGGACGAATTTTGCCACGAAATAAATCATGGTTAATAATCAAACAGTAAACAAGATACCATGAAAAATTCATCAAGAAATAACAATATTTGATTGGTAAATAAATTCATACAAGTAATTATTCAACAATTTCAGATTTCAATAAACTACATAAAATAATCAAAAGAAATTTCATAATAATTCATAAATATTACATGAATACATCAAGAGAATAACATGATCAATATTTCATATGGTTCGAAATTCTTGAATAAATAAGCAAACATAAATCCTACAATTTTCATGATATAATCCTAATTAACTATGTGAAAAGCTACCCACAAATTAAATAGAAAAGCTTAGTTACCTTAATCGCATAATATTCCAAGGCAAAAATTCACCTACTTGGTGAATAAGGGGCACGGTTTTAGAGAGGAGAAAGGGAAGAGAGAAAATGTGTATTTAGGGTTTTATTTTGAAGCAAATGACAATAGGACCCAAAATAAAGCAAGGGGGTCCTATTTATAAAGGAATTAGGAAGCAAAACAACTCCTAAAAATTGGCATAGCAGCCGTGTACAAGGAGGAAGGGAAGGGAGGTTGTTGGGCTTCCAACAACAACTTTGACTAGGGCTTAAAGATTCAAATTAATTAAATTAATTTAATTATCTAAAATAATAATCAATTTAATTAAATTAAAATAAAAACAACATTGGCCCAATTACTACAAGAGAACCGGCCAAAGGAAAAGAAAAGGAAAAGTTGGGTCTTCGGCCCAACTTTGGAAAGAATTAGCTGGGCTAAAAAAATAAAACAGTCCAATTCACCGGGCCTTTATGGACTAAAAATGAATAAAAACTATTAATAACCACGAAATTTTCTGGCCCAAAATTCCGGGTTATTACAGTCACCCCTCCTTAAATAAATTTCGACCTCGAAATTTACTTAACGGAGCCCATACAAAACAAAACACAAAGCAACACAACAAAACACAAACAAAAACCAAAACAAAGAAACCCATACCTGCTTCGAACAACTCGGGATACTTCTCCCTCATTGAAGCCTCGGTCTCCCATGTAGCCTCCTCGAACTTCTGGCTACGCCACAACACCTTAACCAAAGGCACCACCTTGCGACGCAACATCCGATCCTGACGATCCAAAATCTGAACTGGCTTCTCCTCAAATGTCAGGTTTGGCTCGATCTCCGATGACTCAACCGGAATGACATGTGAAGGATCATTTACATACTTCCGTAGTTGTGACACATGGAATACATCATGAACCCTCGATAGATCCGGCGGCATCGCCAACCGATAAGCGACCCCACCAACTCGCTCTAAAACCTCGTATGGTCCAACATACTTAGGTCTGAGCTTCCCTCTCTGACCAAACCGGACCACACCCTTCATAGGAGACACCTTAAGCAGAACCTTGTCTCCAACCTCGAACTCTAGCGGCTTCCGACGACGATCCGCATAAGACTTCTGCCGACTCTGAGCTGCCTGTAACCTCGCCCTAATGAGCTTCACCTGCTCAACTGTATCCCGGATATGATCGGGACCAATCACCAAGGCATCACTAATGTCGCTCCAACAAGTAGGACTACGACACTTACGCCCATACAAAGCCTCATAAGGAGCCATCTGAAGACTGGCGTGATAACTATTGTTGTACGAAAACTCCACCAAATTCAGAGATCTAACCCAAGACTGCTGGAAGTCTAACGCACAAGCTCGTAGCATATCCTCCAAAGTCTGGATGGTCCGCTCTGTCTGCCCATCAGTAGCTGCGTGGAAAGCCGTACTCAAATTAAGCTTAGTCCCAAAAGCCTCCTGCAAAGACTTCCAGAACCGTGACAAGAACCGGGGATCTCGATCGGACACGATATCCTTCGGCACACCATGTAACCGAATGATCTCCCTCGAGTACGCCTCCGCCATCTTCTCCATTGACCAAGTGATCTTCATAGGAATGAAACGAGCCACCTTGGTCAATCGATCCACAATAACCCAAACTGTATCCAAACCCGTAGACGTCGTGGGCAAACCTACCACAAAATCCATGGATATGGAGTCAAACTTCCACGTGGGTATCGGCAATGGCTGCAACAAACCACCTGGTCGCTGATGCTCGATCTTAACCTTCTGGCACGTGAGACACCGTGCTACAAACTCTGCGACCTCTTGCTTCATCCTCGGCCACCAAAAACATTCCCTTAGGTCCTTATAGAGCTTCCCGCCACCTGGATGTACCGAATACGGAGTATTGTGAGCCTCTTTCATAATCCGATTTCTCAAATTCGAAACACGGGGCACACACCACCTGTTACGGAACAAAGGTTAGTTTCCAAAAGGCGAAAAATTAGTTCATAAAAACAATAGCTCCATTACCTGTTACGGAACCTCAAACTACCATCGGGTTCAACCGTGAAGTCTTCTGCCTTGCCTTGAAGTTTAGCTTCACGAATCTTCTCGAGTTGCGGGTCTTCCTGCTGCTTCTCCCGTAACTCCTGATACAAACTGGGCTCGACACTCATAGCCCACAAGAACACTCTAGTGCTACCTGGTGTAACCATCTCAACTTCCAACTTGCGAAGGTCGGAACAGATTTCCTTAGGTAAAACCGCCACTCCGTTACATGCATGACGATCCTTACGACTAAGGGCATCGGCTACCTCATTAGCTTTCCCTTCACAATAATCCACTGAGAGGTCGTAATCCTTGATCAACTCGAGCCACCGTCGCTGCCTCATGTTGAGTTCCTTCTGAGTGAAGATGTACTTCAGACTCTTGTGATCGGTGAACAACTTGCAAGACACCCCGTAGAGATAATGTCGCCAAATCTTCAAAGCGAACACCACCGCTGCCAACTCTAAGTCGTGAGTAGGATAATTCTGCTCATGAACCTTGAGCTGTCTCGAAGCATATGCAATCACCCTTCCTTCTTGCATCAGAACACAACCTAGACCCTTCTTCGACGCATCACTGTAGATCTCAAAACCTACACCCTCCGTCGGCAAAGCAAGAACTGGTGCAGACACAAGGCTTTGCTTGAGTGCTTGAAAGGCCTCCTCACACTGCTCGGTCCACACGAACTTGCAATCCTTGTGCAATAACTTGGTCATAGGTGCTGCTACTTTAGAGAAATCTTTCACAAATCTCCGGTAGTAACCTGCTAGGCCTAGAAAACTTCGAATCTCGGCCACATTCTTCGGACTGTGCCATTCCACCACTGCCTTAATCTTAGCTGGATCCACCTTGACACCATCCGCATTAATCACATGCCCTAGGAAAGCAACTTCCTTGAGCCAGAACTCGCACTTAGACAACTTCGCGAACCACTTCTGAGCCCGCAGAATACCCAACACCAGATGAAGGTGCTGAGTGTGATCTTGTTCATTCTTCGAATAAATGAGAATGTCGTCGATGAACACTACCACACACACATCCAGAAGATGATGGAAAGTCCGATTCATCTGGTCCATGAACACTGCAGGAGCATTAGTCAAACCAAATGGCATAACCTCGAACTCATAATGCCCATATCTCGTGCGAAAAGCAGTCTTCGGTATATCCTCTGGTTTCACTGGGATTTGATGATAACCGGACCTGAGATCAATCTTAGAGAAAACGCTGGCTCCCTTCAACTGATCAAACAAATCCTCAATCCTGGGCAGAGGATACCTGTTCTTGATCGTCACCTTGTTCAGTTCCCGGTAGTCTATGCATAATCTCATGCTGCCGTCCTTCTTCTTCACAAACAATACCGGAGCACCCCATGGCGATACACTAGGCCGGATAAAACCCTTGTCGATCAACTCCTGCAACTGGGTCTTCAATTCCTTCAACTCTGCTGGAGCCATACGATACGGAGCCTTAGAAATCGGAGCAGTCCCGGGTACCAAGTCGATGTTGAATTCCACTTCTCTTTCCTGTGGTATCCCTGGCAACTCCTCTGGAAAAACATCCGCATACTCCCGAACCACTGGAATGGCCTCTAGTTGTTCCTCCTTGGTCAAGTCCTTGACTTGACATAGAAACACTGTCTCACCCTTGCGCTGCAGCCTGCGCATCTTCATAGCAGATACGATCTTCAATCCCTTGCCTATCGGCTTCCCGACATAAGTTACCCTCCTTGCGTTCGGTCCTCGCAAAGTGACAGCCTGGTCTTGACACCGAAAAGTCGCCTGATACTTAGCTAACCAATCCATCCCTAAGATCACATCGAACTCAATCATAGGGAACTCCTTCAGGTTGGCCTCGAACTTTACCCCCGAGATAACAATGGACACGTCCCTGAACTCCCGAAGACAAGAAAAGTCCTCTCCCGAAGGAAGAGTTATGATAGATTTGACAGGAGACTCTCCCATCAGGTTAGCTTTAGCAATAAAAGTACTAGCAACAAAGGACACAGTGGCACCAGTATCAAACAGAACATATGCAGATAAATCATGAACAAGAAATGTACCCGTGACCACATCGGGCTGAGCATCTGCCTCTTCCTGTGTCATGCAGAAGATCCTGTTCTTGACCGGAGCTTGACTACCTGTGGCTGCTGTTGCTGCTGGCTGTCTCTTAGGGCAAACCGTACTCTTGTGACCCTCTTGACCACAACTGTAGCACACTATCGGAGACCCATCACACCTCTTTCCCGGGTGGGCATCCTTCTTGCAACCTGGACACATTCTGGGGCCCTGACTCGGAGCTGGTCGAGACCTCTGCTGCATCCTCGAAGGAGGCTCGAACCGGGTCTTCTTAACCGGAGCTGGGGCTGGAGCTGGAGCAACCCTCTTCTTCCCGGAGTCTTCATCAGAAATTGAAGACTGAACCTCAAGAGCCACCTCATAGGCTTCCTGAAAAGTCTTCACCCTACTGCTCACCACATGAACCCGGATGTTGGAGTTAAGCTTCTTGATGTACCTCTTAACCCGCTCGGCTTCAGAAGGAATCACCGCTGCCGCGAACCTGGAGAGCTCGGTGAACTTGTCCGTATAAGCCTGAACGGACAGACTACCCTGGGTGAATGCGAGGAATTCCTCTTGTTTCTGCCACTTAAGCTCCTCGGGGTAGAAACGATCTTGCAGCCCCTTGGTGAAGTCTTCCCAACTCAGATTCAGATCTGTGTCGGGGTTTGATCGGAGAGTACTCCACCAATTGTCTGCCTCACCCTGAAGGTAGAACGTAGCTATGGGGACCCGTTCAGACGCGGGGCATGCTAGAACGTCGAACATCTTACGCATCTCTCGAATCCAGTTTTCGAGGATGGTTGGGTCAGCTGCACCATCATAGGTCGGAGGACGAAGCCGGGCTAAACGATCAAAGGACGAATGGTTATTCTGAGTCCGGACACTGTTCTGAGCCAGAGTGAGGATTGCATCCTCCAAGTTGCGACGACGAAGACGAAAGTTCGGAGTTCTAGGAGTCGACATCCTGAAACCAAAGACAAATTAGCACATAAACGGCACACGAAACGGCAAAAAAAAAAAAAAAAAACGCGGAAACGAAACGACAAAACGTCTTAACCCAGGCTACTACCCATGGTTTCTCTCACCTAAGGTTTCCATATTAGGCTAGGGTTCGCTCGGGTTCATAAAGCACACATCTCACGAAGCTACTTGTGAGGAAGTAACTTAGGATTTAACCTTGGCTCTGATACCAACTGTAACGACCCGACTTTTTAGCTTGTCGATTTACGAAGGGAATCGACATTCGGATCATCACTTAAACCAAATTATACTTTAAAGTTAAATAAAATAGATGGGAAAAATATCTTTTATTAAATGGCTACTAAAAATCCATAAAATCCAATAATAAGTATTACAATGAAAAACTGAAAGTACGGTCCCAACATGCTGGGATCATTAAAATAACTAAATTATAACCAAATTGTTCTGGGTATAACTAAAAACTCAAGAAGTAAAACTAATCTCTCAGGCCCATCCTGCGAAGCCCGCTCTATTCAGCTGCATCTTCACCTGGAATTATGGGGGGGTCCACCGTCAGTGGCGAGTAACTAGGCTGTCCCATTTAATCAAGGGACCGCCAAACACATAATATCATAGAAAAAGTACATAAAAACTGTAAAGAAACATAATGCAAGTCTTACACACAAAACGTACAAAATCCATATAAAAAGTACGTATAAATCTACGTATAAAAATACGTATAATAATACGTATAAAGTACGTACGAAAATACGTATAAATACACCTGCAGAAATACGGTTAGAAATACGTATAAAATACATACATCATTCACGTATCAACATACGCATACATACACGTATAAATACCAAAATAAACACAGCGGAAGACTTATAAAAATACAATTCTTATACTCAATATTATACATCTTTACTTAGCTTAACCCTTAGCTTATATTATACTCATCTGATAATATACTGATCATATCAAATTCATACTTAACATGATTCTCCATAACATATCTTATTATACATAATCACATCTTATCTTACATCATCATAATCATATCGTAAATTCACATCGATCTTATAATAAGGCATAATAACTTCTGATCTTTACACATGCACTTATTATCACAACATAACATAAATCTTTGCGGACTGTCTTCTACAGCTCGTAGCGAACCAATGCGTTCGCAACTTTCCTAAAACATGTCGGGGTGAACCAATGCGTCCCACCCGTAGCCCTCCAATGCGAGAACTAAGCCTAAGCTATGGCCATAACTCCTAAATAGTCCTCCAATGCGAGAACTACCTAGACGACTCCATATTCTAGAACCCAGAACTGCTCGGGGGAACCAATGCGTCCGACCCAATTGAGCAGTGGCATCGACTAAACCCAATTGATAACCAATGCGTTATCGCAAGGGCGTCCTTATCTTATTAACCCAATTGATGACCTTTGCGTCATCGCAAGGGCGAACTTTATATTGTATCTTATATCTTTATTAATTCATATCATATTATATATTGGGAAATACTAGGTGACAGTAATAGGAAATGAAATGTTCGGAGTCCCAGGAAAGAGAGGTGCGGCACGTATGTTGGCCACCTTAAATACCAAGTCTTTCCTAGCCAGAAACCGAAACATAACATGTATATCTATTACCCTGTTTCCTTTCTTATCCCTAGTAATATCTTAGGTATCTTCAAGCTTATCATAAACTATCCTCAAACATTATCCACAAACTTATACTTTATCCATTCGGATATTATCCCAAATAAATATATTTATAGTAATACAATAATAATATTCGGCCCAATCATAACAACAATATTATTCCTTTTTATCCTACACTTTACAACTTATCCCTAATAATTATTTTATTAAAATATTCCCAAATAATAATAACCAAAAAAAAATTAACAAACTTTGACCAAACCTAAATTACCACACGGCATTTTCGAAAATTACAACAAATTGAATTAATTTCCTAACTAACTTAATTAATCAATTTAATTACTAAAAATACCGAATTAACAATAAAAATCTATTCTTTTTATTTTATACCACTCGAAAAATATGGAATAAAGGACAAAATAAAATAATATAATCATACACATAAAAATAACATTTTTATATACCTTTATAATCTTTGGCTCACTCGGATTAATTCCGAGAACAAGTAGCTTTTAAAGTTTACATGTGATACAATTAAATCAATCAAGCATCATCAAAATAATCATGCCCAAATGCTCAAAATACACGGCATTCATAAATATGTATTCAAGAACAAAAATTACAATCTCAAGATTTAAAGATTTCATGATAATAATAAAGATTTAAAATAAAGATTCACATATTTAACCTAGCATGTTCAAGATTAGTACAAAAATAACATTTTTATTTCCTCCTTTAAATTTTGTACCACTCGAAAATTCAATAATTAATAATAGCATATTTTAATAATTCAATTGCCCTATTTTATACAATCTGATTTTTAAAGAATTAAATTAAAAACGACCATCTAAAGATCTCTAAAAATCTGGAAATTTTTATGGGAGCTAAATATGGGTTCAAGTATTTACGTGCATAAATTTCGTCTAAAAATAACATCTTTTACTATTTTTAAGTGATTTTATAACTAACCAGTCAGATTAGGCTGAATTCGGTTTCCGAATTTTCTGCCATAGCAAACAATCTTTAAAAATTACGGAAATTTAACACGAGCTGTAAAACATTATCACTGACTTCCATATAAAATTTTGTAGCATTCCGAATTGATTAAGTACACTAATAAATTCGTAAACCTATTCTGGACAGTTTTACCGGTTTGAAAGATTAAATTATTATAAATAATAAAAGGACGAATTTTGCCACGAAATAAATCATGGTTAATAATCAAACAGTAAACAAGATACCATGAAAAATTCATCAAGAAATAACAATATTTGATTGGTAAATAAATTCATACAAGTAATTATTCAACAATTTCAGATTTCAATAAACTACATAAAATAATCAAAAGAAATTTCATAATAATTCATAAATATTACATGAATACATCAAGAGAATAACATGATCAATATTTCATATGGTTCGAAATTCTTGAATAAATAAGCAAACATAAATCCTACAATTTTCATGATATAATCCTAATTAACTATGTGAAAAGCTACCCATAAATTAAATAGAAAAGCTTAGTTACCTTAATCGCATAATATTCCAAGGCAAAAATTCACCTACTTGGTGAATAAGGGGCACGGTTTTAGAGAGGAGAAAGGGAAGAGAGAAAATGTGTATTTAGGGTTTTATTTTGAAGCAAATGACAATAGGACCCAAAATAAAGCAAGGGGGTCCTATTTATAAAGGAATTAGGAAGCAAAACAACTCCTAAAAATTGGCATAGCAGCCGTGTACAAGGAGGAAGGGAAGGGAGGTTGTTGGGCTTCCAACAACAACTTTGACTAGGGCTTAAAGATTCAAATTAATTAAATTAATTTAATTATCTAAAATAATAATCAATTTAATTAAATTAAAATAAAAACAACATTGGCCCAATTACTACAAGAGAACCGGCCAAAGGAAAAGAAAAGGAAAAGTTGGGTCTTCGGCCCAACTTTGGAAAGAATTAGCTGGGCTAAAAAAATAAAACAGTCCAATTCACCGGGCCTTTATGGACTAAAAATGAATAAAAACTATTAATAACCACGAAATTTTCTGGCCCAAAATTCCGGGTTATTACATGAACACCTTTGATTTTTAGGGATGAAAAAATTAAACTAAAATATAAATTCCCTTGTTTTATTTATATCTTTAATATCATTGATGTAGTCAAATTTTTTTTTTGTAGAACTCCGATCTCAAATAGGTTGGATCGGGTCGAGCTGATGTATATCAGTTTCATGTTGCATCAGATGACAAACGGGCCTGGGCCACGTCCGTCACGGGGGAGTGCACGACAAAGGAGGTTCCACCTCAAAACCATATGGTAATAAGGAGAGTAACCCCTTAACCCCTTAGCCATATAAAGTGGAGACAACTCTATTATTTTTCCGATGTGAGATTTACTCCCAACACTCCCCCTTAATTCCAATCTTTTTTCACACTCACATGTGGACTTTTACATGGGCTCAACACTTCCCCTCACATGGTCACATGTGAGTTGTGCATAATCTTGGCCCAGCTCAATCCAAACCCAACCTGGGCTCTGATACCATGACAAACGGGTCTGGGCTCAGGTCATGTGTCAACGAGTTCGTTTAGTGTTAATTTTTTTATAACCCAAAGTTTCGAATTTGAGTTGACCGAGCGGGTTGAGAAGTATTATGTTATCCCTTAATTTTTCATATTTAATGTTAATACATGTACCAAAATGTACTTTAAAAGTCTAAAAAACTACAAATTACTATACAAAAATAAATTATCTTGAATAATAGCCAATTTAAGGCAAATAATTGATGTTCTGGTCCAAAAAATATTAAGAAATTCATGATAAAATAGTTGAAAGTATTTATGTACTCCGTATAAAATTTCTCATAGTATGACAAGTTTCATACAACAATATTGATTTCAGGTTGAGTTGACATTGATTTTTAGATTGGGTTGGTTTTTTGAAACGTGTATTTATTTGTGATAAGAATCAAATAAACCAAGTCAAGTAAAGTGAACCCAAGGGATTATTAACTTCCAAAAAAGAACATAAGGGATTACGTGTATGTATATATTAATGCATGTATATATAGTCGTATAGAAATGGTCAATAAGGAATTTGACTATTTTTTCTTCACTAAATTATCAACCTTTTTTAATTGCTCATCATCAGTTATGACGGACATTAAAATATTATTTATCATATTAAAATAATAATCACAATACTTATTTAGTGGTGGATAGTCTATCCAGTGGGTATAATTAATTTTTTCCTGTTTGGTATGGTACAAGTGTATATATAATTGTATAAGATCGAGACTAGCTCAACCTTTGATTATTTTTAGTTTTTATTGTCGAGTGTTGGAATTAAATTCTTAAAAGCTATAAATTGTTTATAATCGATTTGTTTGATTAAAGTTGAGATTATTTAACATCTTGACAATATTTAAATCTTATTGAATACTATAATATCTTCCTAATATTCTCCTCCATTCCTTAATTGTCAGTATACCTAATTTGTACTTATTAAGTCTGATTATTGGACAGATTGAACCTAATTGAACCTGATGGTTAGCTCAGATTAACGTGGTGAGATTCGAACTTAGACCTTGTATCTGAAGTTAGTACGTAGGACTTTGCAAGTACGTTGAATCTCCAAGCTCCATGTTATGTCAAATTGTCATTGTTTTTTTTTTTTTTTTTTTTTCATTTGGTAAGAAAGCCATTATTATTATTTTTTACTGATATGATTGGAACCTCTAACCTTTAGGATCATAGGAGAAGCTACAACTCCATAACTTACTCCATCGTGTCTCATGTCAATGTGATCAACAAAAATACTCGCTTCATTTTTCAAATATCGATTATGTTTGGAATCTTGATTGCAAGAGATAAATTTTGACTATGGAATTTTTTATTATATACGAGTATAAGAGTTAAGTACAAACTAAAGTACTCAACTTTGATAAAAGTTGCAGTTTGAGTAACCTAGTTGCAAAGAGGGTACTAAAAAGTAAAGTCCATTAATTCAATTGAAGAATCAAAAAATTTGCTTCATTTTGCCCAATTTGCATTTATTGAAGAAAAAAAATTTGCCGCTTTTTTTGACTGAGTTTCCCTTTCATCATCCTCTTGGGTATCTTCTTCAAATACAACATTTATAGTACAATATTTTTTTGTCAATTTTTTTATTTATTTTTAATTTGTGTTATTTCATTTGTTTAATTTGTGTTATGTTGCTGTAAATTTTTTATTTTAGGTTTAGTGTTTATGTTTCTTTTTTAATTTGGATTTTTTCTTTATGAATTTTTGTTTAAAGTATAATTGTAAACAGTCTAAGCAGTATATGCTCTTGATCTTGAATTGTGATAAAGTTTCAATCTTTTTCAATTTGAAATTGATAATTAATGTTCATGGGGTGAATTAAGCGTGATATTGTTGGATAATGAATGAAATGATGTGTTTTGTAAAATCTAATCAAATAAACCATAAATATAAGGGTAATACTCAATTTGGCAAAACAAGAAGAAGATATGGAGTAATGGTTCTATCTTTATCTCTATTACAAAGAGTTATAAATTTGATCCCTCGTACAACCAGTAACTTTTTTACATAATTTTTTTTTGAAAAATTAAAATTAAATTCATGTTAGAGGAGGGAGCCAGGGAGGCAAAGTCCCCATCCATTCATGCCTTATGTAGTTATGTTGGTGTCGAAGTTAGGGATGCATGAGAATTGGGTCGAACTTGGTTGAGTTCATGTCAGCCTGTTTCTATAAATGAGTTTTTTTTTTTTTTTTTTTTTTGGAAATTTTTATATAAATAAGTTGAATTTTATTAACTTTAACCCGACTTGTTAAATAAATGGGTCGTGCCATATTGATCCAATTATTTGAATGAGTTAACTCTTCAATCCAAACATGTTAACAAATGGTCGATTTTGTGTCGAGTTTACAAGTTATTTATATTTTTGTATATGAAGTAATGAAGTTGACAATTTTATTTTGTGTAGCATCAATTCGTATACTTATATGGGTTGAAACCCTCAACAGTCAACAATAATCTGCCTTATTGAATAAATTTGTCGTGTCGTGTTAATCTGTGTATTTTAATGGGTCAAACCGCTGGACCCAAATATTTGGAGAGAGCTACTTTAATAGTTGTCAAATGTGGCCCAATCACATGTCACAACCAGTCGACACCCACATCCACTTGATTTAGCATCACTTTGTTGATTAGTCAAGGGCAATTGACAATCAACTTGACCATGTGGTTAAGTCACATCATTAAATTTGTATACGAAGTGCTTGGGATACTTCCCTGTTCCCCACTTTAACAATGTATCTAAAACAAGATTTACCAAAAAAAGCCCGATTAAATGATGTGACTGGTTGTGAATACATATTAGGCACAAACTTGGGCCAGTCCGATTTTTTCATTTTTTTGTGTGAGTTTTGGACACTTAATTTTAGGCTTTTTGGTTACTTTTTTAAACTCAGCATGAAAAACCCGAAAAGCCCATCAAGTCCACACTAAATTTTCAGATTGGGCCTTCATTTTTTACATTGGGCCTGGCGCAAACCCGACCAAGCCCATGTTCACCTCTATCCACAATTAAACAATATAATTGTTGAAATTTAGTCTATGCACGTAGGCACAATATGAAGGCACACATGAGCTGACCGACCTTACAAAATTGAGGCACAAAACGACATGATCAATTGATCACGTTGTTGAGTGTGTATAATACATCCGATCAAACCGTTCAAGCTTTCAACCAATATATATATATATATATAGGAATAAGATTATGTAAAAATTAGTCTCTTAGTTGAAAATTAAAAACTTTAATCTGAACCATGGAGCAATTCAAACTTTTTAAACCAAAATAGATCACAACTATTTTGGTTCGTGGGGGTGGTTGGGGGCTGTAAGGTGGTGGAGAAGGGGCGGCAGGAGGCGGTGAGTGGGGCTGGGGTGATTTTGGGGGTGGTGGAGGTGGGTGGGGTTGTTTTTTTAATTTGAGTGGTTAGGGTTAGGGTTTCGAGGGTCGTTGGGGCGCCGATGATGGATGGGGCTGGAGGAGGCGGCGCCGACGAAGGGTGGGGGAGGGGAGGTGGGTGGTTATGGTAGGTGTTGGGGTGGTTTGTGGGGTGGTTGGGTGGAAGATGGGGAAAGGGAATGGAAAAGATGGGGGAGGGGTTGGGCTTAGAAAAGTGTTTGAATAGGGGAATGAAGAGGAGAAAGAGAATGACAAAAATAGTCTAACAAACAAAATCAAAGGGAATGGGGGCAGTTGATTCCTATTCCCTTTGATTATTATCCCCAACCAAACACACCCTAAATCTAACGGTGCATATCAATAATACTTAATTTTCAACTTAAGTTAGGTTTTTATTAGCAGATTTGGTTCCTATATATATATATATATATATATGGTAAGGTTTGGCTCAAATTTGTGTTCGTTATGCTCGTCGTCGATTCGTTTGCAAGTTTTTGGCCCCCACCCGACTAGTCGGGTCAGCTGACCCGGTCAGGTCAATGGTCGGGTGGAGCCACCCGATCTGGTCCGCAAGAAGAAGGCAAAACAAGATGTTCTGGGTGCTGACCCGATCGGTCGGGTCAACTAACCCGATCGGGTCAGCCCATCTGCCCTTTTTTTTATATGTTTTTTTGCTTTGATGGGTATTCAAACCCCTTTATGGCCATGAATCTTGGAATTAATTTATCCCTACAAATATGGCATCAAGTCTTTAGCATTTCACATCACACATTACATCAGTTTTTTATTAGAGAGATTAAGTATTTTGTGAGCTTTTGAGAGTCCTTATTGTGTGAGTGGGAGTACTATAATTTCTCCCTTTGAGTTGTCCTCCATTTGTTTTTAATAGTGAATTATTCTCTTCCTCCGCCATTTTTGTTGTTTGTTTTTCTTTTCACAAATTTCTATTATTCTCAATATTTTAGTTTAAAGTACTTAACATTGCAATTGACAACAACCACTCTTCCGCGTATATTAATTTTTCCTAACACACACACACACACACACACACATATATATATATAGAAGTAGGTTCATGTGAGAAATGTAGTTTTGGTGAGAAGGGTGAGAAGCAATCACAACCCTTTGATCACCAAATGAAGGGCTAAGATTAAATTTAATTTTTCCTCCTTACTCCTTTGATAGTTTGGAGTCAATGTATATATGATATAAAGTCAATGTATTTTTCTCACTGTATTTATAGTGTATGGTGAATGTACCTATAGTTGGTGCTCAATGTACCTCTAGGTTATAGTTGATGTATTATCTCTTCTCACGTTTCTCACGATAAGAAATTTCTCCAAACTATAGAGAGAGTAAAGAGGGAAAATCAAATTTAATCTTAGCCCTTCATTTGGTGATTAAAGGGTTGTGATTGTTTCTCACCCTTCTCACCAAAATTACATTTCTCACATGAGCCTACTTATATATATATATATATAATTAGATAAGATTTATTGGAGGTTGATGGAATTACATGTGAATAGGGGTGCTTATTGAGCTGGGTAGCTCGCGAGCAGCTCGAGTTCGACTCGGTCAAAGCTCGACTCGAGTTGGCTCGAACTCGCTCGAAACAGCTCGTGACTCGATAATTTTACAAAAAATCAATAATTTTCTACGTGAAATATTTGAAAAACAAAATTAACCTTGATATTTAATATAATAAATTAATAAACTTTAACAATATATAATTTTCATAAAGAAAAGAAAATATAATCAATGATTTTCTTTTGAAAAAATTAAGATTCAAGAGAACTAAAACATTAAACGAGCAGCTCGTGACCGACTCGGCTCGACTTGAAACCTAATGAGCACGAGTCGAGCAACCCCCAGCTCGCGATCGACTCGCTCGATAAGCACCCCTACATGTGGATATATAACTAGAAGCGTAGAACAATACATGGGTCATCACATCTGGCCCATAAGCACATGTGTTTGACACACAACACAACACAGACTTAACTCAATGCTATCTGATCTTTACCTTCTTTTCGGAAAAAAAAATAGATATCCTCTCCTAAAGTGTGATTTTTCATCATAAAAAAATATTTTCCACCCCTATACAATAAAACGAAAAACAAGATTATTATAATAAAGAGAATCATGCATCAAACAAATTAGAATTCCTCCAAAAATAAACAGTGTTATGCTATTAATTATGCAGCATCTATCATATATAATTGCAAAAGCATAAGAATTATTATCAAAGATTGGCAAATAATGTATAAGATTTGGCATCAAGAAAGATTTGCCTAACAGCAGAAACTGAAGCAATGAGTGCTAATAGGGAGAAAACAAGAGCAATGGTGAGATTAAACCAAAAGATGAAGGTAAGCTTAGAAGGCTTGAAAGTAAGATTGAATAAAATAAAAGGTAGTACAAAATCTAATGGAATAAACCCAAAAGCTCCAAATACTCCATTAATGTCTCCAAAAAAGGGGAGCATTGCTGATATTGTTGCTGCTGTGGCCACTGAGATTGACCTTGCTATCACCCTTGGTATCATGTTTCTCATTGAGAATTGCTCACTCTTTGGATCTCCTAGTATTCCCTCAAGCACTTCATTTGTGGGTTGCAAGTATATCTGCATTATTATTAGTACGTTTTACCACCAATTTATTACCAACGAACAATAATATATGAGCGACGGACGGAAAAAAGCATATATTTTTTCTGAGGTGTGCGGCATAACACAAACTATCTGAATATATAGGTGTACAAAATAAGTTAATCTTTAATTCTATAGTAGCATGTTTCCATTGTATTTGATGCACCTTAAAATGATGTTTATGTCATTTTCAACACTTTATTCTAAAAGTTTGTGCTATGATTTACACTATGGAAAGTTTGTAATACTATTATTCTGCATGCACCTTAGCCAATGGTTGGTGTTATTCTATACTGAGGCAAGAGGCATAAAGCAGTGGCTCCAAGCCCACCTCAAATCCTTGAGGTTTGAGTTTCGATTTCTCATAACATCTATCAATGAGGATGTAAGTATATCCTTACTGATTCAAATTCCATTAATAAAGGAAATTGTTAAACATGACACTCATTTTGCAAACTTTGCCCTTATTATAAGATTGCACACTCTTTTTAACACGTCTTTAAGTAAAGAATAACTATATAAGATTGCGCATCTTGGATCACTTTGACAAAAACAGGCCATAAATTAATTTAGACCAACGACATTAAGTCATGAATAACTATATATACTTCATTCATATATATATTTTTATTGGACATAAATATGGGTGCGTTCTCTTCCACCTTTTTTATCAGGTCTCAGAACTTATCGGGTTTAATCAGGTGATCAGGTCGAATAAGTTGAAGAGAACGCATCTTAGCTATATATATATATATATATATATATATATTTTCAAAGTTAAAATTATTTATCATGAATGTTGTAATGCAATGCCTAAAGGACTTTATGCAATAGATGATGAATATAAATTAAATAAAGTAGATGCTCATTAATTAATAGTAATAAAAATAAACAAGGTAGAATAAATAACGTACCACGCCAACAGCAGAAATTTGGAGGATAACAAAGGCATTGGTAATAAAAATAAACCAGTTTGGTAACAAAGGCTTTCCATTATCAAGGAAATTGCTTAGTATAAGGCCTTGAGCTTTATTCCCAAATGCCCAATACCCTGAGACTGCCATGCTGAAGAATGTCACCGCAACTACGCTGTAACATACAATTAGCCCCTTCCTCATCTTCCCCTTCACTGGTGGTGCTAGTGTTGCCTAACCATTATTATTATTATTATTTTTTTGAAAACATTAATTATTATTATATATGGACTTGCATATATAAATAATAATTTATTTAAACACAATAATAATTTTAAACAAAAAATTTAATAAAAAATAATTTTATTAAGGATTCTGATCTATTCGGTTTGGACCGAAATTTTTAGGTTTGGCCCGGACCGGGAACTACATCGAAATCATGAGATATTGGAGATACATATATACCTTAAGTAGGAACTATTATTCATAAAGTTGAGATTATTTATAAATAATTGTATCAAATGTGAGATTAGTTTGGGGAGATGTGTGAAAGTTGAGATCAGTATTTATACTCCATCAATCCGTTCCATTTTGTTCTTTACATATACTTTTTGCATAGTTTTCAATTCAATGCACATGTTTAAACTTTAATATCTTATATTACACTTTATAAAAAAATGGTTCATTTGTCAAAAACTCACACTAAGTGTAGCCAATTTGAAAATAACTCACATTAACTGTAAATATTAAAAATAACCTACAACAAGTCCTTTTTACCGGAGGTTGCAACTCAATTAGCAGGTCATTTCCTTTTAACCGGTTAAGGGTGGGTCCCAACTTAATTTCCTTTTAACCTCCACCCAATTTTATTTCTTTAACTTCTTCTTCTTCATTTCTTTAACTTCTTCTTCTTCATTTCAACTCTAACGGTCAAAAAAAATTTCCTCCATTTCTCACTTCAACTTTTCAATTCAATTCCTCCATATTTACAGAAGAGTATAAGCTTGTGTTTAAGGTAAAAGTTTATTTAATGCAATTTATTAATTTTTTGGAGTTTAATTTCATTGTTAATGGCGAAAACTAGGGTTTTTATGGTTTTTTCGAATATTTGGAGTTTAATTTCATTGTTAATGGCGAATTTTTGGGTCTGAGTATATGTTTTTGTTTTTTTCGGATTTTGAACTCATTACATTGATTTGATGCAATTGTAGTGGTGGTGATGGGAGCCGAGAAATGCAAGTGCGGTATACCAGCTAAAATACTGACCTCCTGGACTCATGATAACCCAGCTAAAATACTTTCACCAAATTCAGTATATAAAGCATAATTTGGCTCACCTTTTGTCGACAATTTGCTGCCCTAACTCTTGCTTAACTCGCCAAATTTGCCTCCCTTTTTCACCCATAATTATCTCATTTGTTGACATTTTCAGTAGAAGGATTTAATTCAGAAAAAAAAATTAATTGAGAAAATGTTAGTGATGAAGAAATTTACAGAACAACAATGGAAGAAACGAAATGAGAAGAACAGAGGAAAGAGAGAAGGTGAAATGAAATTAAGTTGGGACCCACCCTTAACCGGTTAGAAGGAAATGACCTGCTAATTGAGTTGCAACCTCCGGTAAAAAGGACTTGTTGTAGGTTATTTTTAATATTTACAGTTAATGTGAGTTATTTTCAAATCGACTACACTTAGTGTGAGTTTTTGACAAATGATCCTAAAAAAATTATAAAAAAATACACATTTAAACGAATCAAACAAGATTCCATATGAATATGTTATTTCTTATGTATAAGGAAGATTTTTCATTTTTCAATTTTATGTATCCTAAAAAAAACAAACATAAAGAACAAACTGGAATAGAGGTATAGTAGTACTAACTTTTTCTAATTTAAACCCCTTATTATCAAACATTTGCATAGATGGGAATGAAGAGACCTCATATATTCTACTCCTTTCGTAACATATTAATTGCAGCGATAGATGTGACATAAAGTAGAGAAAAAATGTCAGATCGTTGCAATTAATATGTACGGAGAGAGTACATCATTATTCATGTTTTTCAAGTAGGAAAAGAGACCTTGAATTGACTTGATGGCACTAGATTTTCACCAAATTAAACAATACTTCCCCCGCTCCATAATAATTGCAATACTTTGACCAAATATGTGAGAGCTTTTTGGTCAAACTGTTGCAATTAATATGGAGCGTAGGAAGTAATTATTGTTAAAGCATCATCTCAATCAAAAGATTAAGCTAATAGTTGAGGCCTAAAAATACATTATATACTCTATTAATAATGTCGATGTTGGAGATTATTGATGACGAGCATTCAAAACAAAGATACTAAGGGCTCGTTTATATTAGTTGAATAGAGATGAACTGAACTAAACTTAATAGAGTGTATTAATTGAACTTAATAGAGATGATTGAACTGAACTAAACTTAATAGAGATGAACTGAACTGAACTGAATTTAATCTGAAGTAAACAAGCCCTTCCAGACATTTTTAAAGTGGTCATCATCTCTATTTAATTTAACTGAATTAAGTTAACTATAATTGGCCAAACGAAGAATACTATCACAAATACGTATGTAATACCTGAATTTCAGGTATAATTCCGTTTCCATATGATGTGGCAATAATCGATACTGCATTGAACATACCAAATACGCGATCACCTGGGTTGTTGCTTATCGAGTAGTCTTTCTTTGATCCCTTTGAAGTATACCCTAATTATGGAGTAATTCAAAATAAAATTAAAAAACATTTATCATTGATTTTTTTTTTTTCATTTGTTGAAATATAGCTATAATGCCTATAATAGAGTAATACTAATGTTATTGAATTGATTTTAGAACATATATAATAATAATAATAATAAGGCAAAAGCTATTTAGCGCCCCAGGGGCGCTGTATAAGATGGATAAATTACTTAATTGGAAATTACGCACTTGCTTGAATTTATTGCATCTTCTTAAATAATGCTACTACTATTCAATTATTTTACATTGTAAATAAGCAAAATAATTAATCTACATTTATCAAGTACGAGGAGTCCTCTAAGTTGCTAATAACTAAACACTATATACTCATATGCGTTTAAACAGTAAACATTCCAACAAAGTCAAATAGAATTTGTATTCTAAAGAAGCAAAAAGAGCAGGTATATTTACAGTGGACTAGTAGAGGTAAGAACCAAATTCTATCTTCCGTTTTTTTTTTTTTTTAAGCAAGAACCTTAGGCTTGTTAACTATATTATTTTATACATTGGATCACTTATGTGCATTGTTTTAATTTTGCTATATTCTAAATATTTTACTATTATATACTTTATGATGATAGTATTTAAATGTTATTGTTTGATGTTATGTATTATGTATTTGTCTTTCATAATAGAATTATATGTATCAAGGGAAACATGTTCGATTTGAATATTTCCCCAAATAATGATGAATTGGTTGAAATTGTGGGAAATGAAATATCCAATATTATTCGACCTTGTGGAGAAGATACAAACATAGAAAATTCTTCTTTGAATAAGTTAGTCTTTGAACCGTTTGTGGGTCAAACTTTTCTAAGTGAAGAAGAAGCATTTATTTTCTACCAAAATTATGCTTGCCTTCATGGTTTTAGCATTCGCAAAGATCGAACACAAAATAGAGATGGTAAAAATATAAGGCGTGATTTCAATGTTTACTTCAACTTCTTAAGATAGTACAATGTCATATGTTTACTTCAACTTCTTAGGATAGCACAATGTCCTAATTGTAGAGATACTCTTGCCCATCATTTACGGCTTATTATTTATTGGAAGTATGTACTTGTGCTCTTTGAAGAAAAACATTGGTAATAGTAAATGTTAAACCATTATTACGAGTGAGGAAAATAATTATTAAATGTTGTTGCTTTAGAAATTACCTTTTTAATTATTTTTCTTCTAATCACATTAAATATCTAATAATTAATATTGGTATTATTCAGCGCCCCGGGGGCGCTCGTTAGCGGGCTCGTAATAATAATAATAATAATAATATATAAAATTACAAGGAGTAATATATATACACACATGTTTTTAGCGTGAAAACCCTATACGGCTATATTAGGCCCTGTTCTTTTGGACTTAAAAGCTACAGTAATCAGATCAAATCAGATCAGACATTATTACTCTTTATTATTATTATTACTAGCCTTATATGCACGTTTTGCGTGCGATGATATTTTAAATGTATCTTAGCTTTTAATTTGTTTAAACCAAAAAAAAAAATTAAGGTTGTTGTTCTTTCACATGCATCCACAAAATCATAAACAAACATTTTTCCTTTCATTCGGTCATCCCACAACAATGAATAAAAGAAAAGGTTTATTTACTATATTATTTTCCAACTATCAAATTTCTACAATAATCGATTGTTAAATTTTTTTATGTGACAAACTACATCAATATAGGTGTCTATTTATAGAGAATTCAAAAATATGATTTTTGGTGTTTTTATTATATTTTTACGAATTTTATATTTTGTAATATTTTCATTTTAAATAGTTCAAAAATTGTAATACCTTTCCGTAATAGTTAGGAGTGATATAATTGAATTTTTGGAAATTTTATGAGGGTAAAATAGACTTTTCCAGGGGGACATCATGGCTTCCCCTTGGCTTATATAATAGAGATTATTATTATTATTATTATTAATATTATTATTATTATTATTTTCGAGCATCATTTTTCCGCTTGACATTTTTCGACGACGGTTTTCGAACGAGTTTTCCGACGACGGTTTTCAGGACGACTTTTCCGACGACGGTTTTCGGACTGACTTTTACGGCTGTGATTATTCGGCCGACTTTTCCGGCGATGATTATTCGGCTGACTTTTCCGACGATTTTCAAGCCAAGTTTTTCAGCGATGATTTTCGGGACGACTTTTCGACCACGGTTTTCGGACTGACTTTTCCGGCGACGATTTTCAGGCCAAGTTTTTCGGCGACGGTTTTCGGGATGACTTTTCCGACGACGGTTTTCGGACTGAATTTTCCGGCGACGATTTTCAGGCCGAGTTTTTCAGCGACGGTTTTCGGACTGACTTTTTTGACGGTGATCATTCAGCCAACTTTTCCAGCGACGATTTTCAGGCCGACTTTTTCGGCGACGGTTTTCGGAATGACTTTTCCGGCGGTGATTATTCGGTCGACTTTTTCGGTGACGATTTGGTCAAATTTTTGGTGGTGATTATTACTACTACTACTATTATTATTATTAGTAGTAGTAGTATTATTAGTATTAATATTATTATTTGAAGTTTTGGAGTGAGATTGAATGAAGAGGTGAAATGAAATGGGCTATCATAATGATAATTATTATTATTTTAGTAAATATGATCATGTATTACATTTCTCATAAAAAAATAAGTATTACAATTATAAAAATAAAAATAAAAATAAAAATAAAAATAAAATTAAAATTAAAATTAAAATTGAAATAAAAAAAAATAAAAAATTAAAATTAAAATTAAATTAAAAATTAAATTAAAAATTAAATTAAAAATTAAAATTAAAATTAAAATTAAAATTAAAATTAAAATTAAAAGTAAAAGTAAAAGTAAAAGTAAAAGTAAAAGTAAAAGTAAAAGTAAAAGTAAAAATTAAAATTAAAAAAATTCAGATCAGATCAGATCAGACAAACTCAAATCAGATCAGATCAGACCAGATCAGTCCTAAAGAACATAGCCTTAGACAACAAAGGGGAGCGTGCAATCATCAATGGTATTTTCATAAATACAGATAACTTTAGTTGAAAACCACGTGTATCTCTTTAATATTTAACTAGTTTTTGATCCCGTGCAATTATTTTTTAAAAAATTATTTGAAATAAAAATTAATTTTAGAAAATTATATAAAATTCTATTATTGTTTTTAATTTTTTAATGTTTACACCAAATCAATCAATAATCACCGTGAGAATTTTCAAGTTGAATTCAAAATTAATGCACAAAATATTAGAAATCGAATAGGGTATGATAATTGATGAAGAGGTAATCAAAAGGGTTATAATTAATGTTGTTCAAGGAAAAAAAAAGGGTTAAAAATAATTGTCTTAAAAAGATACACTTGGCAAAAAAGTTCTTGCTTTAATTAAATATTTAAATTATAGATGTATAACTTTAAACATCTAATGTACTACGTGTAACTTTGTGATTTTTAGCCAATTATGAAAATTTTGTAGTTTTCAACAACCACCGCATGTGTATATATTTAAGTCAAATGTTTCATATTAGCCAATATAACTGCTAAGTGACAATAAAAAATAGTATCGGCGCTACGTTGATGTGTGATTATCTATTCATATATATAGCTTAGATAATATTTTCCGATCTAATATAAAAATATCCAAGGTTACAATAAATTTGGTGCAGAGCCAAGTACTCCGTATTAATAATTGAGATAAAATCAAATAATAAAATATCCTATATGACTTTTTTTTTCCGTATTATATTACTTCCTCCGTTTCAAAATAAATGCAACAGTTTCCATTTCAGGAAGTTTCAAAATAAATGCAATAATTTTAATCTTTCCATTTTTGTAAATCTTTTCTTTCTATCTCCCACATCCACTTTCTCTCTCTATCCCTTTTACTCTCACAACAAAAAATTGTCTAGGAGTTCATGCCTCTTGAATTGTTGCTTTTTTTTTTTTTTAAAAAAAAGAAGAAATAAAAGAGAATGGTATTCAAGAGTATATATATTTGATAATAACCAAAAATAAAATAAAATTAAAGGAGTATACCTAAATAGATGGAACCAGCAGTAGTAGCGGCAGTATAAGCCAAGCAAAGGAGAAGAGAAATGAAGTTAATATGGCGAAGAGAGTGAAAGGAGGGCAGTTGAGCTAATATGAGCATTAGTCCTCCAAATATTATGATGAATTCATATAGCTTCATTCCCCCATTTGGATTCACCACCAAGTAAATTGCCTGATATATATAGATCAATGATTTATTTTTTTAATTCAAAAACTATAGCAGAATGAACAGATCACAAGACTCCTTGCAAAAGACATCAATGTGAAAGACGAGAGAATTCATTAATGTCAGATCTCATCGACTATCATAGTTTTGTCGATTTAGAATTTTATTAAATCAAAATTTCTTTGTATTAATTTGTTGGATTTTAAATCTTTTTATAGATGTTGTATGATTTTTTTTATCAACAAATTGATCTTTATTTCAAAAAAAAAAAAGAGCAAATTTTTTAAAAGGAAAAATGGAGGGAATATTTTATTATAACTAATTTTTTTTTATATCTCCTATAATCATTTATACTAATATATTCTTGGTATGGTATATCAGTACTTTATACTAAAAAATCTCTCTTAACTACTAAAAACTGAGCACTTACTCGGATATTAATAGCCTGATGAAATAAAACACATTAATTACATAGTGGAGTCCAGCAGAAAACAAATGTATACTCCGTAGTACCTATAAATTCTACCAAATATTTCTAATAGCATTTATGACGGATAATTTATCCCCTTCAATGATCACTTTTTTTTATACTCCGTATATATTTAGCTTACTCTCTCTGTCCCAAATTACTTGTTATAATTTTCTTATTTGGATGTTCTAAAATATTTGCTACATTTTCTTTTATGGTTTATGGGCCCGACACATATTTTACATTTTTACCATCTTTTTTATCATTTTTATCCTCTTTAAGTTATCTTTTTCTTCTAATCACCTTACCAATGGTGGGTTTCACATAAAGATTGGTTTGCATTGGCCACCAGGAAGACTAACCTTCATGCATTGGCCACCAAGAAGACAAGCGCCAACAACTGCAGCATAGCATACTGCAAACTGAATGGGGCCCACGAGATATTTTCCCCATCTAGGTCCTATCGAAAATGATATTTTATCAGTTTTGGGGTCCACGTAAATCATTTTGAAAGTGAATAAATCAATAC
Organism: Salicornia ramosissima; assembly: GCA_951394345.1. Taxonomy (NCBI): domain Eukaryota; kingdom Viridiplantae; phylum Streptophyta; class Magnoliopsida; order Caryophyllales; family Amaranthaceae; genus Salicornia; species Salicornia ramosissima. The sequence goes on from OX596233.1 coordinate 52,600,729, forward strand.
CAATTCTTACAAAATGCACGTCATGAAAATCAAATTCATAATTTCGTGTCTGAAATTCTGAAGCATTAACCACTAAATTTAGACCAAATTTTTATTAGATACTTTTTATAACATTAAATTGGATCTAGTATTAGATAACTTTTTGATAACTCTTTCGTTGGGACCTTTTTTTATAAAAAAAAAAAAAAGAATTGGATCGAGTTTCAACTTATTTTTTGGCAAAAAAAAATAAAATTAAATAAATATGCAAAATGATCATCTAATTAATTTTGGTGGGAATGCTTTAGTTTTGGGTATTGAGTACGGTCCAAAATATATTAAATGCTAGATTGCACCTGTCACGAGTGTCACCAGGCCATTCGGCTCGATCCAAACAAATGGGAAAATTTTATTAAGCATGATCTAGATCGAATAGAATCATTTTGTAAGCCCTACCATGGATCAATAATCATATATTCAATTTATATAGTGAAGGATGGTGGTGGTTACATATATATATATTCATACCTAAAATATCATGGGCCATGTCTCGAAATCGAAGATGGCGACGACCCAAATGAGCATTATATTCAAGGACCATTGACAACAAATTGTAAGAGTAAAAAGTGATCAAAGCTCCAGCAATGAGGCATATAAGGCCTCTAGCCCATCCAAGAAATGTAAATGTGTATGGTAAAGTTAAAAGTGCTGGTCCAACTATTGATGTTGTTAAATGGTATCCACAATGCACCCATGATCCTAACATACATCAATTCTCATATTAGTTACTAACAATAACAAGTATAGTTCCTTCAAAAAACAATAAAATAATAACCATTATAGTTTGCTCTGTTAAATACGGGTTTGGGCCGCACCAGTAACAAAAATAGAGCTTAACCATACACAAGCTCGATGGGTTCCATTATACCAATCTATCTATCTATCTATCTATCTATCTTCTATCTATCTATACTATATACTAAAACAAAAGCCACTATTTATATGTTTTCCCTCCTAAATTCACTCCTTTCCCTCCCAAAGCTACTTATTTAACTCTTGATATTATTTTTTTGGCAATAAATTCTTGATATTATTAGTGATTGGAAATAGTTAAAGATTCATTCTCATTTAATGTTAACATTGGAAATTTAAGCATGATTAATTAATGAATATTAATAATAATAATAAAAGTGTCAAAAATTAACATTTGTCAACGATAATTTGAAAATTACATTCGAAATAAAAATTCGATAAATTTGGTTTTTGGTCTATATAAGGAGTAACCAACCTATATATTAGTCATCATCTCTCTAATCTTTCAGTGTGAGACACTTGCATGTAGTGAACTTAGAAGGTCTATTCTTCAACATGCTCAAGTTCCATTTTTAAAATTAAAAAAGAAAATTTATTTTTTTTAAAAGTATGGTCATAAGGATTTTAATTCTGGTACTCTATTCAATCAAATTCAAAATAAAATAATCTTAATATTATAATAATTCACTATTTCTCTTAAGGACCATTTAAAAAACCCATACACAAATAAAATAGATAGTTTACTATAATAAATCTCTATTATACAATTGAAGGGAGAGCAATGGTGTCACCCTCTTAAATGACTTAAATAATAAAGTGAAAAGTGTCATTTTTTTGAACTCATATATATAATCAACTAAACTATTTCCTCTGTAAAAAAAATAATAATAATAACACAAAAATTGTGTATTAATTGTGATGTATTGTATAAAATATTTTTCCTGCATTTATTTTATTACATAGGAATGACATGTTGATATATTGACACCAATAATTCGTCTTTGTTTGTTAATCAATTAGAAAAAATTACAATAAAAATATAATACTCGTAACATTTTAATGTATAAAAGTTTATAAATTAATATACATTTAGTAATCTAAATATCGAAAGCGAAATCGTAGTGGTCCTCATGGTCAAATAGATGGAATTATTCATTTTGTAAAAACATGTTTTTATATAGTTGCTCATATGGTTTTATTGAGAACTGAGAAATCAAAGTGATGCACCAATATGTGGTTATTTATATGTTTGTTCATTAGCTAAACATATTAATGGTAAAAAAATACATTGATATGATTAATAATTTAATATGCACAATTCAAAATAAAACCATAAAAAGTAACCAATGGACTCGTTGAGAACTAACCCAATAATCCTAGCTTTAACCATAAGTAAATGAGGCAAGTGGTAAGTCCTTTTTTTAGTGTGAAATGATAATTTGTCCAAATACACATCTTATCATTGAATGTGGTGGAATTCAATCCCAAATTTCTTCTTTAAAGTTTGATAGATCTCAAAGTATTACTTTGTGTGTTCCATATTATTCGTAACATTAAGGATTTTTACGTTTGTCAATGCATAATTTAAAATATCAATATCTTTAAAATCGTTGTTATACAAGTTATAGAAATTGGATTTTAATAAAAAAAATTGTGCGGAAAATTTTAGAAGATCTTATCTGACTAATTGTACAAATCACAAAAAGTAATCAAAGACAACATTTTAAATAGTGTAAAAAACCCTAACATTGCTTATAAATCAAAGCAGGGGAAGTTAGATCGAGCCTTCACTTAATCATATTTCTCTTATTTCAAAATGTTTGTTACTTTTTATTTTTTTGCACAATTTTTTAATTACTTTGCTTGTTTAACCATTAATACTTCCTCTACTCCATATTAAGTGCAACAATTTTAACCAAAAAGTTTTCACATATTTGGTCAAAGTGTTGCAATTATTATGGAGCGGGAAAGTATATTTCATTATTTTTGCACAACGCTTTATAGAAAATTATAAAAGTTGATTAATAAAAAATTATGCATATGAATAACGATTTTATACTATATAATACATACGGAGTATGTTTTTTTTTTCTTCACACCTAATATTCTAAACGTAACAAGTATTTTGAATTCGATAGGATATAAAATTAATTGCATATTCTACGTATAAAAATTAACCAGCTAGATTAAAAAAAACATAGGACAATAAATATATTGCCAATTAATTTATGGGAGAAAAAAGAGGAAAAGAGTGGAAAACATTAGAAAAACAGAGTAACAGATACCTTTAGATTGAAGAACAAAAAGAGCACCTGCGTCAAGTTGCTCATTATCCTGAGAAAACTCCTTCACGACTCTTTCATCTACTGTTGATGTTTCATTTTGTGTTTCCATTTTCTCTCTCCTTTTTTTTTTTTTTGGTACAATTAATGTCGGTCCTATATACTATATATTAAATGTAGAGGCCTATATTTTGCAGTGGATAGGGATATTTTTTTTTTTATTTAATTTTTTTTTAATGTATTCGAGTTTCATTTTTATGCGAATAAATCTATTTTGGAACATATCAAGTGATGTCAGAATAGATTTGATATGGCCGAAAATTTTGTATTCGAATTTCCGATCCGATCAAAATATCGGGTATATGTTCGGGTTTTTTGAAATTCGGAAAATCAGATCGGATCCGATTTTTATAACTGGATGGCATATCGGATTTGGGTCAAGTTTTACAAAATACATCTGCCATGTCGTTTTAGTCAGCACAAAGGGTAAAAAAAAATTCACTATATATAGTGATGTCAATGAGCCGAGTAGCTAGTAATCTGTTCGAGCTAGGCTTGACTAATATTAATTGATCTCGAGTCATAATCGAGCTTTTAAAAACCTTGTTCAAGCTTGGTTTGTTTAATTTTTTCATGTTCGAGCTCGGCTCGAGCTGCTCGTTTACGTATTCGAGTTCGAGCTCGGGCTGAGTTATGAATAAACGAGCATATGTTTACATGACATTTGTATATATTGTTTTATTAATTTTTAATTTTAACCTTTGGCCAAGCATAAGTAATATAAAATATGAAATTTAAATAATACAAAGTACATTAATATTTCAAATGTATAACCAATTAGCCAGAAATTAAGCTTATGTAATAGGAGAAATATATATTTATAGCATTTAAATGATACGTACTATTAAATAAATAAATAGAATTTAAAATTCGAAGCATGTAAATGAATTTTTAACGAGTATTAAATGATTACGAACGAGCTTATTAACAAACTTAAACGAGTTGTTCACGGGTCTTAACGAGCCGAGTAATACCTTGTTCAAGTAAAGCTTGTTTATTAATAGAGCTTGGATTCGTTTATTTATACGTGAACGAGTTTTCACCGAGTTTTGAACGAGTTTGTTCGCGAACTGTTCACGAGTGTATCGACTCATTGACATACAGACATATAGTAGTGCAAATTAAGCTGAATTTAACTTTAGTGAAGAGGAACATTGAGGTTTAATTAACAAAAAGAAAATGAAACTTATATATATCTCTATTATACTTCCTCCGTTCCAAAAAAAACGCAATAGTCAAATTTTTGTACTACTCACGTTGTGTACTTTGACCAAGTTTTGAGCTTTACACATAATAAAAAACATAGTCAAGTGGGATCTTGTTAGATTCGTCTCGTTAAATACTATATTAATATCAATTTTTTATATTTTTTAATTATTCATAATTATAGATATTAGTGGTCAAAGTTTCGTCTCGGCATGTGTGAAATATTGACTGTTGCGTTTTTTTTGGAACGGAGGAAGTATAAGCCAAGGGGAGTCATGGTGTCCCCCTAGAAAAGACTGTGTTACCCTCTAAAAAAATTTCAAAAAATCAATTAGCATCACTTCTAACTATTATGGAAAGTTATTTCAATTTTTGAACTTTTTAAAATGAAAATATTACAAAATATAAATTTCATAAAAATAAAATAAAAATACCAAAATTGATATTTTTGAATTCTCTATAAGTAGATATCCATATTGATATAGTTTGTCATATAAAGTTTTATATTTCGATTATCGTAGAAATTTGATAGCCACTAGAATATAGCATGTAGATACATTTAAAAAATCATGACACGCAAAGCGAACATACAAGGCTAATATATATATATATATATATATATATATATATATATATATATATATATATATATAGTGTGAGGTTAATAATCAAACATTGGCAAACAATGTATAAGATTTGGCATCAACATAGATTTGTCTAATAGCAGCAACTAATCCAATGAGAGCTAAAGCAGAGAAAACAATGGCAATGGAGAGATTAAACCAAAAGGTAAAACTACGCATTGAAGGCTTGAAAGTGAAGTAGAATAATATGGCTGGTAGTACAAAGTCCAATGGAAGAAACCCAAAAGCTCCAATTACTCCATTTATATCTCCAAAAAAGGGGAGCATTGCTGATATTGTGGTTGCTATTGCCACTGAGAGCGACCGCGCTATCACCCTTGGTATCACGTTTCGGGCCGAGAATTGGTCTCTCTTTGGATCTGCCAATGCTCCCTCTAGCACTTCATTTGTGGGTTGCAAGTATATCTACAAAAAACAACAAATCATGCTTCATTATATTTGATCAAAAAATAAAAACAACAAATCATTATAATTAGGGATGACAATGAATTTTAGACCCGACACATTCATAAAGGTTTGTTTTTGAGTATGTTTAGACCCAGTGGGTCGAGGTCGGATCTAGATGTCGATGTCATTATATGTGAGACCTACACTTGACCCATAAACCTATATTTAAAAATCAACCATAGATACTTTTATTTTTTTAGGACACCACTTTAGTTCTATGACCTGTTGGATACACCCGTATGATGCTTGTTTTTCCTTAAACATCCGCAAGGATGCTCTTGGTTGCCTCTTCCCCCCCCCCCTCGCCCGAAAGGGGGTTAATTAATTTTCCTTACCTTATAAAAAAATTTATTTAAGACCCATATAGACAGGTCAAGGTCTGAAAACTATATACCTAGTGTAGCTTATCAGAATCATGTATGAATTTATATAAAATGAACGGCTATGAGTCTAGGTTTGGGACCTAATCCGACGTACTCAGACCTAACCCTTGTTTTTTTGGCAACGACAGACCTGACCCATTGGCCATTGCCACCTCTATTTATATTTATAAGTTATAAATATATAATTGTGGGACCAATTGAGCTTGAAATCACATACCACACCAACAGCTGCAAGTTGGAGGATAACAAAGGCATTGGCCATGAAAATAAACCACTTTGGTAGCAAAGGCTTTCCATCTGCGACGAAATTGCTTAATATCTGGCCTTGAGCTTTGTTTCCAAATGCCCAATACCCTGAGATTGCCACACTGAAGAATGTCATCGTAACTATGCTGTAACATACACTTAGCCCCTTCAACATCTTCCCTTTCACTGGTGCTGCTAGTGTTGCCTACACATACATAATTATTTGATATATTACCATAAATTACAACATTTGGGCCCTATTTTATGAATTGAATTAATTTGGGTTCAATTGAACTGAATTTGTCAAAAACCTAGACTCGGCATTCAGGAAATGAATTGAACTATTTTGTCGGAACTAAACTGAAATTTTAGAAGTTTATTCCAAAAAAAACATACATGACAACTTTTGTACTATTATCGATACTAGTCCTAATCATTGTAAAACAAATTAATTAGAACATAAGACGTATTTTTTTCAGCATATAATTAACTTATCAGAATAATTCCAAATTTATATGTTGCCTACCCAAAATTATTCCATATAATATATTACCATAGATTAGAACACTTAGGGCTTTATTCTCTTGGAGTAGGATGATTCTAGTATAGTCTTATGATTACCGACTATCATAATGGATGACTAGGATTATTTGCTTTTTTTATTTATTTTAATTCCTAAATCTAATTAAATAGCTTTTTTTATAAAATACTTTAATTTGATTTCTTATTTTAGGAAACTATTTTCTTCTTTTTTCTAAAATCAGTTTTATTTTCTTAAAATAAAAAATCTAATTAAAGTATTTTTAAAAAGATTTTTGTAATTAAAATTAAATCAAGAAATCAAGATATCTTAGTCATCGATTATGGTAGTCTATAGTCATAAGACCACACAAAGATTTTCACTTGGACTGAATTAATCTGAAATGAATTGAACAGAAGTAATCTAAATTATATTCTGTATAAGCTAAATGAACTAAATATGTCGAAAATGAACTGGAATTTCATAAATTTAGTCCAAAAGACAGGGCCAACATAATGATTAGAATATACAGTTAGATCTATTTCGTGAAAAAAAAGGAATATAAGATCTATTATATCTGTAAATTATTATATGGTCCCAGGACCACGTAGGTTTCTGTGGTCCCTGGCCAAAACGACGTAATTTAGGATTGAAAAAAAAAATTAACAGACTTACTACTTTCAAGGATTCTATTTTGCAAATAGAGTGAAAAAACGTATCAAAAAAACTAATTAGTAGGTAACAACTAAAATCTTCGCTTCCACTTCCCTAAGAACAATCTGCAAATACATTCTATGGTTATCTGCATGGCTGCACAAGCTAATTTTCTGCTTGTATTCAGTATTAAGAAAAATGAATATTCAGTACTAAAAAATGAATAATCACTTTAGTTATCGCAAAAGTGAATGTAAATTCAGGTTTTTTGTGGTAAAATGAATATTTAGTATAACAAAATGAATATTCAGTATTAGAAAATGAATATTCAGTATTAGAAAATGAATATTAAGTTTAGTTGGTGCAAATTTGATTGTTGGTTCAGGTTCTTTGTGAGAAAATAATGAATATTCAACATTAACAAAATGAATATTCAGTATTAAAAAATGAATATTCGATATATAATAATTAATATTCATTATATTAGCATATTAATTTACCAGAATTTATCCAAATTTATATGAGCTTAATTTGCTGGTATGTATTTTTATGAGATGAAACAAATCTTATAATACCTGAATCTCAGGAATAATCCCATTACCAAACGTTGCTGCAATAATCGCAATTGCATTGAAAACTCCAAATATGCGATCATCTACATCGTTCGATAGTGAGTAGTCTTTCTCTGGTCCCTTTGATGTACGCCCTACATTAAAACGAATATCATTCACAATCCATTTTTTTTTTTTTTTAATTTGCTAAGGGAAAGTATAAGCCCCATAAGATCACATATTTGTAAATTATGAAAACTTTATTCAATAGGAGTATAAGACAAATAGTATAGGCTCAATGGCTCATGTAATCATGTTTCATGAAATTTTGGTTTTAAATTGGATTACAATGTTGGTTTATGTTTTTTTTTTTGCTGCAACCATTTAATTTTGGAATTATTCGATCACTAATTAATTTTACCAAATTAAACATTTTTTTGGGCTTAAACAGCCAATATAAAAAGTCAATACATATTGTCGTCAATGCTTCTGGCCAACCAACAGGTGTTTACCAAACATCTCCTATCATTTACTCAAAAAGCATGGATGTCTAAAATAAATCGGACATTCCGACACAATTACATAGACACTTGATTGTGTCTAAATCCTCTTGATTTCAAAATAATAGAGTTAAGCACGCAAGAGCTGAATTTTGGAAGGAGGAAAAAAAGGAGAGGTTATGATTTTTTTATTTATTTATTAATGCATAGATTTACATGAAATAACAACACTGCATTCAATGTATTGAATGAAATGATTGAATAATTATCGGGAAAAAAAAGTATCATAAATCATATTGTCTTGTGCAACATAAGTGTGGTCAAATTCGCTGTCCATTGAAAGTTTCATATGTTCTGGGTTGAACTATTGCAATATGATTACCTGAGAATTTACAAAAAAAAAAAAAAAAAAAAAAAAAAGGGGGTAAAAAGAGTATACCTAAATAGATGGAACCAGCAGTAGCAGCGGCACTATAGGCCAGGCAAAGGAGAAGAGAAATGAAGTTAATATGGCGAAGGGAATGAAAGGAGGGCAGTTGAGCTAATATGAGCATTAGTCCCCCAAATAATATGATGAATTCATATAGCTTCATTCCTCCATTTGGATTTACCACCAAGTAGATTGCCTGATCACTTGCATTCCCAACTTGAATTAGCATGCATCATACATTGTTACAATTATATACAAGTAGTGGATTAGAATTAATTCAAGTTAGGGTTTTAAAATGTAGCAGATTTTGTTTAAAATAATTCAACCTTTATCCGGTATTTTCAAATTAAGTCAATCCTTTGAATAACTCACAATAAGTGAACCTATTACTCTTATTGATTTGCTTTGTTAATTTTTTGGTTTACCAATTGACTAAGTTAACATTTTCAATGAAAAAACATAAGGATGTATTATTAGTTGCTCATATGATTAATCCTTCAAAATGTTAATTTAACCAATTGGTAAATAATGAAAAAACTTAATTTGAGCTGTGGAGATTAGGTTGACTTATGTTATGAGTTAATAATCAAAAGGTTGACTTGATTTGAGAAGAACAAAGGTTGAATTATGCATGTATGATAAAAGCGATCATATATTATTTAGTATAATTCATGTTTGATTTAGGTTAATATTTATCACATCTTGTAATGATACTTTAAGTGTCCCTCGTTGCTCTATGGGGGCTGATTTAGTGCTGAGTGATGACGAGCTTGAGGAGGCACGTGATTGTGTGGCTGATCTGAGAGGGAGTTTGTACAGTACGTACAGGAAGACGAGAGCGACGGCCATATCGAACCTACTGTCCTGCCCTCTAGTGCTACAGCGAGCACTGACCAGTCCGCTTCCTCGCCCTCAGCGACTGGCAGTGAACAGCAAGGCGGGGATTCGATCTCCTCCTGTTTTACAGCAGCCGCAGGGATCTTTGTCTCCCAACGAAAATACGCTGCAGATATCATCTCCGAGACAGGACTCTCACATGCTCAGCCTGCGGAGTTTCCAATGAAACAAAATCACAGGTTGGCACTTGCATTTGGAGATTTTTTGCAGGATCCAGAGAGGTACCGTCGGCTTATAGGACGGCTAATCTATTTGTTGGTGACCAGGACGGATTTAGCGTACTCTGTTCACATTTTGTCTCAATTCATGCAAAATCCGAGGACTGATAATTGGGACGCAGCTTTACGCGTGGTACGATATCTAAGGAAAAATCCGTGTCAAGGGATTTTGTTGCGATCAGATAGTGCTCTACGATTAGTAGGTTGGTGTGATTCCGATTGGGCTAGTTGTCCTATCTCAAGGAGATCGTTGACTGGTTGGTTTGTTTTGTTGGGTCTTTCTCCGGTCTCTTGGAAAACAAAGAAGCAGCAAACCGTCTCTCGCTCTTCTGCAGAAGCCGAATACAGGTCCATGGCAGCTGTGACTTGTGAATTAAAGTGGTTGAAGCACCTTCTTGGTGACTTAGGTGTGTCACATGTGCATGGGATGCGTCTATATTGTGATAGTCAGTCCGCCTTGTATATTGCTCAAAACCAGGTGTTTCATGAGAGAACGAAGCATTTTGAGGCAGACTGTCATTTTGTACGTGATGCGATCACGGATGGTATTATTCAACCATCGTATGTCTCTACGACAGTCCAATTGGCGGATATCTTTACTAAGGCTTTGGGAAAAGCCAAGTTCGAGTTTCTTCTACGCAAGTTGGGCATTGGTGATCCTCCTGCTCCAACTTGAGGGGGTATTAGAAATATATTTTATTATGATACTAATTGTTATATTAGATATATTTGTTTCCTTATTGAGTGGGAAGATATATTCTTCATATTCTATTACTTGGAAGTTATCGCTAATTCTTAGTTGTAAATATTTATCTTTGGAATATTAGACTTTAGAGACTAGCACTATAAGAAGGGCTTTGATAGCCGTGTAAACTCATACAAGAAATACAAACATATAATTTTCTGAGTTATTGAGAAAATGTTTATCATTTTACTTTTGAGTTTTGATAGGGCATTTGTATGGATTTTTTTTTTCCTATTATGGGGTAGGTAGAACCGTAGAACCTCATATTTTTGCATAAAAATTGTAACTTGCATAAAATCATAATTTTGTAACTACATTTTAACTAGTGATGTAAAATTCATGATAAAAAAATGGTACAATTTTTAAGTTAATTGGTGTATTAACCCGTCAGACGATCTTACAAGTAAAATGGTTTTACTCCATTCGTTTCAAAATGTTTGTTACATTTATTTTTTGCACAATTTTCAACACATTTGTTTGAACATCTTCATTTCTACTATTCTCTATAATAATTTATAAATTTGATACTCCCTCCGTCGCAAAATAAGTTCTCCATTTACTTTTTTCACATCACTCGAAACACAACTATAAACATTAATATCTTAAGTTATATTTAACAAAAAATTATAAAAACTATATTTAGAAAGTATACGTCGAGACAAATCAAACGAAATACCACATGACTATGTTTTTCTTATATATATAAAATTAAAAAGAATTAAAATTACCATGTGAATAGTGCCTCCAGTAAAAAATGGAGCACTTAATATGAAACCGAGTACTATTTAAAACACTACACAGTAGACCAATTGAATAAGATACTAGATGAACATTTTTGGGTTTTTCTAAGTTATGCCCTTGAGTTTTTCGACTTTCTAAGTTGTGCCCATGCTTTTTGAAACTTCTAAGCTATGCTCCTCAACTTAGGTTTTTTAATTAACAGTGCACACTCCGTTAACTCAATGTTAATAGATCCAATAAAAGGAGTTGCATTTCGTGGGAGGGTAATTTTCCTTCTAAAATTCTAAGGTTTTTAGCTGATTTTCACCATTTATAATTGATGTATTTGCCTAAAATAAATTATGCATTGCCCTGCAAATGATGCATTTCCCTAAAATAAAGGGCAAAATTCAACTAAAAACCCTAGAATTTTAGAGGGAGAATTACCCTCCCACAAAATACAACTTCTTTTAACGGATCCATTAACGTTGAAATAACGGAGTGGACACTATTTATTAAAAAACCTAAGTTGAGGGGCACAACTTAGAAGTTTCAAAAAGCATGAGCACAACTTAGAAAGGCATAAAACTCAGGGGCATAGCTTAGAAAAACCCAACATTTTTTTTTATTATGTATAAAAAAGACTTTTCAAGATTAGAATTTCTCTCGAACTCTTACCTAAAATTACAAACGTAACAAATATTATCAAAACAAGGGAATAGAAGATTAGCGTGAAAGAAAGGGTTTAGCTAACCTTGATGCATTGGCCACCCAAAAGACAAGAGCCAACAACCGCACCATAGCATACCGCAAATTGGACTGGGCCCACTACGTATTTTCCCCATCTTGGTCCTATCCAAGTTGGTGTTCAATCAGTAACCCAAATTTTTATCTTTTTTTTATTTTTTATCTTTTATTGCAAGAAACTGAAATAAGTAACGAAATACTCTACATTTAGTGATATTTATGAGAGGTAAAATATTTAATAATTTTCAATAATGAATAACGGATGAAGTGCTTATTATTTCATTAGGGTAACAACTAGAAAAATTAGAAGAACATGAAGTAAATAATTATTATTTCTTTTTTTGCAGGAAAATAATTATTATTAAATTTGTTAATTAATTAGAACAAAAATGATATGAAACTTACAATTCTTGGCTAAAATGTAAACAAATACAAGTGGAGGTCTTGTGGTTCAATTAAATAAGAAGTGTCCTTCAAAAAATACAAAGAGAGAGAATGTTGTGACTAGTGAGTGGGTCACCCACCAAGGCCACCATTACACGTATAAAATAACAAAAGGTTTCTAAAATTAGAATAAAGTAATTAAGTGACATATTAGTTATATATGGAACGGTCCAAAATGAAAAACCAAAAGATCTTTTTGGAAAAAATGTACAAGATTTCAAAAACAAAAAAAAAAAAAAATCATAATAATCACTAAATCTCCTTATAATGATTTATTGGCTTGCATTAAACATTAAACATCCTTATCTAAAATGGTAAAAATTTAAGAAAGCATGTCAAAATCAAGCATGAATGGGCATAATAAATGTTTGATTTAATTAAAAGTAATGACTAATGAGTTCGTAGTCCTATGAATTAGTAACCTAACAGGGGTTAGCCTACAAACTAATTTCCATAACTAATTAAAAAAAAAAAAGGTTGTGGTTGGCTTTCTTTAAAAATAAAAAAATAAAAAAAAAACTTTCATAAATAGTTTTCCTTAACCCTCAAACACTTCCACTCTTCTATTGTAAATTTCAAATAAATATTAGATAATTAACTTTCATATAGGCCTTAAAACTAGTTTACATTATTATGCACCTTTTAAAGTTCATTTTCACCAAATTTATTATTAATTCAATAATGCTAAAAATGTGAGAGCTACTAATATGTAATATATCTTTTAAAGTGTTATTAAATTTGAAACATGTGTCAAAATTGCGTGTTGATTAGTATAATTAATGACTATCATGATTTATCAGGAAAAACATTTTACATACTACCAAACAGACTTAGGGCTCGTTTACATTAGCTGAACTGAACTGAACTGAACTGAACTGAATTGAACTGAACTGAACTGAACTGAATAGAGTGTATTAATTGAACTGAACTGAACTGAATATAATCTGAAGTAAACAAGCCCTTAGTCGCCTTCTCTATCGCCTGAGAGGCGGCAGCGATAATTAGCTTTTTACCTTGTCAATTTGGTCAATGGAGCAAGGATTGATCAATGCACTACGCAAGCTCCGTGGAAGTAAAACTAACTAAAGTATTGGTAGATATTGGGTGGATATTAGAAATATAATTATCATTTTCGCTTTCCAATGATGAAATTTAAGGCAATTATTTGTAGATATGTATGTATGAAGTATATATGGTCAATATTGCGCACTGAGGACCAAAGTATTATAGTAAGATCTTTGAGATCAACAATTTGATGAAATCATCATATGGTCAACTTGTCATCTTTAACTTATCAAGTGTCTAGATACACAATTCATGATACATCTTCCATTATTTATTTTTTTAATTAAATCACATGTTAAGTTATCTGGTTGAAAAACTTTATAATGTTTTGAAATCATAGTTGTGTAATTTTATATAGATAGTTAGTTGTTAAATGCGTTTTTTCGGTTTTCAAATGTTTCTTACGGTTAAAATTTTAAATACGAGGAGAGAAAAAATTTAACCATGATTTTTTTATTAATTATAAGAAAAAATATATTAGCTCTTTTTAGATCCATCTAGATGCATAATTTTTTAATTATTAATTTTTTTATTATTTTTGCATAGAATAGTTTAAGTTATACTTCGTATATGATAAAACAATTACATCGAAAACCGTGCACAAGGAAAAACGTAGCAAACAATTAAGGACGAATGAAGTACAGTACAAAAGCAAACAATTAGATAGTGGCGGAGCCACATTATATTAAGCAGGTTCCCTTCATCCACTTGAATTTAAATGTGGATCGGAAAATTTTCTCTCTTGTAAAATTAAAAAAAAAATCAATTTTTTTTCTATAATTTTCCACATTATAACTTGAAATGCAAAATTGTATTTGGAATTTCCAAAATCATTATCCTCTTATCAACTCTATATACTTTATTTGTTCTTTAGTAATGGCAATGCCATAAATTTTGAGTAAAGATTCTCTTCAATGCAATTTTAATCATTAATAAGCTTTGTACTCAGTACACATAACTATACAAACATTAATTGAGTTTTATACTACTTTATACGTACTTTACGTAGTGTACTATCTTGATCAATAAATAATGTTAATAAAGGGAGGAGCAAAGAAACTATAGCTCAACCTCTTTGCTTGGATCAAACATGGCAAAGAATTTTGGCATTAACTCGGTTCTAGGCCAAAAATTAATGCATTTTGAGTAGGATTTGATCATATATGGGAAGTTTTTTCGATAATTTTTTTAATTAGAATTTTTTTGGAACCCAACATAATTTTTAGATTGCGTCTATTTGCTTGGTCAAAACTCTTGACTCTTGAGCAAATTCTATTAAGCAAGACTCGGTTCGAACCTAGTCCGAACTCTAATTGGTTAGCTTTAGCATGCATGCATGCATGCATTAGTAACATTTTATGTTACACAATGTAAAAGGTTGAGGCCTAAGAAGGGGTTTGTGAATTTATTTATTTAATTTTTTTTAGGATAATGTGTGGGATATTAAGCTTTAGAATCAGGCCCTATTACAGGTCATCCGGCTCAATTTTAGCCAACATATGCATCTGAAGGGGGATAAAATGAGTTTGTGAATAATATAAAGAAGCTAGCACATAGCATGAAATCCTATGTACAATGAGTTTTGTTTTGTAGTGTGTACTGTGTAGGGCACATGCCACATGATGCTAGGACTTCCTAGTTTTCATGGGATTATTTTAGTATACTCCATATTGTAAATGCTAATTAATAAATGCTAACAAAACATTAATAGGATAGCTACTAGTTAAATAAATGGTCTTATACCATAAATTATAATTAAACAGATGTGTGATGTTAAATACTAACTTTGGTTCTTTTTACATCCAACGACTTGACATAAAATAAAAATATCTAATTGTCGCATTTAAAAGAAAAAAATGTAGTATAATAATGTATAATGCATGCATTGTTTGTGTTGAAATTTCTTTTAAAATTTATTAGGTAAGAAAAAATTATTACATACACTCTTTTGAAATTAAACTTATTTGTGTCGGAGTTGATTGAACTCATGTGCACGCATTGTGCAGTGGGTTGTGACTTGTGAATTAAAAAACACATCAATAATTTAGTCTGCTTCATTTTTTTAATATTACTTTGTTTTTAAATTAAACACATTAATGTGTTTACATTTGTGTTAAGCTACTGTAAAATAAACAAAAACTTATAAACTATAACTAATCAACTAATATCAATCGTTTTCAAATAGTTTTATATTAATAATGATATCAATATGTTGACGCATGCATGCATGTAAGGATTATCTATATAGCCAATATAGGTAATAGACGTATTAGTGCGGGTTCAAGTGAGGTAAACAGAAAGCGACAATAAGCATAAAATTCCATAAAATTATTAATATAAAACAAGTTTGAAAGAAATAGGAAATTATGTGAAGTTTAATTTGTTGAATATGGGTGAGATTGACATCAAAAAAATGAAATAAAAGGGCATAATTTTCTCTTCCATAGAAATTAGTCAAAGGTCAAGGGGGTAAGAGAGAGAGAGAGAGAGAAAAAACAAACCTAAAATATCATGGGCCATATCTCGAAACCGAAGTTGGCGACGGCCCAATTGAGCATGGTGTTCAAGGACCATAGAAAGCAAATTATAGGAGTAAAAAGTGACCAAAGCACCAGCAATAAGGCATATAATTCCTGGTGTCCATCCCAAATATGTAAATGCATATGGTAAACTTAGTAGTGCTGGTGCTACTATTGATGTTGTTAGGTGGTATCCACAGTGCACCCATGTTCCTGTATGTATGCCATTTTCATTATATATTTTAGTGTCTTACATAATTTAATGATTTGAGAATACTTTGCAATATATTGCTGGTCATCCAGTCCAATTTTACTCAACACACACATGTGTAAGTGGGATAATAAAAAATGTTGACAAATGCGTGCGGTGAGAATCGAATTCAGGATCTCGTGCCTGAAATTCTGAAGCCTTAACCACTAGGCTAAGGCCTCGTCCTCACTTGTAATACACTTATGGACCAACAATAACTTCCACAATAATAACTATAGTACTACTATTATAGGAGTAAAGTATGAATAAATATATAGCCTAATAGACGGGACGAACAAAATTGGGATAGTCGAATTCTAATACTTCCTCCGTTTTTGAATTCTTGCAACAAATGGGTATTATTTGTGAGAGATAAAATATTCATTTGTTGCAAGAATTCAAAAACGGAGGAAGTATTTATTAGAACAAGAATTGCACCTGGTGCAACTAGTTTTGGATGTACAAGAACCTGCTATAAAGTTAGATTTTTTTTTTATACAATAAACTTGTGTAATAATAAGTTTTTTTTTTATTTTTTTTTTTATCAATAATAGATATTTAATAAGTATATTATAAAGTAATAGTCTAGTCAATAAAAGTAGAAAAAATTGTAACTTTTTTTTAAAATCACATACATGATGTAAAGTCGTTCAAATGTAATACTCCGTACTACTTCCAATTTTTTTAAATGCAATGATTAGAAATTTTTTCTCTTTAATTTATGTCAAATCGTTGCATCTAAAAATAAACGGAGGTAGTATTATATTATTTGAAAAATGTTTGTTTATGAAGGGATTTAAAGTGTATCAAACTTTTTATAAAGTATTAAAATAAGAGTAGCTAATTGTTAGTTTATGGAAATTATTTTGCATGGTAGGAGTATCAATTTGGTAAAATTGGATTGAAAAAGAGAGAGAGATTATGTACTTAAGTATGATTAATTTTCAGTCAAATTTCAGGCAGTAAATAAGTAAATGATATGTACATTGTATAATCATGTAAAAAAAAAAACAAAAAACAAAGATGAAGACGTTGAAAACTTGATATGATATTAAATGCTTGTTTCTTTTTAAAAATGTATTATGAAAATATGACACATGATACCCAAATTTTCTTATTGTAATTTGTAAAGCAAAATAATTCATTGACCCGTGAAACGGGTTCTTCATTCTTTGAACTATGAACTATATATATTTTTCCCCCTTTTTATTTAATTAGCTCAAATAAAAATTCAAACTTCTAACTTTTAGGAGCATTCTAGTTGATATAAAATTATATTCTCCTAACATATTAACAGTAACGATTTTGCATTTTTTCTCTCTATTTTATGTCAAATCGTTGCAGTTATTTTGTTACGAATGAATTATTTGGGAATAAGTGTGCAAATAAAATACGAGTATATTAGAGGACATATGTGCAACTTTATAAAAATATATTAGAGGGGTTATTACCATTTTTTTAATAAAAGGACCATTATATAATTTATGAAGTAATAAGGATTAAGGAAGAAGGTGTATGAATGTGAATTTTTATTTTTTTTTTGCAAATGAGTCTGGACATATTTTTGGCAAAAATATATTGGATATGAACCTAATGCCCCTCCTTGTTTGGAATGAGACTAGAAAACATAGGCATTATTTTATTATCTCCGTTTCTTATGATTGTACCACCCAGACTCAATTTTATCTGTCATATAAATGATCCAATTATAATGACTGAAACACAAATTAGACACTATGTAGGACAAATGATTTTTTTCCATCCCACCCAGGTATAGAATTAGAAGAACAACAAGATATTTTATCTCTATTTAATTTTTATCTCACTTAAAAGGCAAAATCCCATAAAATAAACATAGGATAAAAGTGACGAGCTAAGGGATGAGAAGTCCTAATTTCTACTTACTCTTCAAAAAAAATAAAAAGGTGGAAAATTGTTCCATACGTGAATCCTCTCCTATATCCTTCATCCTTTTTATAATTATTTTATATTGTTATTTTTTTAAAAAAATTATGAATCATTTGGATTTGAAGGTACTAAAAAATGATATAATGACGTAGAAATTGATTGCTTTTATTGGAAAATGGAAATATTATTCAAAAATTAGCTCAGACATAATTATCCTAGATTAAATAATACAAAAAACAATTTCGGAAGTAAAAAAAAAAAAAAGAACATAAGAAAAATAATAGAGTAAAATAATGCATAGATGATTAGATGATACCTTTAGATTGAAGAACAAAAAGAGCACCAGCATCAAGCTCCTTATTATCCTCAGAAAACTCTCTCAGTGCTGCTGGTGGTGTTTCATAATAAGTTCCCATCTACCTTTTATTTTACTCTCCTACAACTCTTGGATGGCATATGTACACACACACACATATATATATATATATATATATTTGGTACACCTATTAATTAGGTGTAAATGGAATTTTTTTTATTTACTACTATCTGTTTCGTTTTTATTAGTTACAGTTGGAATCTTTCACGATAAAATAAAATAAAAAACATATAGGGTCCGTTTTGTAGGGCGTAAAATGATTTTTCTGAAAACTATTTTCCTCATTTTACCCTGTTGGTTAGACTGAAAATTGAAATGAAAAAGTTAGAGTGTAAAATGATTTTACACCATATTTGAAAACGTTTTCCTTCCAAAATAAAAGGAAACTGTTTTCTTTTTTCTATTCTCTATTCTCATGACTCATTTTCCATTCAATCAAACAATGAAAAACTCTTTTCAAAATGAGTTTTGTGAAAAATCATTTGACATTAAAAATATTACGTCCTACCAAACGGACTCATAGTGTAACTAATTGAAAGGAACGTAGGGAGTACTCATTTACTGAGGTAGAAAATATATAATATGGTCCATTTATTTTTATTATTATCATTATTATTTTTAGAGAGAAGGGGATAATGATGAGTTTGGAGTCCAAAGTTTTGACTAAATAAATATGGATTATTTAGCTTAGCTAACAACTTAATTAACACCACTCAAAAAGATGAAGATCAAACTATAAAATCAAAATCATATTCATATACGTTGAGATGTAGCTAGGAGAAAGGTCGCCAAATTTGTAGGGAATTATTTTCATTTAATTTTCTTTAGATACATATAATAATTCATCACTTGCATATTTTACTTTACCTTTGCATATATATTTGTCATTTACCTTTATTTTTTGAAAATAGATTTTTGTTGAGATCTTCTCACCATGTGAAACCAAATTTATGAAATAATTAGTCAACAAATGTCAGAAATTTATATGTATATATATATATATATATATAAGATAATGCTATATACTACATTATTCATTTCTTTTTAAATGTAAAGATTTGACATAAAGTAAATAAGAGAAATGTACAATCATTGCTATTAAAAACCGGATATATTATTTATAACTTTTTTCTAGTGAGCCTTGATTTTACAGCAAGACCATTTCACCTAAGACTTTGTAATTTTTGTTATGTTATATTTTTATTTCTCAATCATTTTTATAAATATATAATTGATTCTTAATATTTTATTGAATTGCATTCAAAACAATCCAAAATAAATATTAATAAGTAAAAGTATAAAATAGAAATAAAAAAAAAATTGTGTATTAATATTTGAAATCTAGACTATATATATTCACAATTAAAAAGAATCTTCTAAATTCATTTCCATATATAAAAAGCAAAAAATTATATGAATCTTATTTGTTTGTCTAAATACTTTATTACTTGTAGTAATCTTTGCAAGTACGTAATATATATATTGATGATGATAAAAAAAAATTGGGTGCTCACCAATCAAAATGAGAATAATAAAATACAAGGGATTAATAAATTTAATATTTACAAGTTGGACATGTCACACGAATACCTTGCCTGAGGCTTACTACCCACCTTCCAACTTTCCAAGATGATGGCATCATTTCAGAAATTGATATTGATACAACTAAAATTGATATGGACACAACTTTTATGAGAGGAGCATAGAAGATGTGCTCTCACAATAAGTTGTGTCCATATCAACTTTAGTTGTGCCCTTTATCATTTCCCCATCATTTCGTTTAAATGCTCTATATACACTCCAGCAGTGAAAGAGACCCATATAAATATATAATCATTATAAAGTAAGGTTTTTTTTTTTTTTTTACTTTAACTGTACAAAAATAATTGCTCTATTTTTTATCTGTCCAAATTTTTGCCTCCATTTTTTAAATAAATAAAACCAACCTTAAAAAGTCATTTGTACCTTTATACTAACATTATTTATTTATCTATTATTGTACTTCCTAACATTTATACCTTATGGTGTAACAAGTGCACTCACAATCACATTGCATTACAAGACAAAATTTTCTAGTAATTCCTTAAAATTCATCCAAATCACTTTGGAGCAAATATTTATGGACAGAGGAAGTGATAACATTAATACCAATAATACGTTTAAAATAAAATGAAATGTATATCTAAATACATTCCAAAAAAATGAAAAAAAAAAAACATTTATTAAATAATAGAGGGAGCATATTTTTTAAGGAATAAGATAAATTACCTCCTTTCTTTTAACACGTAACAATTAAATATACACTCCACTCTACTTCTATATGCAACCTTTACACCTTTAGCATTAACCTAAATCAAATATTAATTATATGGAACTATGCATAATTTCAACATGGATTCATAAATTATTACGGAGTTTTTTTTGGATAATACAGGTGTAAGTGTACTAAGTTTTAAGTCGGGCCCTACTATGAATCACTTGGTCCAATTTAGTTAACACACGTATCTAAAAAGGAAAGATTAAAATTCTCTCAAATAATATGTGGTGAAACCCAATACGTCAACGTAAAAATTATAATAAGGATGGTGATATCCGCACACTTTTTTTACTAACTGCACACCTCAACTTTTTTTTCTTTTTTTTAAAAATGAATTTTGGGTGAAAGATAAAGAAAAAAAGGGGTGCATATATCATATGAGGTGTGCGGATATCACATCCCTTATAATAATGGTCTGTATACGATCATATCGAACCTCTTGCTGAGTTGCTGACCCCTAATTTGATTTCAGCACCTCTAAAAAATCCAAACGAGTCTCTTGTTTTTATTATGTGTCAAAAGTTGATTCGACCTGGAAAATTGACCTTTAAAATTTTTTATTATAGAAATTAACATGTAATGAAACCGCTGCTAGGCTAGACTATAAATCAACAATTCGATCAGAGAAGGTATAAAGGGGAAGATTTTTGCTTAATGAATAATTAGCCTGAAGGTTTTCCATTAAAAAAAAAAAAAAAACAATTCAGAGAAGGTACCCCATAGTTCCATATAGCATGAGTATCTAGAAAAATATAAATTGATGATGAATGTTCATTTGTAACTTTGAAATTATAATAATGTTTATCACATTATATTAATGTACATAACATATGTACAATACATTCCGACAATAACTATACATGTGTGTACCTTCGAATTTATAATCAATTAATTGGGCGAATACTTGTTAACTGGTCGTATTAAATGATAATGTGTTACTAACTCATATAATCAGTAATTCAGTAGCCCTTTGCACCTTTACAATGAAGGGAATCCTTAGACATTGAGTGAGGATCAATCCTATTGGAGGGATAGAAGGTATGTCCCTTAAACAATAAGGCCAATATGTTTATCTAATGCGACATAAATAATAATAATTAACATTGAAAAACAAACTCAAATTTTCGATCAAAATGTTACAATCTATATAAAAAATAAAAAATAATAATATGTATATATCCCTACCGTTTTTAATTACTTGTTATATTGATCTAGCACAATTTTTAGGAGGAATATGTGAAATAATGTGGACTATTAATTTTTCATTTCTATTTCTCTATCTATCTTCATTTCTTTTTTATTTGGTTATTTTTATTATGATTTGTTAATTTTTATTTTTAATTTCAAATTTCAAATTTTGGGTTAGTTTCATTTTTTTTTTTTTGGTGTTTTTTTCTAGGTATGTAGGTTTGAAAAGTTCAAGGTCTTCCATATGTGAATATTCAAGTGGGGAAAACAATCTTTGGAGGAGTACATTTATTTATTTTTTTTAATAAGGAAAAGAAAATCGATTGACCCCTTTAAGGGAGCCAAACAAGAGCATCCTTACGAATGATGAGGGAAAGAGAAGCATTGTACATTCGTACGGATGCATCCAACAGGTCATAGGACTAAAATGGTGTCCTAGCTTAGGTTTGCAATGTAGTCTGCTGCTTTGTTAGCTTCGTTGTAGGTGTGATTAACAACGACATATTCTAAAGAATTGAGGTCTTTTTTAGAATCCTGAATGAGATTATGGATTTCCCAAGGAATATGTCAGATGATTCTAATTGCATTAATGACCGCCAGGTTATCGCCTTCTATGATTAAATGAGAAATTCCTAGGGAAATGACTTGTTTTATTCATTCTCGATCTCAAAGCTAAGGCCTCTGCAAATAGAATGCTTGCATTAGAATGAATTTGTTTAGCTGCCGAAAGAATGAGTTCTCCTTTATGATTTCTAATAATGAAACCTATAGATGTAGTGTTAGAATCGTATTTTGAGCCATCAAAATTGAGTTTAAAAGTATTAAAAGGGGGAGGGATCCAGGAAGCGTTATTTCTGTTAGTTTGCTTTGCAGTCGCCTGGCGTTTGTTTTTGAATTTTTGACATGGGGAGGCGGAACTCTCGGCAACTAGGTTCGTCATCCAATTATTGAGGAAAGTTTTAATTTGTTTAGTTGCTTGTGTTATAGGAGTAGGATCATTATTGAAGACTAAAGAGTTTCTATAGAACCAAATGTGCCACCAAACAATGACAATTTTGCTAAAATTAATCACACCTTGGTTATCTTTGATTGTGCAAATGTTTTCTATGATATTAGTGTTTTGGTTGTAGGGAGGGATATGCCAATTATATTGGCTGAGATTAGAAAATAAATTCCTTGAAAAAGGACAGCTAAACAAGATATGGTTTATAACTTTTGAGCCATGGTTACAAAACTGGCATAATTGAGAGACTGCTACATTACTTCTAGACAGTCGATCTTTAGTAGGCAAAGCATCGACACAGATCTTCCATAAGAAGATTTTTATTTTATTAGGTAAAGACATGTTCAAATCAAATGAAAAGGAACAGGTTGGAGAGTAATGTTAGTATTAGAGAAGAGATTAACTGCTGATTTAATAGAAAATCGACCATCTGGAGAGGGGCCCCAAAAAAGGGTATATTCTAAATAGTTTGTTGGGATAGGGATGGCTAGGACAGTGGGAATCATCCAGGAAGGAAGGATTTGTCGTAATAAACTTACATTCCATTGTCTGTCTCGGCTACTTTTTGATTTGTTTGGAAATTATCGAAGTTGGCAAGACGGGCTATCGGCTGAGAGAAGGCACAATTTAGAGACGGGCTATCGGCTATCGGCTAATATTATTGACCAGTTGGCGGCCAATAAATCTCAAATTATTGACAATCACATATGTGACGACCCTTTAGTGACCGTTGGCATTCGGTAAAGTATTACAATTTTACCAACCATTTTTTACGGTCGATAAAATTAAGCTTGTATTGATTTGGTAAATTAAAGAGGGTCATGTCCCGTAAAAACACAATAATATGTTGGTTGAATTGCAATGAAATACTTCAGCAGTTCAGCTACTATAACTTTAATTTACTATCACAAGTAAATGAATTCATCTTTCACCTGCTATATGTTACTTTTATTTACTTTGCATTGCATTGAATACAAATACGTGCAAGTAGTTCGTTCTGTAGTGTAAATTGGCTTTAGAAGAAAAAACAATCAAACTATAGTCTTCTCTACTCTAGAGGCATAGAAAGCTCTCTAGACAGCTCATTAGGCATTACGTACGGCTAGCTCTATTTAAGACACATTATTTGAGATTGCATTTTATTAATAAGCTTTGTGTGAGCCGGGGTAATTTCAATAACTAAATGATTTCATGATTCATGAGTTAATTACTATCTTATTGTCTACGACATTCGTGTATGATACTTTTTTTGTAGGATAATGTGTAAGATATTAGGCCTTGAAACTAGACTCTACTGCAGGCCATCCGGCACAATTTAAGCCAACACATGCATCTGTAAGGGGGATAATAAGGAATTCTCACAAATGCGTGCGGTGAAAATCGAACCCAAGACCTCGTGCCTAGAATTCTAAAGTCTTAACCACTAGGCTAAGACCTCATTCTCACGTGTATGATACTTAGCCACTTAGGAGGCATACATTTATAATTTTATACTACTTTCGCTCCAATACAGTCGTATGCGTATTTTTATACAAAACATCAAAATAATAATAATATGAAACAAGCTACCGAATGCAAAAGTGTCCTTCAAACACACTTTCGAAAAAAAATTCTAATTATTGACCAATTAAACAAGATGTCAATGATCGAGTATAGACAAGCAAGCTTGCTCAGGAACGTGAAATATGAATATAAATAAATATGTAGTCGGTGGACTTATTAAATGACTATATGGTTTTGTTCATATTTGCACTCAATTATTAAACGACATTTAAACCTTGTCCATGTTTGGCTAAAAGCCTAAAATATTAATCAAGTCCTAAGTATCATCCCAAAAGTCTCTACTCTTTTATTAATGGTGTCTATTTCCAAAGGGTAATTCCTCTAGGAATTGTATTGGTTTTTAGGCAAATCCCTACGTTAATGGATATAGATCACTTTGTTAAATTCTCTTTCTTTTTATCTACAAATAAATTGCAATTCATATTCGAGAGGAAAAGATCCTATATATACAAATTAAATATATGTTAATGTGTATATATGTTAATGTATAAATTAATGTGTATATATAAATTAAATATATGTTAATGTGTAAATACGCTAAAAACAATTTTCACCTGATCATGTCCCTATATAAGTGTATATATACACACACACATATATATATATATGGAGAGGATCAGCCGGAAACTGTTTTCAACGTTAAAACCAGTATATTAGACCCTTAAAGGCTTGAAGGGATACAAGTGTGATCTTAATGCATGACATGTTTGTAAATATTAAAGACCTTGATTTAAAAACAAAGTGCATGTACCGATTATCCTAATATGTACCCCTTTAAATTTTTGTAACTCTTTCTCTTCTATCACTTCTCTTAGGCTCCGTTTGTTTTGAAGGAAAACAATTTTCAATAGAAAACATGGAAGTAAGAAAACTTTTCCTTTGTTTGTTTGATTAGAGGAAAACTTATAAAGGAAAGAAAAAAAAAATGAGATTTCAAGGAAGGATGAGAGGAGTGAATAAGAGAGAAGTAAAGAATGAGAAGGAAAATGTGGTATTCCTTCTCTACAAAAGGAAAATAGTTTTCCTTTTCCAAAGTTACATTTTCCATTTTAAAGAAAATTGTTTTTCACCCCTTTCCAAAACAAACAAAGGAAAATATAAAGAGGGATGAAAATCATTTTCCGAAAAAATGTTTTCCATCAAAACAAACAGAGTCTTAATTAGTTATTACTGTTAATCTCCAAAAAAAATCAAGCCTAGCCCAATCAACTAAAATTTCTCCATCCTTCTCTAAAATGAGCAGATTGATATGATGACATTCTTTGCTAATATAATATTGGGAAATTCTCAATGGTACCACTGAAGTTTTGTGAATTCCCAGTGGTACCATCGTGTTTTTTTTTAATCCCATCAGTACCATTGTGGTTTTACTCATTTTCCAAATGTAACATTATGTATGAAATATTCCGTTAACTAATCAATTTAACCTTTAAAAATAATTAATTAAATCTATTAATAATCATTAATTAAAAAATTACAATTATTTATAAAAAAAACCCAGCCTCCAGCCACCACGTACCACCTTTGCCCAGCCACCACGTAGCACCTTAGCCCAGCAACCGCGCCCACGTCTTCGGCGTCCAGCCACCACCCATACCTTGTCCTCGACACCACCAACCTCTACCCAGTCACCGCCCCTTGTCCTCGACACCACCAACCTCTGCACCCAGCCACCACCATTCAAACTCCCCACCGCCTCTTCGAACCCCAAATCGAACCACCTCCCCACCCTAACCCAGCCACCACCACCATTCCAACCCAACCAAACCCAGGAGCTCACCCCCACCACCAAATCGAACACACGAACTCCCCCCACCGCCCAATAGACCCACCGTTCCACACCCCATCGAACCCACCCCCAGCCACCGAATCGAAGCCCCACCATGAATCGAGCCCCAAATTGAACCCCCACCACGAAATCAAGCCCCAAATTGAACCCCCAAATCGAGGCCCAAATTGAGCCACCGAATCGAAGCCCCACCATGAATCGAAGCAGGGGAGGGGGCTTGGCGAGGTGGTCGGCTGGGCGAGGTGGTCGACTAGGCGAGGAGTTCGGCTGGGCGCCGGTTGTTAGGCAGTGGGTGGGGGTTAGGGACTTAAGGCTGGGTGGTGGTTTGAGTTTTTTTTTTCTTTTTGTTTAAATGGGTGGTGGGGGTTAAGGACTTAAGATAGTGGGTGGGGGTTAATTTAACAAATTTTTTATTTAAATGTTATATTTGGAAATTTATTTAAAAGTAATGGTATAATTGGAAATAAAAAAAAACACAATGGTACCACTGGAAATTCGCAAAACTTCAGCGGTATCATTGGGAATTTCCCTATAATATTCCTCATTAATTCATCCATTTGAAAATTTTGAATCATTCCTTTTTAGTCTCACGTTCATAGAACTTGAAAAGCCTTATATGTTGCTCTAGGTTGTCAATTGCCAATGATTTGAGCTCTCAAAAACGAATTTCACAATTGCATTTTATTATCTATTGTGACCCTAAACTATTCGACTTCTCCTAAATGACCCTATTTTATATGCACCCCGTCTACGTGCAATAACCCCAAACTTGTATATATCACTTCATTCTTCAAAATATAGCGTGTCTCGGCATTGGGCCCATACGCCATCGATATAGATCTTTTTATGGATGCCAAATTCTCATTTTTCTTAAATGACGACAAATTGGGTTGTTTTTTCGAACTGTATATATACCTTTCCTTTAAATAAAAAAAAATATATCACTTTGTACTAATTAATACGCTACTTTGTTAATTCAACCGGTCACCTCCACAAAGAAAAATCACCTAGTATGGTAGTTCGAGTATCTCCCACCCGATGCTTAAGTTGGGTAATTAAGAGGAGGATGTGATGCGTTTAGGTTTAGAAAATCAAGTACGAATCTAAATGCTTATACTGAGAAAAATTCTTGTCATTAAGAATTGACTCGTCCAAATAGCAAAAAGAGACTATTTATAGTTCTCGGATTACCAATCCGAAGTGGACACGTGCCATGAGCCTATTAGTTGTATGTAACATGTGTCAACATCAAGGGGCCTCATTTACCATATTTCAATAGTATAGAGAGGGTTATAAGTAGTTACTCTGTCTGTAACATATTAATGACAACAAGTCATTTTGCACGCACTTTAAAAAAGCGATTTAAGAGTGCAAACCAACAAATTGATATAAAATAACTTTAAGATTAGTAACTTATAATCTCAATCTTACTTGTATTAAAATCATTTTGATTAATTTGTTCATCTAAACCCTTAAATCATTAAATTTAAGTGCGTGCAAAATGACTTGTTGCCATTAATATGTTACGGAGGGAGTAGTTAGATTAGGTTAATACGTTTTTAGATATAAATTCATCTTTATTGATAATTTTATGGCATAAATTGAATTAGGTCTGTAACCTAATTCAAGAATAAATGTTTTTTTTTTTGGCAAGAATAAATGTTGGGGCCTTGCATAACAGATTGACATATTGTTATCACTTATCAGTAGGGTGACAATTTAGGGCTGCTCAAAGTGATCCGATCCGTGATCCGACTGATCCGATCCGAAAAAAGCGGATATTTTTAATTAAATTTTTTTCGGATATCCGATCCGAACTATCCGAATAATTTTCGGATCGGATATGGATCACGAAATTTGGAATCTCGGATATCCGATCCGATCCGAAAAATTATGGGTTTTTTTTGGGCCTTGTTTCCTTCCCAAAAAAACCATAAACTCTCAATCTCTTATCTCACTTGCCTCCCTTCCCTCTCTGTATTGTCCTCACTTCAAACTCTCATCACTCCGGCAAGCTTCCGCCGTCTGCCACTGCGACAAAGAATCCACCGTCCGGTATTCCAGTACTTCTTCTCTTACCAGCTAATTTGTTATTGTAGATTCGTAGCCCATCTCAACACCATACCAGATGTCGGCCCACATCGGCACTTCATCGGTAAAATAAGAATAAGAAGTTGCGATTTGGTGTTGATTTAAAGTACTTCAAGGATTCCATTTGACAGTAAGTCAATTGTTTTGGGGGTTGTAATTTTTTTTAAATTATTGATTTTTGTTTGATTTTTTTTTTCTCTTCTATATTTTTTTAAATTTTCTTCCACTATTGCTTAATTTTTTTTTTCCCTATATGGCTATACGAGACTATATGTCTATTAATCTATCATATTCTATTTTTTTATATTATAAGAATATGGATATTTAATCATAAAAATGAGAAGAAGAAAAATAATTTTCGGATCGATCCGAAATCCGATCCGATAATTTCGGATCTTTCGGGTCGAATATCCGATTTATTTCGGATCAGATTCGGATCACGATTTGGCCGATCCGAAATTTTCGGATATCCGACATTTCGGATCGGATCGATCCGAATGAGCAGCCGTAGGTGACACTAGGGTGTGTGCAAGAATTTCTGATCCGGAAAATTGTGGATCCGATTTGATTTTAAAACATGATACCCAACGGTTGGATATATGTCAAGTGTGTTAGCTTTGTCACTATGAAATTTGTACACAAAAGATATGCCTTAAAGCCGTTGAAGCGGGTGCGAAAGACGCTTCATTCCTTTCATTGGACCCCTTTTTAAAAGATTAAATTAATACTTTGCTTCATTTGTTTTTTCGCATATCCTAAAATAAAAAATCAAATATTTATTTCATTAGTTTTGCACAAGAAAAGAATAATAAATACTTTAGTATATATTTTTTTATCTCTATTATATAAGCCAAGGGTAGTCATGGTGTGTTGGTGCATGTCCCCCCTAGAAAAGCCAAAGTCACCCCCAAAAATTTTCTAAAAATTCAATTAATTAGTTTACTCAGTTTGACTTTGTCACTATTCACAAGTATACTTTGACTATCGTTTGTGATTTATATATAAGATAAAACATAGTCATGTAGGGTCTCGTTGGATTCGTTTCAACATGTAGTTTTTTAATTAATATCTAATTTTTATAATTTTTACAAACACGCAATTAAAGATATTAATCTTCAAAGTTTTGCATCGGCAAGTGTGTAAAGTGAAGTGAGTAAATAAAAAAAATGGAGGGACTATTAAGGAAAGTTATTGCCAATTTTGAACTTTTTAAAATAAAAAAATTACAAAATATAAAATTCATAAAAATAAATAAAAACACCAAAATTCATGTTTTAAATTCTCTATAAATAGACACCCATATTGATATAGTTTGTGACATAAAAATCTTACATTTGATTATCGTAGAAATTTGATAGCCGATAAAACATAGATCAAAATTTTTTTGTTAATTTATGATTATATGAATAAGTGTGAATTTGACAAATATTTCAATTTTTCGAATAAATAACCATCATTTTTTTCTTTTGTTTAGACAAATTAAAAATTACATTTAAAAACTCATCGCACGCAAACCATGCATAGAAGGCTATTATATACATATTGAGAGGAATCAGTTTGTCTAATATGATAGTGTTTGAAGTAAACAAAGCAAGTAAAATCAAAGGCCCAACTTTTATAAATAGCACATGACTGCTAAAATATATTTAGACGGCCCATTATGCCATCATTAGTTTTGAGCCAACTAGTAGTAGTGAATCCTAGTGATACAGTATAAAATTCAGTGACTTCCTTTCATTAGCTTAAACTTTTAATTGAGTTGGTTATTTAACGTGGAGTATTTGCTATTATAAGTCAGGGAAACACAAAGTTTATGGATTCAAATCTCGTTAATCTCTCGTTTCTATGGTTATTTACATTTTGATTAGTATTTATTTTTAATCTTTACCATTGCTTTATTTGCCTTTTTTACTTTATTCTGAACCACTTATTTTACCACTTGTAATTATTATCCCTTTCTTCAATTCGATTATTAATTAACATTCTTAATTTCAATAAGAACTTATCTATGCTTTAACATTTTCCCGTGAGTAGTGGTGTGCACCGGTCCAGAACCGGACCGGAACCGGTTGGACCAGAATCCACATTTTTTGTGGACCGGGACCGGACCGATTTGGAGCGGTTTCTTACTTTTTTTTATTAAAAAAAAAAACTTTTTTCCTCTAACTGGTCCGGATTTGGACCGGACCGGAATTTAAATACACTTTTTTTATATAAAAATATATTTATTAATTTTTTTTAGATTCCGGTCCGGACCGAAATTTACCGGGTTTGGACCGGACCGGACCGGTGGACCGGAATCACAATTTTCATGGACCAGGGGTCGGATCAGTTTGGACCGAACCGGTTTATGAACACCCCTACCCGCGAGTGCTATTAACATTCACAAATCAATAATAACTTATGAACTTATCTATAGTTTTATTTTTTCTTACTTCACATGCAAAAGTCAAACCGTAAATAATAGATTGAAACTGAGGGAGTATAACCTAAGATGCATAAATACGTGTATGGAAACGGATTCAGGTACGATACAGAATACATTGATTTGAACACTATAGGATACGGGTACAATAAAAGATATTATTGTATACTTTAAAAAATAAGATATTTTTATCAAATTTTTAATATCATTTGGAATGTTTTAATTTAACTAGCATAAAAGTATAAGAAAAAAACCTTTAAAAAACA
Source organism: Salicornia ramosissima (assembly GCA_951394345.1). Classification (NCBI taxonomy): domain Eukaryota; kingdom Viridiplantae; phylum Streptophyta; class Magnoliopsida; order Caryophyllales; family Amaranthaceae; genus Salicornia; species Salicornia ramosissima. Next base: position 52,631,975 of record OX596233.1, read on the forward strand.
AATGAAAACATGAAAATAATGGGTAAAATTATCAAAAAAACATGTCTTAAAAATAAATGTTAAAATTGATTAAAATACGGGTATCCCAGTAATATCGATATCATATCGATATCCGGTACGATTACCTCAACGAAATGTCCGTGCTACCTAAAAGTATAATAAAGAAAAAATTGAATATAATCCATACCGAGGTCACCCATAAATGAGTTTAGATCCTCTAGAATTCAAGTTTTTTAGAGTTGTAGAGTTCTGACTTCTGAGAGTGAGAGTTTTACATTATTTTTTAATTTTACCTTAATCTTTTTTAGGTAAATTTATTGTAGCCATAGATTTAGATTTGTTTGGTCCAAATTTGTTAAAATCTACCAACTCTAGAAGATCTCATCTCAACTTCCCATAATGCACCAATATATCACGAAAAATTAAAACGCAACAGGAATAAGATTCTGTCAGCTTGGTAGTTGGGAATAAGTTTAATACTTTAATCAGTTTAATGGGTGACAAAAGGTGGTCATGATTAAGGGCATTCACTAATGGAAAAAACTTAGTCTAACCATTGGGTTGATTACCCACCAGGCCACCACTAATAAAAGAGTTATTGAAGGCATTGATAATAGAATTTCACTTAATATAAGTAATATTATTTAATTATTTTATTAGCAATAGATTGTCAACTCGGTGAGTAGGTGTAATAATGTCCTTCACAAATTGGTACGGTCAACCCGGACAGTATTTATTGGGCAATTTTGATCCGGTCCATGAAAAATAAACATTTCGGCAAAATTTTGAAAATTTTCTGGTTGGTATTGATTTGGCCCAAAATCTATATAAAAAAATCGTATAAGTATTATTTCCCATTTGTTGCCTTTAATAATTATTTGGGTTTTTCCATGTAGTGCCCCTGTGGTATAGCGTTTTATATGATGTACCCCTCCAAATTGGGACTTCTACATGGTGACCCTAAGAAACTACTGTTCACCACTTAGTACCCTCTAAATTATTAATTACGTAATTAACAATCTAAACTTGATTTTTAGTGCACTAACCGTCATAATTAATCTAATTTTCTCTAAATTATTACTAATTATGACTAATTGTTATCAAAGAATTATCAAAAAATACAATTAAAAAAAAACTACCAATTTTTTTAAAAATAGTAATAATTAGCAGTTGTTTATATTAATAATAAAGGTTAGTGCACTAATAATCATGTTTAGTGTGTTAATTACATAATTAATAATTTATAAGGGGTACTACGTGGTGAACAGTAGTTCCTCAGGGGTACCATGTAGAAGTCCCAATTTGAAAGGGTACATCGTAGAAAACGCTATACCACAAGGATACTATATAGAAAAACCCTAATTATTTTCTCCAAATGAATTTTTTACCGAGCAACGATACTATCTAGTATCTACACATCTAATTACTATACTAGGGTTAAATGTTCAAATTTTCATGTTAAGTATGGGTGTGTCTGATTCGTCTTAAATTTTTTAATCTAATCTGAATTTAATTTTTTTAATATTATTTTAATCTTTCTGATTCGGTTTTAACTTTTCTGATCTAATCTAATCCTCATTTTTCTGATAGTTATTTTTATAGTTATAATTTTTTTTATTTGATCTGAAATTTTCTGATCTGATATGAATTTTTCTGAATTGATCTGAATTTTTCTGATATAATCCGAACTGAAATTTTTCTGAAATATGAATAAAAAGTTTAAATAAATTGAATTAAACTTACCCTAATTGTTTGCGTTGGTAGTTTTTTTACCAAATAAAAAAAGTTAATAAGTAAAAACAAGACGACATTTAGCAATCCCCTTAATTTAGTAGGAAGATTTCCCTATTATCATTGGTGGTGTTTGACTTTTTAGGTTTTAGATGATCTTATCAAATAATTGCCATGAATATTGTGACTACATATTTGATTATTTTTTTTATACTTAAGAAAAATAATATAATCAAGTGATATTTATTATGTTTTCTTCATTATGTACTTATAAAGTATCATCTTATTTTTAATTTTTTACAATCTAGTAAAACAACAAAAAATGAAAGAGACAACTCAAACTATTAACAAGATGAGGAATGCTAGTATCACTTTAAAAAAATTGGATTTTAGTTTCTCATGCAGAATGTCAAATAGAAAGTGAAATGACAATGTGTGGCATTTTTATAACAATATATAACAAACACCACAACCTTCTATTCGACCAACCTATGCCACCAAGGAGTGAATAAAGCAAGTAAGATCAACCTTAATTGTAAATGCATTATATCTCTCTCATTTTATTTGAAACTTCTAATTAAATACAACGCTATCCATCTTCTAAGGGTTATGACAATATGTACTGTATATGTGCACTTGTAAGTTGACCTACATTGTAAAAAATTGCGAGAACAAATCACCTCATAAGTATAGAAATTAGTCATCTTTCTATTATTATATGATTTTAACGTGCAATCTCGTTGGAAAGGAAACTCATTGTACTTGAAAGTGGACCAAATTTGTCTCTTCCTAGGTTGCTTAGGTCCACTACTAAAATTTCGGCAAAATTAACATGATATTAGAGCCCAATTGTGAATTTTTTTAACCCTAAATCTGGCCTTCAATGCACGGGAAAAGGTACCTCAATATGATGTCTATCTAGCACCTAACAAGATTGATTCGTAGCATGGTAGATATCTATGAATTCTTAAGACACTCACATATTCACATGTGAGAATTGTGTTAGTGAGGTGTTAATTCAAACTCAAATTTTAAGGCATACTACAACTAATATAATTTGCAAGGCATAAAACAGTACTAAACTAGTCAAGTTAGATAACATTTTTATAATTTCTAAGGCTCAATTCACAATGATGATACGAATCAAATATGACCTACATATATATAACTATATACTCCCTCCATTTCATAAAAATAACAAAAATGTCATTTTCACGCATTTTGATGAAAAGATTTAAGGGTGTAAACGAATGAATTAATCAAAATGGTTTCAACACAAGTATATGAATATAAGTTACTAATATCAAAAATATTCTAATTAATTTAATCGTTTACACCCTTAAATCACTTCCTTAAAATGCGTGCAAAAACAATCGTTGCCATTTTTATGAAACGGAGGGAGTACTTCTTATGCTCTATATTAAATTATTAATGGCAATGTTCCCATTTTCACACTTGCGAATGTATAATTTATGTTCATAATATTTGTAGTTATGTTTTACCAAAAAAATACTAAAATCAGATCACAGTAAAGTACACATTGAAATGATTTCTAACTGTTTACGTGTATAAAGCACAATAGCTAATTATATGAGTGATTATAAATACTGGGCCCAAATTGCAAACGTTGCAATTATATAGAAGTATATATTTTTTATATTTTGAAAAGAAATTAGAAATTATTTTATGTTCCAAATAGTTACAACCAACAAAAAGAAATGAATACGTACAATAATAAGAGAAATTATTAGTGTATAGCTGAAATGTATTTATACTAGCTATATGACATTTTTTTTTTTGTCTTTTTCCAAAGAAAAAGAATAAATTGTGTTTATCCTGTAGCTAGACATGGTTATTGGAACTTGGAAGGGTCGGGGTGGGTTAGCCGATCAGGGGCAAGGTCAACTAAAAGGGTCAATGGTGGGTCGGGCTAAAGTGGGTCGTCACGGGTCATTAGCAGGTCGTTAAAGGACGTGCCATTAATTTTTTTTTTTGACGTAGACATTAAAATATTAAGTATAAATAAAATTCAAGGTAATCAATAGTTAAAACAAATATATTAATTTAAATGTATTTGTCAATTTTTTTTAAAAAAAATTTATTAGACTATTATTTTTGACCCTATATTAACCCTGGTCAATAATGTCTTATCCATTAAAAACACTATTCAATAAATACAATATAACTTTGACCCTAATCACATTTTATTAGGATACCCTATCCTATAACCAGGTCTACCTATAACTCTTATAGATATATATTTCACCAATAATATATTAAATAATAATAATCTCGTTTGAGAAGAATCTAAGATATATATAGCCCAATCTATAACCCCCCTAAATTTGTAAACTCTTGTCTTGTTGCCTTCATATCCCAATTCAAAATCAACCAAAACTCAAAACACTTGTCCTTTTTTTTTTTTTTTTCCCACAGCAAACAGGGGGAAAAGAAATGGAAAACCATACAAATTCTAACTCAAACTCAAACACAAATTCAAATTCAAATTCAAATTCAAATGGGAAGAAAAAGGTTCATGCAATACTAGTAGTACTTCCACAACAAGGACATGTAATCCCATTCGTACAGCTGGCAATCAAGCTAGCATCAAAAGGTTTCTCCATAACCTTCATCAACACCGACCACATTCACCACAAGATCAGCCTCTCAAACGCCACCGTTTTAGAAAAGGGCGGCGATATCTTCGCGGAGGCCCGAAAGAGGTATTCGGGTCTGGAAATCGAGTACATGACCATTACCGACGGGTTACCGTTGGAGTTTGACCGGTCGTTGAACCACGACCAGTGGGTGGGGGCCACAACGCACTGTTTTCCGGCACATTTGGAGGTGGCGGTGAGTAAGATCGTGAGATCTAGGCCGTCGAATCGGTGTTGCTTGGTGGCGGATAGTTATTTTGTTTGGGCGTCGAAATTGGCGGCGAAATATGAGATGATTCATGTGTCGTTTTGGACGGAGAATGCAATGGTGTTGGATATTTACTTTCATCGTCATTTGCTTAAGGATTATGGTCATATTGGTCCAGGTATTGTGTTAATCATTTCTTTGATTTCATTGCTTGATTTTTGTTTTGTGATTTTGGATTTTTTTTGTTTAGATTGAAGAAAGTCAAAATGTCACATTATTATTGTGAAATTGTGACTAGATTGCCCTTTAACTCACTCATCCAATTTTGAAGGGCATTGTGGTAGTTTGATTATTTGCCTCATTATTAGATTTTTATACTCTCTCGTTCCATTATTGTTTCCTACAAATTCTTTTTAGGTGAATTTTGAGGAAGAATTTTGTATTCTAGTATGTGACATGAATACTTTTGACTTTTGAGGAAATGTCTTTAATGTGATAATAGGGAAATTAAAAAATGTGATTGTAAGGGTAAATATGTTTTTTTGAAATTTGGTCATATTACCAAAAAAAAACGGAGTAAATAAATTTGTACACAAATGGAAAATGGAGTAAATAATAGTGAACAGAGGAGTAGGTTTTAAGCTATCATCAATATTTTTAAATACATCTTGTCATAAAAGAAAAAAAAATAAATACGTACTCCCTCGTCCTGAATTACTTGTTGCATTCATTTTAACACAAATTTTTAGAAAAAGTGTGATGTGGTAAGTACTGTTAAAAAGTAGATATATTTATAAAGAAATCAAAAAAGGTAAAATAAGTTGAATAAAGAGAATAAACGAGAAAAATTAGAGTAGAATACCTAGAATTAAGTGAAAATACATCCAAAAAAGTAAATGTAAGCCCACCGTGGGCCCGCCAATACTATTCACTCAAGGAATCACTCTCACTTTCTCTTATGCACCTTAATCTAACGGGAATTGATATTGACACAACTAAAATTGATATTGACACAACTTTTATGAGATGAGTATAGAATGATGTTCTCTCACAATGAGTTGTGCCCATATTAATTTAGTTGTGCCTTTATCATTTCCCCAATCTAACTCATGGGTATGTTGGTCAATTTTGATTTCAAAAGGAATTGGTAGTTTCATGCGAAAAGTTACCAATTTTTGTAGAAAAATGGTATCACAAGTTTTCATCCATCCATTTTGGCTCATGAGTTCTGGGACCATTGAAAAATTATTAGGACTCTACATAAAGAATTAATACTATGTCAATTGTCAAGTGTGGGATATGAATCAATAATTTCACCTCTGCCTCTGATCTACTATAAGTTAGGCTTTTGAATCATCTTCTAGCCAATGATGTTGGGATTTCCTTATCAAACAACATAAAAAATAAAAAAAAAAACAAAAAAAAAACATCATCTCAAATTGCTTATTACTTTTCTACATTGCTTGAATTAGTTTATATACTAATGGATGTTTTTGATCAAAATTTTTAAGTCACAAAATTAATGTAGCAAACTTAAAGATTCGGAGGTGATATAACTTTAATTACATTAATATAACCATATTCTAATGCGATCCAACTTGAACGAGTTCAAGTAATTTAGAAAAGTAATAAAGATGGGTGGAGTTTTTTCTTCGTGATTTCGTATGGATGTCCTAGCATCATTTACTGAATGATGATTCAAATTTCTGACTTATAGTTCGATCGTAATGGTGGTGAAATTACTTAGAGCTGACAATGGGTCTATTATTTCAACCAAAAGCTTATATAATATGTTCACAGGTCTCAACTAAAAGTTTGATTTTGATTGAGTCATTGAGATGATCCTCTAACAAATACAAAACTTATAAAGAACAATACAAAGGATTCCGATCACAATAATCTTTTTTATAAAATGTAGGAGAATAATTATTGAAAGTTTAGTGAATTATTGCATGCACGTTACCTTGTTCGGCCATGAATATTAGATTGAAAATGATTCCGGCCGTACAATAATGGATCCAATTCCAAACATGTTTTGCAATACTACTATTTTACAATTCACTTCCCCCCCTTCATTATTGGCATTTTCACAATTTCCAATTCCAACTACAATGCCCACTCCCCACCCACCAAACTCCCCCAATTATATATGTATACTCTTGTCAATTCATGTTTTTAAAAAATAAAATAAAATTGACTCTGCACGTTTGTCAATAGATACTCTCTCTGTCCCAAGAAATTACTTTTAAAGGTATGAATAATGACCCTTTCAATTTTAAAGGTATGAACTTTAGATTAATTTTAGACAGTACGAACTATGGAGTTGCCTTGCAAATAAAGTTATAAATGAATTTTTAATCTGCTACTCATGGTAAGAGTATGACGTGTCAGTTTCAATGTTTTATTTTTTCATTTTTTTAACATTAATAATTATTATTAACATTATTATATTTTAATTTAAAAAAAAACTGCTTTCTCCCTCCTTACCCATCTCTCCTCACGACCACCAGGACCACCACCTGATATTTCCCACCAACACAACCTATGCACGTGAACCACCACCACTCGCACCACCGGCACCGACTCTAACCCAGCCCACGAAACGAGCTACAACCAACACGAATTGTACCACCATTACTCTAAATCGAGCCACCACCACTCGAAATCGAAGCCCCAAGCCCCACCCCTCTTAATCAAAGCGCCACCCTCAGCCCAAATTGGTCGAATGGGTGAGTTTTGCTGGTCACTTAAAGTGGTGGTGGTGGTGGTGGTAGAATCGAATTAAGGTTTCGTTGTGGTGGTTGAATTGGGAATAAGGGTTCCTATTTGGTGGTTGTTCGATGGTGGGGTCAATGATGGTGGTTTGGAGGGCGGTTATTCGAGGTGGTGATCTGAAGTCGATGATGATGATGTTGATGAAGGTTGATGATGGATAGATGAAGAAAGAGAATCGATGAATGCAGTAATAATTGATGATGAAGGTGATAATTGATCTTAATAAAGGATATTTTAATTAAAAAAAGGAAAAATAAAAATTATACTGACATGTCATACCTTAACCGTGAGCAGTAGGTTGAAAATTTATTTATACCTTTCTTTGCAAAACAACTCTATAGTTTGTACTGTTAAGAAATAATCCAAAATTCATATCTTTAAAATTGGGAGGGTCATAGTTCATACCTTTAAAAGTAATTTTTCCAATTATTTACTATTTGCTACAATTTGTTTATTTGGATGTTCCAAAATACTTGCTATATTTCCTTTTAGGGTGCGTTCTCTTCACTTTAAAAAAATAAGAGGTTTAATAAGTTCAGATAAGTTCAGATAAGTTCCAATAAGTTATATCAGGTCTAATAAGTTCCAATAAGGTCTAATAAGTTGCAATAAGGTCCAATAAGTTCCAATCAGGTCTAATAAGTTCTAATAAGGTCTAATAAGTTCAAATAAGGTCTAATAAGTTCCAACCAGGTTTAGGTTTTTTATTATTGATTAAATAAAATTAATTAAATTAATTAAACTATTTTTTTATATTATAAAATAAGAATGATAGTTTAAAATAATTCGCAATTCCAATACTGATTAAAATTAAATAAAATTCCCCTGAATAAAAATCCACATCAATACATTGCTTTAAATTCATCATCGAAGTACATATTTTCATCTTCAATATCATTTGATTCATCGAGCATATTTTCTTCACGTACAACTTGTCATATCTCATCTGTAATATTTGTACGAACAACTTTAATTGCCTTTAGTCGTTCGTCATCAGTTAAATTTACATCAGCTCGTGGTTGTACATTTTCAACAACTTTCGAAATCGAAATTAAGGAAAATTAAATATATAGATAAGTTATTATTGAAATTGATAATATTAATTAATAATGGGTTTGAAAAATGAGATACTAATTATTACTACCTACTTAAACTAATTCAACAATAAAAAAAAACATAAATTCAAATGTATAGAATATTACTTTTTTTGGATTAATAATAATATTATTATTAATAATAATAATTTATTATTCAATCATATTTAATACGTTCTAATAAGTTCCAATCAGGTTTAATAAATTCCAATCAGGTCTAATAAGTTCCAATAAGGACCAATAAGTTCTAATAAGGTCTAATAAGTTCAATAAGGTCTAATAAGTTAAATAAGTTCAGATAAGTTCAGATAAGTTCAGGTCTAATAAGTTGAAGAGAACGCACCCTTATAGTCTATGGGCTCTACATATATTTTACATCTTTACCCTCTTTTTTGTCATTTTTATCCTTTTTAAGCTAATCTTTTTCTTCCACTTACTTTTACCAATGGTGGGCCCACATGAAAATTGATTTGCATAAAAATTTGTTTCAAAATGGAATGTAGCAATTAAAATGGGATGGAGGAAGTACTTTCTTTTTTTTACTATTACTCCATCCGCCTCAAAATAAATGCTATATTTACTTTTTCACATCACCCAAGGCACATCTTTAAAAATTAATATCTTTAGTTGTGTATAATAAAAAATTTACATATTTAGAAAGTACATATCAAAACGAATCAATCAAGATCCTACATGACTATATTTTTCCTTATATGTATAGAATGAAAGGAAGTCAAAGTTACAAAGTGAACAGTGTCAAAAGTCAAAATGTATCATTTAATTTGAAACGGAGAGAATAATATTTTTACATCTAAGATTTTTAACAGATGTATTAGATGCCTTTTTATGACTAGAAAATGTTAGTTTTTAAATGAATTTTTTAATGTTTTGACCTCGTAATTGGGGTATATAAGAGAGAAAATGTACGACTTGTCATAAAGGGGGTATCTGATACATTTGTTTGAAACTTTAAGGATATTTGGTGCATTTTTTAAATAATAAGGATACATCGTGAATTTTGTAAAACCTGATTAATATTCCATGAAAAAATGTTCATTCTTTTTTATTTCCATTTCTCTTTCAATTATTTTGTTTTGGGTTTAGCTCTAAAATCAAACTAATTGTGTACTAACCAATTTTCACATGTTCATCCCATTAAATAGGATCAAGTGATCGCAAGGATAACATAAGCTACATCCCTGGAATAAAATCACTTAAAAGAGCAGATCTAACATCATATTTGCAAGAAGAGGATTTGACAACCTTTCATCCTCAATACAATTTCGCAGCATTGGACGACACAAGAAAAGCCCATTACATACTTGGCAATACGGTACAAGAGCTAGAGGCCCATACCATTTCGGCCGTTGAAGCCCATGTGCCATTTTACGCTATTGGGCCTCTATTTCCACCCGGGTTCTCTAAAATGCCCGTGGCGACTAGCCTATGGGCCGAATCCGATTGCACCCTTTGGTTGGACTCCAAGCCTCCTAGCTCGGTTTTGTATGTTTCTTTTGGTAGTTATGCACATATTTGCAAGGAGGAGCTTGAGGAGATAGCTAATGGTATCAAGCATAGTGGGGTTAATTTCCTTTGGGTTATTCGGCCCGATATGGTGAGTTCCGATGACCCGGATCCACTTCCCCCCGGGTTCAGGGACGAGGTCCGTGATCGAGGGATGATTGTGACGTGGACATGTCAGAAAGCGGTGTTATCTCATCGTGCAATAAGGGGATTTTTAACACACTGTGGCTGGAACTCGACGCTAGAAAGCATATGGTGTGAAGTTCCATTATTGTGTTTTCCGTTGTTAACTGATCAATTCACCAATCGCAAACTAATTGTGGATGATTGGAAAGTCGGGTGCAATCTTTGTGACGCGAAGCCTGTGACAAAGGAGGAGGTAACACGAAAAATAAAGGATTTAATAAGCGGATCAATGGGTTGTGAGCTCCATGATAAGATCAAAGGGATCAAGCAAGTATTGCAAAATGCAATAATGATTGAAGGATCTTCAGAGAAAAATGTTGACAATTTCATTGAGGAACTGAGTATAGCTACTCAGAAGAAATAAGGGTTTTAGCATAGAAAGTTAGAAACCTTCTTCAGATTTATTTTTTTAATTATTATTCTCAATATTTTTTTTCCCTCCTATATGCTCAAAATTGGTTGTGTGAGTATTTTGGCTGTTTTTAATATTCGGCCCCAAACAAAAACAGATCCAAAATATCAAGAGTTCAAGACAGATTTGGTCCAATTTCAAATGATCGAAATAAATGCACACTCAAGTTTAAAGCTTTTTGCCTCATTTTTTTTTTTTTTGGCAAATTCTTAATAAAATGCTCAATAGGATAGACAACTTCATTTGTATATTACTCTTCCAAATAAATGGGTTGTTTGGTGCCTAAAATATATTAGGAGGTGTTTGGTATAAAATTAGGAAAAAAAAATTGAATGAAAATAAATTAACAGACGAAAGAGTAATACTAGGTGACACTTTGCTATCTAGTATAACTGAGGAGATTCAACTGAAATAAATTAGAAGAGTAAGGGTTTGTTTGATTCAATTTTAATAAGCAATCTTGTGCTTATTTTTAGAAAATAAAGATCAAATCAGACTAGATAAAAAAATCAGATCAAATAAAAAAATCAGATCAAAAAATTCAAATTAGATAAGAAAAATTCAGATCAGATCATTTTTTCTCCTTATAACTCAATTAATATTATTTTGCTTAACAAAAATTAATAAATAATGTAATAAAGGCCATACTATGCATACTAATGATTAATTATTTTTATTTTTTATTTTATTCATATTTTTAATTTAATTTTTAAATTAAAATTTTAATTTAGTTTAATTTATTTTAATTTTAATAATTATAATTTTTAATTATAAATTTATTTTAAATTCCTACTTTTTTTTGATTTTTTTTGTCGAAAAACTTTTTTATCTTCTAATTCATTTACTAGAAGATAAACAAAAAGATAGCCAGTAACTTGGTATTCTCCCAATAGCCAATAACTTGGTATTGTCAGAAGCATAAAGATAGCATTTGTTGAGACTTGATTTGACTATAATCCCATGTTGATCAGCTAGTTTCCCAATTGAGATCAGATTATTAGTGAACTCTTTCACTAGCATTACTTCATCAGGAACTACCCCTGGACACAACAGAACTTGCCCAACTTTATAGACCATCCTAAGTGATCCATCAGGCAAATGTATGGTGATAGGTTTAGGGAGAGGTTTAATGTTCATGAGTAAACGTTCATCAAAAGTAATGTGATCAGTAGCCCCAGAGTCTACTATCCATCTTGTGGAATAATTTATTATGCAAGAATTAGCTTGTGTCATACCCACAAAGGAGGTAAACACTGTTTTGTTAGGTTCTTTCTTAGGTATAGTCAAAGAACCAGAATTAGCATTGTTTTGTATGGTTTTAATGACTTCTTGGTAAATGGTGTTGGCCATTTCTGTTTCAACTGTAGAGAGTTTTTAGGGTCCTGAAAATCAAGAGGGGTTTCTTGATCACTGTCATCCCCTTGTTAAATTATGTTGGTTGTTTTCCTAGTATTTTGTGTGTTAATGTTGCCTTTGTTATTCTGCATAGTCAAGTACCAATCCGGATACCTTACCAATTTGAAACATTGATCTTTAGTGTGTCCCTTTATCTTACAATGCTCACAAAACCTATCATCCTTTTCTTTCTTGTAATCCCTTCTATTAAAGGTTCTATCTCTTTTATTATTGAAATTTCTAGCAGATTTTTGTATGGCCATAACAACAGAATTAGAAGAGACATCTGATTGAATTATTTCTTTTTGTTTCTCTACTTGACTCACTAGGCAATAGGCTTTACTTAGGCTAGGTAAGGGTTGTAGGGGTCGTTTTTATCGGCCGCCTATGTCACGAGTTGTTTTGAATGCTCGTTAACGTTGTACGTGAATACGGTCTAGTAGGAGTCGCCACCGTGCGTTTTATACGGTCCACGGACACCGAAGAAATACCAATGCCAGGAGCAATTAGCCCCATATGGTCGTGCACCAGAGTATGGGTTCGGGGACAGGTTACGAGCCAATCGTGCATTGGACGCGCCCGCCTGTAAGCGGTCTCTACTAGGTCTCTTTTTGTGGTCGTATTATTATTAATCCCGAATACATAGATATCTCATGTTATGTCCTAAAGAACGCATATTACTAGGTTGATTTGAATTATTTGCAGATTAGGATTAATTATTGAGACCAATTTGAATTAAGTCCATATTAAAGCCCGAAAAATAATAAATCAAATAAAGAAGAAAAATGAAATAAATCTATGATTACAAAAAACTCATAATAAAAGAGATTCAAAATAATATATACAAAATTAAAACAAAAGGCATAAATTGCAAAATCAAATTTTATGTACGATCTGTTATCACGCATAAGTGAATTGTTAATCACAATGCTTATATTTAGATCATATTAAAACTAATGAAATAATAAAAAATTAATCATAAAATGATGATTAAAAAGAAGATCGGATTATTATAAAGTTATAAAGAATTATAAAAAGTTAATTAAAGCATTGAACACTTATATGTATGTTTAACTAGGATTTTCATTATTTGTTATGAATTTATCCGTTATCATCGATTATCTCCATTTTAATCACCATTTAATGAGTCAAATAATGAAATTAAAACAAAGTAATAAAAGTTTCGAAAGGTAGAGACTTCAGGAAATAGTGCCTTGTATTGCCTTTAATCAAAACAACCAAGGGGTAGTTGATGATGAATGCAAGTGTTTGTTTGAAATTGATTCAGTTGGTGATTTGTAATGTGTTTGATGATGTTTTGAGGAGTGTTTGATGTGGTATGAATGTATGGAGTGGAAGTATGCAATGCACGGGAGGGATTGGTGTTATTGGCGTATGTTGAAAAGCTTGGAAGGACGTGTATTTATAGGTCAGAAAGAGCAACGATCGACCCGAGGAGACTCATGACCTGCGCCTAGACGCATGTCCTGGAACATGACCTGTCTAGACGCAGGTCATATATGAGACCAACGTCTAGGCGCAGGTCTGGTCTTGATCCGAGGTTGATTTTTGCTTGATTTTACGCGTGATTTCTGAGATTTGATCCGCTTTTTATTTGATTACGGAAATATTTTGTAATCTTTTGATATTCTGAAATATTCCGGGGTGTTCCGGGATGCTCCAGGATGTCCCAGAATGTTCTAGAATGTTCCCAAATGTTCCGGAATGTCCAAAATATTCCGGAATGTTCTAGAAACTTCCATAAGCTCTAAAAAATTACACAAAAATTATGAAAAGTATAAAAAAAACATTAATATGCTTTGCCGAACAAATTTCAACATTCGAAAATGACGAAAATGCACCTAAGCATGCAAAAATCCTAAAAAATCTATAAAAAAAGCTCTAAAAATATAATAAAAAAATACAAAAAAATATGAATAACTTATAAAATTATTATTATTTTTTAAAATTATTTTATGATCCAAAATGACATTTTTTTTAATTTTTTATGAATATAAAATATTGAACAATGCATGGAAAAATATAAAAAATACCTAAAAATGAATAAAAATCATGAATAAATCCCGTAATCATCGCGAATCCTAATAAACAATTCCAAGGCAATTCAAACATGGTTTAGGCAATTGTTTGGGGTGTGTAATGTGTTTTCATCGTCAATTCCTCTTAGTTGTACATTATGGCAATATGGTACGTTCATCATTAGTCTCTACATTGGGGAGACACATGTAGGTGTCTACAAGGTTCCATTGTCAACACATTTGTGGCAAGATTTGAAATAACTTTTCCTCATCTTCAAATTTAAACAGTCTTTTCAAGAATTCACAAGTGCAAGATTTAAGAGCACCACAAATACAAGTAGGCATATGTAACGACCCTGATTTTCATGATATTTCTGCCATAACTTATGTGTATTTATGTGATGTTATGTATAGTTCAAATTTATTTTTGAACTATTTATTTTATTTTATGTGAATAATTTCGATTTAATTCGAATTATTTTATTTGCAGTTATTATTATTTATGCTAATTATTATTTAATTAATTAGAATTTTTATTATTTAACTTTCTAATTAATTATTTAATATTTTGGGCTAAATCGATTTATGCATAATTAATCATGTAATTTTTGTAAATTAGCCCAATTGATCACGAAAGCCTAAATTTGGCCATTTCTCTTGCTTGGGCCGGTTTTCCTCATGCATGGCAAGGATTTGCCACTTGCTTTGTGTTCACACCTTAACTAACTCTATATATAGAGGAGTTAGTAAGGCTTGATGACCCTTTATGCTCATTTGCTCATTTAAACTCATATTGCCATCCCTTGCCATCAAATTCAAAACACAAAACTCCCTCTCTTGTCCTTAGTCCACACGCCATTTTTTTCATGAACAAGCCATCAATTGTTCATCATCAATTCTAACCTTAAACTTAAAGATTCAAAGTCTATTGATCTTTAAGTATTCAAAAACACAATCTAAACCCAATTGTTTCAATCAAGATCATTTGTTTGGGTGGTTTTCCGGGTTGGTTCGTGTATCTTGTTCGTGTGGGTTGTTTGTGAGGTGGTGCTCATGTTCGTGAAAGAGGGCCGTGTGTGCGTGGTGGTGCAGCCGTGCAGCAGTTGTGACCGGGTGCAGCAGCCGTGCAGTGGTGCCGTGTGTGTGTGCTTGTGTTCGTGTGGTTTGAAGCCAAGCCGTGCCGTGTGTGCCGTGTTGGGTGTTCGTGTGGCTCGATTTTCCGGGCAGCTTCTTGTGTTGAATTGGTGTGTTAATCTTAAAAAAGGTAACATACTTTCTCAACTTGATTGGCATACTATGTTTCATAGTATAGATTAAATGAATAGGATTGGTTTTATATGAAGTTTGATCATGTTTTTATTTATGAATGTAAATCTGATTTTGGAATGTTATTATGATGATTTGATGATTGAATATGATTATTTTATGATTGAATATGTTGGATTTAAGTTCATGATGATTATGTTAAAGTTTGATGAATTTTGGATAATAGTAACTTGGTAATTTCATGATTAGATGTTGAGATATGCGTGTGATGTTGAGTGTGTTGGATGAGTTCTTGGTTGAAGTTCTTGAATCTTGATTGAAGTTCTTGGATCTTGGATGAGTTCTTTATGAATCTTGGTTGAGTTCTTTAAGTTCTTGTTGAGTCTTGATGAGTCTTGATAAGTTCTTGGTTAAGTCTTGGAAGTTAAAGAAAGTTAAAGATAATGTTAAAGAAAGTTAAAAAACGGATTAAAGAAAGTGGTTTAGTGTTGGTTAGACTCAAGATTAAGGCGTAAAGGCAATCTTGAGAATAACTTCGTGTTTTAACTGATTATTTTCGAGAATAAAGGCGTAAAGGCAATTCTTGAAATTAATTAAGTTATGATAAAAGATGTTAAAGAATTAAAGATTTGTTAAGGATTAGCTTGATTTCGTAACTAGACGCCTAAAACTTAGAGTAAGATTCTATGCTTTTGGGTTAAGACGTTGCCCCTATTCCATCCGCGGTATTGGGATAGTTGGTGTTCTTACTATGTTGTCTTCGGATGTGGATTTCCAGTAAGATTGGTTTCACGGGACTTGGGAGTAAGATTCTCATTTCCTAACATAGTAGAAAGTTCGAATGCGTAAGATGCGTTCGTACGTGCGTAGTCCGGTCTAGTCTATGAATGATTGCGCCAAAGATAAGTTTGGATAAGATAGTTGAGTCGAGTTTATTTTGGGTTGATGTTCGCATGATTGGTATGATTTGGTTATTTGATTTGTGCTATGTTCATGTGTATTCCCATTAGGGTGAGTCAGTTATGTTACTCGCCACTGATGGTGGACTATTGTTTGCTTTTCAGGTAATTCTGATGATGAGGTTCTTGCTTAGCTTTGGGTTGGGCGAGCGCCGATATTATGATTTTGTTGTATTTTCTTTGTTTATTGATTTTGGATAGTTTTGGACTATAGTAGTGACTTGTATACGTTTGTTTTGGACTCTGACACGTATTTGGAGTTTCGTATATTAGTATTGTTAGTTTGACTTTTGGTTTAGTATTGTACAAACTTGTGGGTATTTGTACTTTTGGGATTATAATAATAATATCGTGAGGTATTTGTTTTAATTTTTTAAGTATTTGAGTTGTTAGTTATGACTATTCGACTCGTCGGTTTCTTCCGCGCCGATTTAAGCGAGTCGGGTCGTCACACATATGTCTAACACTTTGTAATTCATCCCATAATTTCTTCATTTTACTGTAATAGGAAACTAAAGTTTGATTTTCTTGTTTTAATGTAACGATTTCTTTCTTCAGTTGATAAATCAAAGGTCCATTGTAGTGTGCATATCTTTTGTTTAACTAAGACCAAATTTCAGTTGCATATTCCATACATGCAAGCGTAATCTTCAGCATGTTCAAGTATCATTAAATGCAAAAGCCATTCAACAACAAGAAAATTAATGCGAAAGTAGGATACAATGTGATATATATGCTATGGTAAGTTGTTTTTACCTTATATTGTCTTATAAATTTTGAAGAAAGCATTACCCCACACAACAGATTCAGATCTATTCAAATAAGTAAAAATAAAGTCTATTAAGACTTGACTTTCAATTTTCAAAGAAAAAAGCCTTTTTCTGTAGCACCCTAACTCTTAAGGATTTTTATGGCGTTTAAATTCCTTTCGACATGCATTCCTTATCATCTCGTATTGAAGCCATCATTAAATTCGATCATTGGTAATTTTTTTATTATAGGTCTAATCTCAATTCAATTGGTATGGAATACTAATTTTAGGGAAATAAGTATACTGTAGTCCCGGGACTACAAAGCAGTGTGCTCTCGCGCTTGGGATTTTTTTAAAAAAATAATATATATATATATATATATTTCCCCAAAAATAGCAACAACCAACAGTACCGTTTCACTCTTCTTATTTCACTCTGTTTCAATTCTTCATGTTCATTTTTTCATGTGGAACATTCATTTTTTCATGTGCAATATTCAATTCTTCATGTTCATTTTTTCATGTGCAATCTTCATTTTTTCATGTGCAATCTCCATTTTTTGATGTGCAAACTTCAATTGTTCATGTTCATTTTTTCATGTGCAATCTTCATTTTTTTTATGTGCAATCTTCATTTTTTTCATGTGCAATCTTCATTTTTTAATGTGCAAACTTCAATTGTTCATGTTCATTTTTTCATGTGCAATCTTCATTTTTTCATGTGCAATCTTTATTTTTTGATGTGCAAACTTCAATTTTTTATGTTCAATCTTCATTTTTTTATGTGCAAACTTCAATTTTTCAGGTTCATTTTTTCATGTGCAATCTTCAATTATTCATGTTCATTTTTTCATGTGCAACCTCCTTGCAAGGCACAACAACATCATCCATCATATAAAATCCAACGAATACGTGAATCTTCAATCTTCAATGTCTTACTAATGAAAAAAAAACCGACTTTTACGTAAATTATTATAAGAGATTAAGCAAAGAATTAAGTTGTGCTTCTAATTTAGAAGAAAAAAAAAACTGATTTTTTTTATGAATATAGAAACTACTCTTAATTCCTTGAAAGTAGGAATTCTATAATAAAAGATTTTCCCCAAAAACTGATTTTTCATGTATTTAGGAAACTGATTTTACGTAAAAAAAACTATATTTTTTTAACTTCAAAACTACGTCGTTTTGGCCAGGGATTTCAGTTCAATTTTTTTTTTCAGTTAGTTTTTTCAGGTGGATTTGTTTTATTTTTTCAGATGACTAATTATTTTCTCCATTTAAATTTTTATTTTTCAATTGGGGATTTGCTTCGTTTTTATATAGGATTTATTTTTTCGATTAAGCTTTGATTTTTTTCATTTCAGTTTTATCTTTTTCCAGTTGGAACTGTTTGATTTCCAGGTTGGTTTTGATTTTTTTTTTTTTCTGATTTTTTTTTCTGGTTTCTAGTTGAGTTTTGATTTTTTTTCAAGGTGAGTTGCTTTTTTCGGTTACATTCTTCCTACCATTTTATTATATCAGATTTATCTGACACAATACATTCTCTTCATCATGATATATCTTGCATCATATAACAACAAAATTTAAACGTAAAAGCCAACAAGGTCCCATAACATTAGATAGAGAAGCTAAGGATGGAAATAATAAATTATGTCAAATATTAATTATACTGATCAATATATGATTTTTACATGCATTATAAAGTTAATATTGTTTGAAGGGAAAGAATATGATAGAGGAAAACATAAACTATGCTACAACTTTGATATGAAACGAATTAAATAATCAATAAATAGAGGAATTAAATGATAACTTTGATTGTATGTCATTATTGCTAATTTTAATAAAAGATTAACTTAAACAATACATTAACAAATATATTTCAATTATGAGCTTACCCTATCACATCAATCATTGCCTGTTTTCTATATTAGGAATACAAATGCTTTTATACAAAAATCTGTTGGGACATATAGTGTGATTTTCGATGTGGGACATGCTTTTTTGGATATCACTTATGTTGGGTTGTTTCACTCTTCTTCCTATTGTTCAGAGCCTGCCACATGTTCGATCTAGTGGTATGTTGCCATGACTCATGAGTCCCAATAATATAATAGGTTGTCATGTGTTCTAATAATAGGCTTGGTTTATAACAAAAAATTAGATAAAATGAAGATAAGTTAGTACCATTATGGAAATAGATATTGAATTCCATTTCAATTAAATTTATAGGTCCTATAAGTTCATTCACATCGACAATATTTATAAATGGTTGGCAAATGTGCCGTAAGCGACGTTTCAAAATTTCGTTGTTAAAACCAAAAAAAAAAAGTTGATTGTCATTGCAAAAAATTTTATTACTCCAATACCAACATGTTGATACACTACTTTAGAAACATATTATTACACAAAACACGTACCTCCAAAAGTGTTACAAGAGTTGGTTGTTAAAACCTAATTGCATTGAGATCTCCTAAAGAAAGATATTACAAATTAGCAAAGAGTTTATAAGATTTGGCATCAAGAACAATTTGCCTAACAGCAGCTACAGAACCAACCACAATTAAAACAGAGAAAACACACATAATAAGGAAATTAACCCAAAAAACAAAGGAACGCTTTGAGGGCTTAAAAGTGATGTTGTAGAATATAATTGGCAATGCAAAATCAAGTGGAAGGAAACCAAAAGCTCCAATTACTCCCATTATATCTCCAAAAAATGGGAACATTGCTGCTATTATTGTTGCTATTGCCACAAAGATGGATCTTGATATGATCCTTGGAGTTGCATTTCTTGCTGACCATGGATCGCTCTTTCGATCGCTTAGCAGGCTCTCTAGTGCTTCGTTTGTGGGTTGCAAGTATACCTGCATCCCACAACGTTTTTTTATGTCAAAACTGTAACTTTTTACTATAAATATTTTACTGTCTTTTTGAACAACCTATATCAATTGTAGCATAATTTTTAATTATTTTACATGAAAAAGGTACATTGGGCCCCAGCGCACGGCTCCTATCGCAGAAAAATCGAGCTAGCAATGCCCGGGGGGAGAGGGGAGGTGTCGATCTCGCGACCTCATGGATCACGAGTAACGTGCTCACCAACTAAGCTACGTTTACTCGACATCAAATGTAGCATATATATATATATATTGACTTATTGAGTCATGGATATATAACATGAAAATACTTGATTGCGTGTGAGTGTAAATGTATCAAACTACGTACGTTGCCCTGTTATACAATGACATTTTATTAGTAATTTGCATTTCAAAATCACAAAAGTGTGTATAACCTGCATGTGTTATGCATTTTTTTTTTTATAATTTTATTTTACTTACTAAAATACCATTGTACGTAAATATTATAAACGCGCACATGCAGTTTATTAGTATGCGCTTGACATTCGCCTAAAAAGAGCGAAATACGTACCACGCCAACGGCGGTAAGTTGAAAGGTGACGAAGGCATTGGTGAGAATGAGAAACCAGTGTGGAAGCAAAGAGTGACCATCCACAACAAAGTTGCTCAAAATTTGGCCTTCAGCTTTGTTTCCAAATGCCCAATACCCACACACGGCTACGCTGAAAAATGTTACTACTACTACCCCATAACATAATGTTAGTCCCTTCAACATCTTCCCCTTCACTGGTGGTGCTATTGTTGCCTTCATTTTATTTCACAAAACAAAAAAAAAAAACATATATATTATTGTATAATAATTAGTAACTATAATAACAATAAAATATTTGCATTTTGTTAATAGAATTACGTGTAGTTGATTACCTTTACGGTTTGTTTGGCCGGTTATCGCAAATAAATTAGTAACTACAATAATTTTTCATCATTTTTTTTGTCGGTTATTAAATAGGCCGTTAATACATACCTGAATTTCAGGAATAATTCCATTTCCAAAAGTTGTTGCAATAACAGCAATAGCACTAAAAACACCAAATATGCAATCTCCTGATGTCTCTCCCTCTAGTGTGTAGTCCACGTTTTTTTCATATGTAATCCCTACAAATTTATCAAGTGGAAATTTTTATGGGAATAATAATAATAATAATAATAATAATAATAATAATAATAATAATAATAATAATAGGTTTTTCTATAGCCAGGGGAGTGGGAGCCCAAATTATAACTCGGCTTCTCACTAGCTTTTTTTAAATCTGAACATTTTGTGTATTCTTTTCCATAATAATAATAACTGCCACTAATTTTTTGTAAATAATAATAATAGTAATTAGTAATAGTAGTAATAACAACAACAATAATAATAATAATTAATTAATTACCAATGTAGATAGAGCCAGCAGCAGCACAAGCACTATATGCAAGACACATGATTAGGGAAATTAAGTTGATATGCCTTAAGGAGTGAAATGAAGGTGTTTGAGCTAAAATTAGCATTAGTCCCCAAATATCATCACAAATTCACTGAGTTCCATTGCTCCATTCGGTTTTAATAAAACGTAGATTGCCTGCATATATAATCACATTAGTAC